>RCTC02000002.1:0-335000 GCA_014898485.2 Botrytis squamosa
CCCTACCCTAACCCTAACCCTAACCCTAACCCTAACCCTAACCTAACCCTAACCTAACCCTAACCTAACCCTAACCCTAACCCTAACCCTAACCCTAACCCTAACCCTAAACTAACCCTAACCAAACACACACACACACACACACACCTATACACATACACCCTAAATAACTCTAAACACATTACTATATATATTTATATCAATTTATCCTTTTTTATTTCAAACACTTAAACAATACCATATATAATATATATATATCAAAACTCTATATTAATACCTCAATTTATCCTTTTTTATTTCAAACACTTAAACAATACCATATATAATATATATATATCAAAACTCTATATTAATACCTCAATTTATCCTTTTTTATTTCAAACACTTAAACAATACCATATATATATATATATATTATCATCCTATTTTTAAAACTCTTAATACAATATTATATTATATACATAATACCTTTATCATTTTTTATTTCAAATACTTAACACAATACTATATAATCCCTATATTCTAAAACTCTATATTAATATCTCACTTTATCCTTTTTTATTTTAAACACTTAAACATAACTCATCTATATCATAAATCTTTTTTATCCTTTTTTATTTCAAATACTTAAACAATACTATATATATATCATTATCCTTTTTTACTTCAATTCTTTAAAAATCTTAAATCTAAAAAAATATACTTTAAATTCAATCTTCTTTTCATCAAATTATATAATTCTAAAATCTTTTTTTTATATTCATTTTCTCTTTTATTATATTTCTTATTTCTAATATTTATTATTTTAATTATATATAAATTATTAATTTTTTTTTTTTCTTTAATTCTTTTTATATAATCTATCTAAATATATTTAATTCTAAAAAATCTTTTTTTTATTTATTATTTTAATTTTATTCTTCAAAATTCTAAATCTTTTCATTTATAACCCTTAACTCCTTAAAATATAAATAACCCTCATCCCCCAATTCAATAATAACCCTAACCCTCAATTCAATAATAATTCTAATCCCTCAATTTAATAATAACCCTAATCCTTTATTAATCTTTATTATCTTTTTAAAAATATTTAAAAATTTTATTTTAATATTTATTATTTATTTTCTATACTTTCATTTTTTTTAAAAAATTCTTTAATTTAATAATAACCTTAAAATTTATTTTTTAATTTACTAATTTTAATATCAATTTTCATTTTTTTTCTTTTACATATACTTTTCAATTCTTTTCAAATTTTAATTTTTTTTAATATTATATATCTTTATTTAATATTTCAAAATTTCTTTTTAATTTAATATTTCAATTACTTTAATAACCCTAATCCTTCAATTAAATAATTTTATAATTTCTATATCTATTAAAATATATATTTCAATATTCTTCATTTTACCCCTAACCCTTATTTTTTCTTATTCAATAACCCTAATCCATATATAAATTATTAATCTTAATTCTAATTTCTATTTTCTTTATAAATCTTTTATTTCTTTTCATTTATAAATTTATTCAATCTTATTTTATTATTTTATTTTTATATTTATTATTTTAATCTTAATAACCCTTCAATTAAT
Source organism: Botrytis squamosa (assembly GCA_014898485.2). Classification (NCBI taxonomy): domain Eukaryota; kingdom Fungi; phylum Ascomycota; class Leotiomycetes; order Helotiales; family Sclerotiniaceae; genus Botrytis; species Botrytis squamosa. The sequence continues at coordinate 1,593 of RCTC02000002.1, forward strand.
ATTATTATAACCTTTTCAAATTTTTCTTTTTTAATCTTATTCAATTTTAATAATCTTCTTTTCTTATAATTAACTAAATAATACCTTTATAAATTTTTAATTCCATTTTATTAATTTTACTTTAATAATATTCTATTTTTTTATTTTATATTTCCAAATCTTATCAAATTCATTCAATCCTTTTTATTCACATTATTCTTTATAAATATCATTAATTCCTATAATCTTTCTATTTTCCTATACTTTTCAATATTTAATTTCTATTTTATTCTAATCCATTCTTAATAACCCTTACCCTTACCCTTACCCTCAACCCTTCCTAATCCTTTTCAATTTTATTTTCATTTCAATCTATTTATTCTTTATAACCCTAACCCTTACCCTTACCCTCCTTTCATCTCTAATACTTCTCAATCTCTATCTTCTCTTTTACTACTATATTCTCAACAATCCTTACTCTTACTCTTATTCTCACTCTACATCTAATTTATATCACTTAATCTAAAATCATTCTATATATTTATTTCTTATATTTCAATTTATATTCTAACCCTAATAAATATATTTTTTTATTTTCCCCCTAATAACCCTAATCATCTTTTTTATATTTCTTCTCTTTTTTTATTTCTTTCTTTTCTTTATTCTTTTTATTACCTTTTCTTTATTAATTTTATATAAATTCTTTTTTTTAAATATTTAGTGGTTCTTTATCTTTATATTCGTTTAACTTTAATCTATACAATTCTAATTCTATTACAACTCTAATCTTCAATTTAATTACTAAAACTCTATCCCTTTCTCTTTCTTCTATAGTTTGAACCTTTTTCTCTCTGATTTCTTTAGATCTCCCTGCTTTTTTCCCTTGAGATACTATAAGTCTTACTTTGAAAAGTTTGATATTTTGTTATTATTCTCTAAATTCTATCCTTTCCTTTACAAACTTTACCCACAAAATCTTTCTACAAAATATTATACCGTTAAGCATTTCTATTATATCCTGAGCTATATTATGTATATTGAAAGTTAAAAGAGTATAGCACTTTTGCTTTCTATTTGGATGCTTTTCAATAGTCATATTATATAGAGTATTAAGAGGGTTTTCTGTGAATAGATTACTGCAATATTTCGATTTTATAATATTATATAAATGAATTTTTAAATAAGAGATTAATATCTTTCTAGAAAACTAAATAATCCTAATTTTTGATTGATCTAGAAATAAAGATATATCTTTGATTAAAGAAATCTCTTAAGCTTTTCCTTTATTTATTTAAATCTTTCTATTATTATTAAATATTATTATTATCATTACTTTATTCTAATTCCCTCAATATCTTTACTACAACTTTATTCCCAAAAATATATTTATTTCCCTCCAAATCAATCCTTTCCCCAAACTATATTATATATTTAAAAAGATCTTCAAAAGTTCGCTTAAAATATCTTTCAAGTTAAATCAACTCCTCCACCCTTTTATATGCTGTAACAAAAATGGGAATCATTATATCTAAAAATCGATACTTACTTTCTTCGTAATCAGGATCGGCTATGCGATAAATATCTTGTGGTTGATAATAATTCTAATATATGATATATTGTGGTATTTAATTTTTCTTATCGAATTTGTATACTTGAAATACTTTTTCTTTAGTATTAATCCAATTGAATCTTTGAAAGCAATACAAAGGAAAGTAATCGAAGTAATGATTTTGAATTCGATAATAGAAATAAAGATTCTGAAAGGTTAAGAGATTCTACTCATATCAATCGAGGATTTGATTCTAGCGAAAATCTTAAGCGTGAACCTCTTAAGGACCTGTAAATTCAATTTCGGCTGCAAATGAATTTAAAGTATATATCAAATAAAAGGGATGAGATTCCTAATAGGCTTTTTTATATATTTGATAGACCTTATTACTCGATATACACTAATGCCAATCCAAAGGGTCATCAAAATATTGATTCAGAACTCCACGAGAACAGTATTGTTGGGTAAGATATAATTGTATGGCAGCTTGATCCGGTTGAAGAAAAGTAGGACTTTGAGGTTCCCATTCAGAATTGATTAAAATAATGGACGAAGCTTTTTTGCTATTGCGATTAGTGCGATCAGATTCTTGAGCGAAATTTGTTATCATATTAGAAGTATCGAAATAAATCACCCAACAAATATAAGAATAATCAAATTCAATCCCTAAAATAAATATAACCGCAATTATAGATTACTGAGGATTTGAAAACCATTGTTAAATGATTTCCTCCTTTTCGCAAATTATACCAGATTCCAAAATGTACAGAGGACAATTTATCAATTTTGTAACTACACTAGTTATATCTCGAGTGGGATAATAAATAATAATCTTATTACAATTTTAATTAAAGATATTGGGATTCAGTTAGCATACATCAATAAATTCTTTTGCTTTTTTTATTAAAAAATAATCTCTCTTTTTACAATTTATTAAATATTGAATATTCAATCAATTAATTGATTCCCGAATAATTTTAGGTGTAACCAATTTATTTTATTTAATAAATAATTCTTCTATTTCCGGAGGCAAAGTAGCAGATAACCAGATGGATTGAGTACAAATCTGTCGAATAAACTACCCAACTTGGGTTATACAAGCCCGATATTCGCTAGTAGTAATAGTAAGATGATACTCATCCATGATAATCCGATCTAATTTCTATTGAAAGATTAACCCTTGAGTATATTCTAAAAAGCTAGGGTTATAAACAGCCTCGGTTGATATGATTATTAATGAAAGGGTTTCCCTACACTCCACCGACCAAATCACCGAGGAAATACCAACCGTATTAAAACATTTGATTATATCAATCTATAAAGTAATTATTGGAATAATTATAATGATAGTACTAGTATTTATAAGGTTAGCGTTAAGTATAAGAATTAAGGTTTTATTGGAATCTATTTTTAAGATTAAGATAATTTGTTTATAAAAAAAAGTTTCGAAGATAATCAATACTCTACGATATTGATTTGGTTGATGAAATTAAAAAGTGGTAAAGCGAAATAATCTTTAAATAGTATAAAGTAGATTTTTTTCTGAATATTCTTATTTTTAACAAAATCGATTGTGTTTTGCTGTTTAAAAGATTAAAGTATTCGATGAATTCGAAGATTATTTCTTTTGTAAGATATGATTGAATCAAAAGAAGGAATGTCAATTAGTAGAACCCCGAAAGCCTCGATGCAGTAAGGTATTCATGGTGAGATTGATCATTCCAGTGTAAGCTATATTGAAGGTTTGAAAGCTGTAATTACTAAATTCAGCCAACACCCTCAAATCGGATTCGTCTTCAATAAATTCACCAGAAGTATAATCCAGATCAAAGTTAGCTTGTTTTCTTATCGTAAACTTCTCTTTCGTAATAGAAGCGGCTAATTATCACTAATTAGAAATATGTAGAATCGAAACCTGAGCTCGTTTACACACTTTATACAAACAAATCGAGATAATTCTATCCACCTATACCTGCCCTTAAAAATTGGATCAAAGATAAAGGGATATCAGAGCAATAGGATTTTCTTGGCAAAAAAAGATTTATCGAAAGGGAATAATATAGGTAATATAAATAAATAATAAATTTCTAAGGGTTTTCGAAAAGAATTGAATATTATTCTTGTATATTTCAGATTGTTGTTGCTTCTTGTGATATTGGGTATAAATCATCACCAAATTTTTCTAGATATAAATATGTTGCTGTTGTTTTATATTCCGTTACATGATAAAGAGTAATTTAGATTTGTGTAAAGATAAACCAAAAGTAATATAATAGAGGATTAAGAGTTACTTTAAAAATTCCTAAATTTGTATTTTATAAATCCTTATAGTCTTCGAGTATAAGGTTAACCCTTCCACTTGATCTATTTTAAAAAAAATAATTTGTAATTTAGAATTCGTTTTAATATATCAAAAAAACTTTAGATTTGTTTTAACTAAAAATTCCGAATTGTAAAAATAGAAAAGCTAAGAATCCCCAAAATTCTTTAAATCCAAATTATTCTTTATTTATTACAAAATTATTGAAATTAAATTCTATATATTAAATAATAATTTATTAAAAAGGAGAAAATAAGTTTATTGAAATTCCGAAAGTATTAAATTCGAGATCTATTCTATAATAATTTCAATTCTGTGATACCTTACCATCTATCAATTTAAAAATTAATGAATTTGATATTTAATAATAAAAACCTTATTTATTTTGAATAAATATAAATGTTATTAAAGAATATATTCAAAAGGAATTTCGGCTAATTATTGAAAGAATTTTTTATAGAGAATAATAAGAAAAATGAGAATTTGATTTTTATTCTTTTATTTTTAAAAATAGATAAAATCAAAGAGAATAAATTGGGCTATTTATATGAGAGTAGAGAGATGGTTATTGAAATTTCCTGGTTTTTTCTATAATCTATATTTATGAATTATACAACTCTTTATAGTATAGAAACTCAAGATAGGTGATTTGAATGGTATACTTCCAATCAAATAACAAATCAAAACTAGATATAATCATCAAATAACTTACTTCAAAGCTAATTCGAATTCTTTGCAATCATTGATATCCAAGGTTTCCATGATTGCATCTATCGTACGAATTTGGGTGGAGGTTGGTTCGATAATATCATATAGCAAGCGTTAATCTACCTCCATAACAGTGAAAAATCTATTATCCGAATACACTACCTAATAGTAATATACTAAGAGTTGTTTTTCAACCAAAAAGTAATTGACCAAAGTAAAAGTATTCTTGTGATATCAAAACCTATCCGCCTTACCACTTGTTTTCGAATAAAATTCATTAAGGATATTAGCTCGCTATTGAATCATTTTTCGATCGGGGGACATATCAGAGCATAATTGATAGGTATCTCGTATTATAACTTCAGCGATATTGAGAATACAAACAAGTTGAGGATCTTCCACTTTAAGATAATCTCTATCCAATTTCTTTTTCGATAAAAGCTTATATAAATCCCAAATCTTTTTATCTTTTAAATAAATTAAGTAAAAAGAGAATTTGGTAATATCATACAATCACAATATCCTTTTAAATCGAGATTTCTTGATATTCCATATAACCCCTATTTTCTTAAAAAGATTCTATCTAATATTTAATACATTTTGTTTAATCTTATTAATTAAATCCTTTTTCAATTATATCAATAAAACCTTGCTCCCATTTTTTTTCTAAAATTTAATTCTTTTTATAATTCGAAAATAATCAATATGATCTTTTGTAGTGAAGTAAGTTTGCAATAAATATTCCTACCACAAAGGGATTGTTTTGTACTCGTTAGCTTTTCGATTGTATGTAGTTATATGTTAATGCATTATTGGAAAATGAATAATCGAAAAAGGATCGAGTGTGTATAATAAATATTGGAAGCTATTAAAGACTTTGAAATATTCTAATTGAATGGTTTTATGTGCAGACTTCGAGGTACGCAGTTCCTGTATTGATCTTAAAGTTAAGATAAAAGTGTAGGCCAATTCGACTTTCAGCATATCGCCTATCAAATAGTGGGATAGATTTCGGAGGTGTCGTGCGACACTGGTAGGATCAGGAATAATGCATGTTTGGCATTGCATACAGATCAAAACCTGATGCGAAATATTGTAGAAGAGAGTATTCGATATAATGAATATGATTTCAATTCAATTTGATTGTAGAGGGATTGAAAAGAGCCAGATTAAAGATAGGGGAAAAACTCGTGTTTCACCGTACGTGTTTTACCGGAAAGCGGGGCGCATGTGGGGTGTTAGGGTTATTTTCCCACACAAAAAACGTCCGAGCTCGCGTGTTACGGCGTAAAACGCCGCTCGCATAAGAGGTAGGAAGAGTGGTGACCAATTGGAGAGTTTTTGGGAGGGTCACCACCCCCCTTAGGGTAGTGGTCACCACCGGTGCTGACCACCAAAAAAATCCTTAGAATAATAGTTAGTATTATTAATATTTAGTATTAGAATTAGATTAGTATTATTAGGCTTGGTATTATTAGTATTAATAACCCTTATAATTTGAATGATAATAATATAGAATGCGAAAAAAACCTCGATTGGAAAAGTAGTGAATCAATCGGTAATATCAATAATACTTTATATTAGTTAAGCTATTCAAATACTAATTGCTTATTTTAGTATAATATTTATAATAAAATCAATATAGATCCTACAATTTGAAAGATATTTGAATTCTAATAAGATATTTGAAATCTTTATTTAAAATGAGATTAGAAAGTATATAATATTATATATAAAGCTTTTTGGGCTGATAGATTTTTATAAGGGGAAAATAGTTCTAATATAATTGATAGCGTAGGTGGTATGTGAAAAAAACCTTGATTGGGAAAGGTGGTATACGAAAAAAACCTTGATTAGAAAAATCGGTAATATAAATATTCCTTATATTATTAGCTTTATTTTATTTTATTAGTTTCTATAATACTTTTATAATAATAATAATAATATTATTATTGAATTTATTGAAAAAAGGTACATCGAATATATTATTTAACTTTCAATTTTTTTTCCTAACCTTGACCGCATATTTGACCTTTATAGCAAGCAATTTCATCTCAACTCAGCCTAGCTCTTCAAATTGACTTCAATTTAATCTTATTTTATATATTCGATTCGTCCCTTAAGCTTAAATTGACTAAGTCTTCCACTATTATAATAATAACTCTATTTCGTCTTATTATAAAAGCTGACCTCTAAGAGATGTTTTGTAATTGCAAAATCGGAATAGGAGATATAGATAAGAAATCTAAGAAAACCCTTTTTATGAAATCCCTTTTATAAAATAAAATAGGTTTCGTATAGAGTCTTAGGATTATTTTCCTATATAAAAAACGGCCGAGCGCTCCTTTTATGGCATGAAAGAGCTCTCGCAAAAGGGGTAGGTGTAAAAGGTAATTCGGTATATATAACAAATTTGTTGGGGTTTGAAATCAATAATGGGCTAAATGTGACCCGGTTTTCTATATGACCTGGTTCACCATAAGTTACATTACATATGATTTGCAACAATACTATTAAAGTGACTTGGGCGTAGGAACTCGATGTGTATTTTCATCATACATTTTCACCTATGAAATACAATCGAGACCGTCTATTCACACAACGATCGGAATAGAGTTTTGTAGGACGGGAACTTTTGTCTACAAACTTCCCCTTCTTTTCCTACTTCTTAATTTTTCATATATCCACTATATCCCGGTGTCCCATTGCTCCAGGCTCGATCGTCAAATCTACCAAGAGATCAAAGCAATTGATCAGAACCGGGACACAAATTGGCCAGTAGGTGGTCGTACCGATGAAGTAATTCTGCAATTGCCATAGGTCCGGATGCGTCGTAGCCTCGTCATATGTCCTCGCACTCAGAACAGAGTAGGAGACTTTATCTGCCCAAGAACTGATTCTGCACGCGCATGGGATACAACAATCATCCGAGATACCCCAGAGACAGGCTCGACGGATTCCTGCCGCCAGCCCTGCTGCCCTGTTTAGCGTGACGAGGTCAGAGAGGCCAGGAATGGCGTGGACTTCTTCTAATTCTGTACTTTCCATGATAGCTTTGAACTTATCTCCACACTGATTGCATAGGTGCGGTAATGGCACACCAGGAGTGGAGAATAGATCTGCTGTTCTGGATGGAATAAGATAGGTGACTGTTTTTCGTTTTCTCAGGTCATCTAGTCCGGATCGGAGCATCGCTCTAGCCCATACATCATCTGCATCTTCTTCCAGAGTACAATCCCTCAAGACAAAGTCTCCGTAGACCAAATCAAGGATATTCTTTGCTTCGGGTGCGTTAGACTGTCTTAATTGCCGCGTGTATTTTACAATACGTTCCCAGGATCGATATCGGCTGTTGAAGGTATTGAAGGTACCAGTGATCATTGCGGATGCATAGCCAAAGATCATCCTCTCTTCACGTCCGAACTTGACCCGGTCGAGCATGTATTCACCCATCTTCTCGTATAAACCGATACCCATGATGGCATTCATACCGTATTCTCCTACGCCGGCGGCTTCAGCGTATCTATTTAAGAGACGATGTTTCATTAGCATTTCTATGTTCTGCGTGGTCATTACGGATCAGGTGAGAAGGGGAAGAATAAAGAGTCACATACTGCGAAGAGGTAAGTAGATTAGAGCAGCCTTGGTCATATATCACATCATATAAACCGAACAAGATCATGGCTGCAAACATACCCAAACGACTGGCATCGTAATCTTTTGGTTTCGGATTATGCTGAAATGGTGAGATTGCCGCACAATCAGTTGTCAGGAGGGATACCCAATCAGCGGGGGAAACCTGTTCAGGCCCGGGGATAAAAGATCCCACTTTACTGATTGCCCAAGCCTCCTGAATGTTGCGCGCGCGAACTTGGACGTCGTAGCTTATCATGGCACCGATGGCAACAGATTGCAGCTCAGTTCCAGGCTTACACGCATGTTTTACAGCGGTGTCCAGGCCATTTTGGAATCCCTGCATATTATATTCTTGGTGATCGAGATCATAGTCCACCCAATTCAACGCCAGAAGCGTTGTGGCGACTCCAACGTGCTCGGGGAGGACAGCCCCGACTTGAATACCCAGCCATCCGAGAGAAATACACGGACTCACACCTTGCGTATAACCGGGATCATTCCACCGCGGCCGTTTCAGCACCTCGGCAAACTCTGCGCTCTCTTTCCAAGCTTTACCACCAGCAGTCTTAGGACCTAGATGTTCGAGAGTATCGTTTTCGGGGGTTGATACGATTGTCATGCGGAGATCTTTCAGTACAGGTCGCTTCCTTTCACTTACACCGAGTTTAGGGAACCATTTCATTCCGGTTTTGACATCTGATACAAGTCGGGGAATCATGCCCATCTCTGGCGCTGCTTCTGCTAGAAAGCAGTATCCTTCCATCCATCCTTGCGTGGACCAGACATGACGCACCAGGATGGACAGGATACTATTGCGCTCGCGCGTGTTGAAAAAAGTGGTGTCAAAGATTTCCCCAATGTACTTCTTGATTGCTGTATCTAGGCTTCTTGTCTTGTTGAGGAGCTGTATGTCCGAGTTGTGGAACGCTTGCGTGAGGAGATCCAATCCCTTGCCTCCGTCTCCGAATGCATACGTAACTTTTTGAAGACTGAAGTCTTTGGCTTTGATCCGATCCACAACGCTGGGCTTGAGTGGGGTTTTGGGAGGATATTGAACGCCTGCGGCCATGGTGTTTATGAGAAGAGAACTATTATACAGACAGTTTATGATGTCTCTCTCTCTTCGTTTGTGTGTGTGTGTATATGTTTTTGTTTCAAGATAAAACTGGATGTTCAAAACGAGGTTCTCAAGCAATTTATACAGCCACGAATCGATTATAGAGATGATCTCACTCAATGTGACATACGGTGTGAGGGGTTAAAAAAAAGTATACCGACATAGTCCGCCCCACTCGCACTTCAGGTCTATCCATCAATATTACCGAATAGGCTAACTAATATTTAAAGATACGTATATAGTTAGAGTAATATATTCGAACTAGTACGTCTTCAAACATGCCGACTATAATATCTATAGTTCTACCTGCTTCAAGAAGTAGTTATAAGCTATTTTCCGCCTTCCAGCCTACTACCTAGTCTCTCAACTATCGCCTTTCTAGCCCTAAATCGACAGTTCTTATTGAGCTGGAAACTGTTATAATATATCCTCAAAACGACAGGTCAATAGTAGCCAGTAACTACATTGGTATTGCTACACTATGAGTTTATCAACGAACTAGTTGGGCGATTCGCTCTCCATGTAATATTGCCTAATAGGGTACGCCTATTCGACAATGTTGCCGGATACGCCCAGAATGCGAATAGGGCCGATCAGATATAGCTGTAGCAATAGCTTTGATTTTAATCAATATTTACACTCAATCCTGAACCCAAATTGCTAAATCTGAGATCAATTGTTGAATGTATTGTATTAGGTAGAGTATATGACCCTCTTCAGAATGAGTCATAGTATTGTGATTGATGTTATTTTAGAAACTTTATACGGTTTTCTTTATATATTATATATATAAATTGGAATCATCTTCTCGCAGATAGACTATACGGTTATTCTGACTTATGTAAATGGCAGGAAGATGAGGATATTTAATACGCTAAGGTCATTTATTAACAACGATTATCTTTGTCGGTCAGTTTTCCTTATACCGACATTAACAAACAGTAGCATTTTCTCAATGGATATCCTCTTCGAGGCGAGGCAGACGAGACAGAACTGCAGCTATCAATCAGTCCTCTTTCTCGTTCGGGAAAAAATCTTCTCTCCATCTTGGGAAGAAGTCTCTTGTCCGCCTGTCTGAGTACTTAGTATCTGTCCCGAGCATAAGACATCCAGTCTTTATTGATCTAATGCCTTGGTTGTAATGGAGACTAAGGTCTTAGTCTGTAACAGGTATATAAGGATGACACAAAAAGACTAGAAAGAGATCAGTGTCAACACGTCAGTTGGTCAAGCAAATATTGAAACCCCTAGATCTTAATGTGAAGGATCAATCGGTTTGATTTCCTGAATTGAAGTTCGTTTCATTCACTAGAGTGATAATCCAAATCAGTGAGACATATAAGTGGATAGATTTGCTGCCGATCAGGTTCAGCGCATCTTACACGGGAATCTTAACCTTATCTATTCGACAACAGATGAACCCCTACTAAATCGAAACCCCCACCAAATGAATCACTCACAGATTACACTAAAAAATTGTATTCATACAATATCAATAATGTGATTTATCAGTGTATGGATTGTATTATATTGTATCATAAGGGTAAAAGAGCTGTAGAAGAGTGAAGTCCTACTTGTGGGAAGCAGGGTCCGCTAATGATTTATTGTAGCTGGCGCCGTAACATGTGGGTCATTTTGATTTCAATTTATTGTTTTTTCTTTAATATAATATAGTTTATTAGTATATGAGCTATATTATTCTATAAACCATCTCCTTTGATATACAAAACTCGTCTATATAAAACAGTATACTCTTTTTATTCAACAATATAATTTTATTAAATCTGAAAGTTTGAAATTTAATTAAATAATAATTATAAAAGTCTAATTGTTTATTATAGTTATTCAATTAAATAATTTATCGAAGTGAATTCTTGACTCAATCTTCCTTCACCGCTATACATTGTTTCATTCAATTTAGTGATACATCTCAGACAAAGAGAAACAGTATCCCATCCTATAACTGATTCGACTATGATGCTACTATTGATAATCATCTTTCTGAATCGAATGTTGACGCTAATTGAAATCATTTGAACAAGTCAGCTGTTTTTACAGGATATTTGATGATATTACTAAAATCGAAGAAAGTGTTTTCTCGATTCTAGAGATATAATGATCTCCAGTATTCCTCTGAGCTGTAGCAGTATCTATCTATTATCTACCCTTGATTTCTGAATACGGAAAGTATGACATTGCTTACAGACCTAATAAATGTGGTATTTTTCACTGTTAGTACCATGAATAGCCTTTAAACCTACTAAATACCTTATACTGACTAGTATCCAGGCTTTAGTATATTCTGGCAGTAGAATCATCTACAATACCCTTTTTCACCCACTACGTGGCATACCTGGACCTTTTTTTCACCGCACAACCTCACTGCCATGGCTTTTCAGCTGGATATCCGGAGATTTTCATCGCTCGTTGTTGGAGATTCATGAAAAATACGGTGAGGTTATAAGGACCGCTCCTAATGAATTATCCTTCATCAGTGATGCCGCTTATCAGCAGATACACAACACTGATGACATCATCCGCGACCCCCAACGATATGCCAAATTCATCGACGGCGAGCAAGACCTGATAAATTATGACCATGAAAGTGCCCACCGACGATTCCGAAAAGCCTTTCACCAAGCGCTCAACGGCGCCCCATTACTGGCGCAAGAATCTGTGATCCGAAAGAACACATCTATCTTTCGGGCGCTAGTGGATACTTATGTCAATGATAATAACGGTGAAGTTGATATGAACGAGCTTTATAGTTGGCTAGCCTTTGATATTGCCGGAGATTTCATCTGGCGAGAGTCCTTTGGCTGCTTGAAAAATATGAAAAGCCACCCATGGCTTGCCGCAATCCAGATAACCAGCCTTGGAACCTACATGCTTCTTATAGGAATATCTCCATGGTTGCAAAAAGCGATTTGGCCTTTCATACCACGGAAGCTTCTTGATTATCCTCGAAACGTAGTCCGAGAGAAGAGCAAGATGAATCTAGCATCCGACATTCCAGATGAGGAGAGTGTATTTTCATTCGCTTCCAAACGAGATTTGTTATCGTCCTCCGAGATGGAAGCAAATCTGATGGTCATGGTTGCGGCTAGTAGTGAAACCATTCATACGGCTCTTCTGGCCGCTACTGGTCTTCTGGGGCTCCATAAAGCTTGCGCTCATAGAGCTAGGGAAGAGCTTCGAGCTGCATTTGTTAGTGAAGAAGACATATCGCACCCTGTCGTGACAAACCTGCCTTATCTCAATGCAGTTGTGACTGAAGCCTTGAGGCTGTGTCCTGCTCAGCCAACATCTGGTGCTAGAAAGGTCACGAGCGACTCTATTATTATCGATGGTAATCATATACCGAAAGGCGTATGCGTCCCATTAATTCATCATTTGTCATCTGCTTAGTGCTAACTAAATGAACCAGACCATCATCAGAGCTCCTCAATACTGCGCTGGAAGATACTCTCGATACTTTCGTGATCCACATGACTTTCACCCAGAGCGATGGCTTGATCACCCTTTATTTGAATCAGATAAGCGAGACGTCTTCCACCCATTCCTTGCTGGTAGACAATCATGTCCAGGTAGACAGTTTGCTGAAATGGAGCTGATGCACATCCTTGCTAGAATGCTCTGGGCCTTTGAGTGGGAACTTGAAGATGAGTCATTCGATATCAGCAATTGGAGGACGAACATGCTCTGGGAAAAGCTACCATTGAATTTACGACTAATTCCAATTGGAGGTTGAATTATAGGGTTGCGGTTAGAAAAAAATGAGAGTTAAATAGTATATTCGATACGCAAAAATATAACGAATTGAATGATGTTATTCTTCTTATTCTTATTAATATTATTAGTATTCATCATGTGATTCAATTACCCCACATCACTTTTTGCTAATTACTACTCCTCTCTATTACTTTTTTATTATTTATTATTCCCCCTATTATCTACAACTCTAAGCTTTAAAAAATCTATATAAATCAATTGATTCAAAAGATAATTTAAATCTAATTTTAGAATCTGATAAAGAAATAAAATTAAACCCTAGTTCCTTATAAAACTTTATTCAATTTTTAATTTTATATTGAATTAAAGATAATAATCAAATTGACTTATTTTATAAATCATTATTCCCCTCTACTCTTATAAAATACTATAACTTTTCTTCAACCTTATTAAAGTTAGAATTATTTTAATTCGATCTTAAAGCTTCAATTTAAAAGATATTTTAATTTCATTTTCGAATAATCCTAATCCTAAGAAGAACTATAAAAGTAGGGTATAAAATACCTTTAGAATCTATAATTATAGAATTAAAAGCAAAATCCTAATATTTATTTATTTATTTATTTTAATTTATATCCAGGGGGCAAGCTGCAGGGGCTCATTACGATCTCCCAGAGAGTATTAGGAATAGATTATATTAGTGGGAATACTAATATAGCTATATGTTTCATTCTTTTATAATTGTAATACAGATTAGAAGAAAAGTGATCAGAAGTGTTATACGCGTTTCTATTATTTATCTTCTATTTATAATATTGGTATTGTTTAATTTATTTTATACTAGGTAGTTTAGGTTTATAGTTAGTTATAGGGCTTTATATTGTTAGTTTTTATTTGATATAGTTATAGCTTTTTCTTTTAATTTTGGTCATCGAGTTTGTCGGTACGGCGGGTAAGAGTATCGGCTAATGAATTGTTTTTTTCTAGTTAGTAGGATATTACAAAGTTGTAATCCGCAAGGAGTTCGGCCTATCGTGCTTATCAAGAGTTTAAGGCTTTTATAATCATAAAATAGATTAGTACTTTATAGTTAGTATAAATACGAATCTAATATAATATACTAATAAATTTAGCACGTCAATATCCGAAGAACTTTATAATAGTAAATATCTCTTTATTATAGACTTTATAATTAAGCTTAGCAGGAATTATAGTTTTTGAATAGAAACCTACAAGTAGTTAGTCTTTATTATACTTTTGCAAGAGAATACTCGTTACTACTCTATCTAAGGCATCTGTTTTCAGTATACATTCAAGGTCTTGTTAATAGTACTATAAAACAGAAAAGAAGATAAGAGAATCCTTAAGAATATTAAAAGTATATATATAATCATTTTTGAATTGAAAGGGGATATTATTTTTAATCAGATTAATTAAAGATTTAGTTATTATACTAAAGTTGTATATAAATCTATAATAGAAATTATAAAATCCTAGAAAGGATTGGATTCCTTTAACTATAATCGGATATATCTAATTGTATATAATAGTAACTTTCTTAGAATCTACTTTAACTCCTTCTATAGAGATAATAAAGTTAAGATATTTAATACAAATAATACTAAATTTACTCTTCTTTAGATTGACTTGAAGACTAGTGTTTTTTAAATATTATAAAATCTTTTTTGTATAGATCTGATATTCTAAAGAATTTAAAGTGTTACGTAAGCGGAAACACAATAGGAGTTGTAAGCTTTACTACTACGCTATGTATATAATCTATTTAAAAGGTATAGTATCAGGGATTGAGTTTTAATAGTTTATTATTATATATATATTCTGTAATAGAGTCTTTTTCTTTAATCTTTTTATTTCGAAAAGATTAAGTATGAATTGTATAGACAAGGGAATTCACTCAAAGGAATTCACTTCAAGGGAATGACTTCTATACAATAGTAACTATATTAAAGGTATTTAGACAAAAGCGAAGAAGACTAGCTCTTTCAATAATGCCTATATAAAGCCTACTATTCCCCTCATTTAACTAGCTCCTTAAATTGAATACAAATAAACATTTAGGGGTCTATACATAATGAGAACTATATTTTCCGTATCTCTCTCAAATCAATATTAATTAATAATATTACAAATTACTTAATTTATTTATTCGAAATACCTTTTCATTTTTATTTCTTTTACTTTTTATTATTAATACTATAATATTCTGGATAAGTACTAATATTAGCTTTAAGCAAACCGGTAAAAAATCCAATTCTAATAAAAAACCCGATACCGGCAAGAAACCGGTTTTATTCAATCAATTTATTGGTATAGGAGGATATATCGATATAATGATTAATAGTATTGATTCTTTATAAATAGATTTCAGTATTTCTTTTTATAAAGATCTGAATACAACCAATACTTTTTCTTATCCTCAATTCATTATTTCCTTTAACCCTTATATTCCTCCTAACAAAACAATTAAAAAAAGAAAAGTTCAGAAAACTATAAAGAAATTGAAATTCAAAAAAGAATTTTAGAATTATTCTTTTTCAAAAAACCTTAATAAAGCTAAGCAATTCTATAAAGAATATACATTTAAATTGGGAATAGAGTATCAAATCAATAAATATTTTCTTTTTAGAATTACTATATACTCAAAAATAGGGATTATTAATATATTTCTTTAGGATATAGTTATATTCAATTTCAAATATATTTATAAAAGTATACTAAGGAATATTAATAAACTAATATTATATAACTTTTATATAATTTTGTAATATTATAAAGTTTATATTAATATTAATATAAATATCGAGAATACTCTTATGGAAATATTTAATCGTAATAAATATTATAATTGGATTATAAATCAATTTTTGGAATATTAGTTTAATAAAATATAATTATTTATATCAACGAAATAGATTTATCTTTTTATCGAATTTAGTTTAAGATTATAAACCGAACCTCCCAAATCTTAGGATAGTAATATAGCTGGTTAACTAACTTTGCTGAAACCTAGCAAAGTTATAAGTAATATAATAGGAGAACCAGCTTTATTTTAATCTTTATTCCAATTTGAGAATATACAAAATATACCTTTACCAGGTTTTAAGATTCCATTAATTGATATTTTTATAGAATTATTTGATAATAATAATAATTTAAATAATAATAATAATAGTAATTGGGATAGTAGCTAAAGTGATAAAAACGATAGGGGTAATAGTAGAAATAATAGTAAAGGTAATGATAGAAATAATAAAAATAAGGATTATTTTGATTATTTCAATTGTTAGGAAAATAATCAATACAATTAGAATTGTTGTTTTATTAATCTCTTTAAGATCTATAAAAATAATAATAGATATAAGAATATTAATAATTCTTTTTAATTAAAGATCTCTATATTTGTAAAGTATTGCTATAGAATATTTGTATTAATCAAAATGATTCTGACAGTCTTTTCGATTATACTCTTAGATATAGCTAGAGACTTTTATTAAATTAATCTCAATATTTTTTTTGAAATATATAAAGGTGTATATAAAATAATGATTAATAATTTCAAAGGATTTGAATATCAGCGAAATATATTTCTTAAATGAAACAAAATCATTTTTAAGAATTACATCGAAAAGAATCCAATTAAGAAACCTTAGAAAGTATTTAATATGATAATTATAGATTTATATTTTATTTAATATATTATTTCTAGGAATATATATAATTCCTAATTATATTATATCAAAATCTTATCTACATATAATAATATTCCAAAATGCTATTCTATAATATACAACCCTCATTCAATTATTATAAAGTTTATTAACCAGATTAAACAAGCTATTGATTCTTATCAAAAAGCATTTTTAAAGCAAAATATATCGTTTAAAATATTCCTTATGAATTGATAAAACATATTGTCTGAGATATTCCTTATAGATTAATATTTTTATAATAATGGATCTTCAAACTTCTTTTTTCAAAAATCTTATAATAAATATATCAAATAATAACCTTTTTCTACATTAGCTAATAAAAGTAAGAATAATTATTATTTCCCTGATTATAAAAAGAAAGGCTATAGATATTACAAGTATATATAAAAGAAGAAAGATTGATTTAAAATAAATTATTATATTAAATATAGTAATCTTAATAATAAAAGTTTTACAAAGTAATATAAGCAGTTTATTATTAATATTAAGTAAAAAGATAATCAGAATAATAATAGTAATAATAATAATAATTATTTTATTAATTAATATCTTATTGATATAAGTAGTTCTAAAGAAATCTCTAGAATATTCTTTATTTTCATAAATGCTTGTAATAATTCTTTAATAGTAATTAATCTCAATAATACTGTAAGCACTTATAAATTGATAGTTAAGGTATTCATTATAAACAATAAGCAATATAATACTGATATATTCTTTAATATTATAATCGATACAGATATAGCTAAAAGATTATTTGTTGAATACAACCAGTATTTAGTATAAAAGAAGATCGAGAATATTGAATATTGTTGGGATAGGGATCATGTGACTGACCGCACTAGCGCATGCGCTAGCGCCCCCGCACTATAGCATATACGTTCGTAGCCTTTAGATTTTAGAACCTCAAGCAATATTACAACAGTGTGAATCATTAGTACTATATTACTTCACCATCCCCATGGTGATACCAACAAATATAATATAACTATTATTAAATAGATGATAGTTCAGTATAATATTAAAATAACGATTTTCATTAATTCGTTTTATATTGATTTTCTATTTAAAAAAGTAGAATGGAATATAATAGAAATCAATCTTTCATTCTTGTTTTTTTTAGTTAATATAAATAGACTTAAATTCAAATATAATAATCTTGATAATATTACTATTATACCTAAAAGCGTTTATTCTATATATCAACAATTTAATTATACATTTTTACTATAAAATATTAATATCAAGGAATTAATTAATTATTCCATTAATAATAATAATTACTATTTCACCAAAGTTGAGCTATAACAAATTTATTATTAATTTGACCATTTATTTATATACAAATTCTATAAGATATTTAAACATTTTAAATACAATAAGAATTTTAAGGTAATCAAATAGCTTATTAAGTTTTATTACCATTATCAAATTCATAATAAATCGCCTAATAAATTCAAATTCTTTTTGTTTGATAAGGATTTTGAGTTTAACCATACCATACTTATCAATATACTTTATATTAATAATAATCCAATTCTATATATTATTAACAAAATTATATACTTTTAGACTGCTTGATGACTAAATAATATATTTGTAAAATATATATAAAATAAAATCCATAAGTACTGAATCAATACATATATTAGTCCATTAGAGTATATCACTTATAATACTAATATTAATTTTATTAGAAAAGAGTTTCAATAACATACTATATCAATATCCATTCAAATAAAGATAGTCCCTATAGAGACATATTATTCGATCAGTATTATTAAGAGATTTCATATATCATTATATAGATCTTATAAAATTATTTACAAAAAAATTTATAAACTCAATATTCATAAAACAATTATATTCTAAATAACTATAAAAGCAATTAATAATACTATTAAATCTAATAATTTAATATTTATATTACTTGTTTTTAGAATATTTCCCTATATAATCAACATTAACCCTCTGATACCTACTATTCAACAATATACTATCGCGATTTCTAAAATTATAATAGAGATTTATAAACTATATAGTTCTATACAAATATAAAAAGTCTTAAATATATATAATAAACTCTCTACAATTATACTTCATAATTTATTACCAAACAACAAGATTTTGATTTGAAAAAAGAGTAATAAAATAACTACCAGTAAATAAAAAAAAACCTTTTTTATTTATCAATATAAAAGGGAAAATATATATTTTTAATTTATCTTATAAATCTATAAGATTTAGATTTATATTAATAAAACTGTATTATAAATAATTAAAAACTAGATATATTGAGGAGATTAAAAAAGTTGATTATAATATTGATTTCGAGATAATTTTATTAGAATTGAATAAAGTTATATTATCTTTATTAGGAATAATGGTTATATATGTAATGAATCTAGAGAAATCCTTTTTAGATTTATTTAAGAATAATCAGATTCCTATTTTAATATCTTTTTTATAAATAATTATATCTCAAATTCAAATTTATATATAGATATCACGGGACCACTTCTGGGAGTATTCAGAAGCTTTACCGTTGAGCTAAATGCTTAAAAGATTAGGAAGTAGAACTGGAAGTTCTACCTTACTTTCACATATATAGCAGGACAGGACAGGACAAAAAGGGTTTAGTGTTATCCTATGACATTATCCTTTTTCTTAAAGTATGGTCTTTATATTATTATTTAACTAAGAGGTTTCAGGATTCTGGATTCTAATGTTTCAAGTATTTAGACAGATAGATAGGATCTATATATGCTAGCCTTCAAACCAATGAAGGCCTGTAAACTATAAGTGGGCTCCCTGCATAGCTCTACTTATAATCTAAAAGGATTCTATCTAATGTCACAGGATCACTTCTGGGAGTATTCAGAAGCTTTATTGTTGAGTTAAATGCTCAAAAGATTAGGAGGTAGAATCGGAAGTTCTATTTTACTTTTATATATATAGCAGAACAGGACAGGACAGAAAGGGCTTAGTGTCACCCCGTGACAATAGAATTACCATCTTGAATATTTTATTACTAATCCCAAGAATTCTATTATATATAAAAAATCTAGAAAAAAAAAGATTAATAAATTGATAGCTAAAAATATATTCAAAATTATACTACTTTTAAATATTCCTTTTAATATACATATTTTCAAATCGCGATTTATTAATAAAATCAAAAATAAAGGAATAAATACTGAATTCCGCAAATCAAGACTAGTTATTCAAATATATAATAATATTGATAAAATATTTATATTAATATAATCCTTAACAATCTAATAATTATATCAATGTATTTTAATTTTATTAATTATAAGTATTTAAAAGATAAGTATAGGAATATATATTCAAGATATTATTTAGATATATATTCAATCCACTTCAAACTTATATTATACTTTTGATATTTATATTTCAGAAAAAATAAATCTACCAATTAATGTGATTTTATTAATTATTAAATCATTATATAGTATTCTTGAGGTAGAAAATCATTAATTCTGAATATATTATATCTATTATTACAAAAAGCTTAAGATATAGTAATCTATATATAACCCTTATTTATTATATATTAATAATAAAAGAATTAAATTTGATATTATAGGATTTCAAATAGATAATATATTTATTATTAGAAATAATATATTTATATAAATTGAGGATAAATAATTTAAACAGATTGGTTTTATAATTAAAGATTACAAGAAATTTATTTACAATTATCTATTGAAATTTAATAATATCATTCTTACACTTAAAAATAATAATATTCATTTTAATTAGAAAAGGTAATACAATAATTTACAGCTTGTATTTATAGAATCTATGGATATGTATAGTATATATAATAAGGTTTGGAAGTATGCTTTTATATATAAATAATATATTACACAATAAGCCTGTAGAGTATATATTACAATTATATATCAATTTGAAGTATCTTTTGATCTATCTATAATAATATAAATAATCTAACCCAATAAGAATGATATTATAATATTAAATAAATATATCAAATAGCAAAAAGAAAACTTTATCAAAAAATTCAAATATATACCATTTAATCTAAATTTATTTAAGATTATTATCTTTACTAATACCTCTTTTACAAATAATAAGAATTATTTATTCTAAATAGATTATATAATTATAATAATAGATAAATATAATAATACTAATATTATTCATTAATTGTTTATTAAATATAAGAAAATCATATATAGTATTTTAATATCCGAACTATACAGATTAGTTTAGAGATTTAATATTGGTGCAGTAATTATTTCTATAATTAGTATTATTTTTAATAAAAAGATTTTATTAGTTTTATATATTGATTTCAAGTTATTATACAACCTATTTATAAAATTAGGAATAACTAATAAAAAAAGATTAATAATCGATATTATAACACTACATCAATTCTACAAATAGAAAAAGATTATTGAAGTAATTTGGATTGATAGTCCAACTAATCTGACTAATGTAATAACGAAAGAAAAACTATATCAAGCTCTTACTGATCTAATCAATACAAATAAGATTAATATCAAGGCAATGAAATAGATAAAACGGGATTAAGGGAAAGAAGAGATTGGTTTTGCCGATAAAGAATCAGGGACTTTAATTAATAGATAAAGGATATTTATAATTTTATAAATTTCTTTTTCATTATTGTATTTGAAGTTATAAAAGAGAGTTTTGAGTGTATGAATAAGGGAATTCATTTAAAGGAATTCATTTTAAGAAAATGACTTTCATACAATAACAACTGTATTAAAGGTATTTAGGCAAAAGCGAAGAAGACTAGCTCTTTTAGTAGTGTCTATATAAGGCCTACTATTCCCCTTATTTAGCTAGCTCCTTAGATTGAATACAAATAGACATTTAGAGGCCTATACATAGTAGGAACCACGTCTTCCGTATCTCTCTCAAACCAACATAAATTATTATTAATAATATATAGTCAATTATATGATTTATAATAATAGTCAAATACGTAAATCTATTATTCAATATCCTTATTATTAATAATCTTATATTATTAATGAATTCAGAATACTCAATTATTAAGTAGATATATTCTTATCCTTATAGATTCATTTTCTAATTGGTTGTTAATCTAGTTCCAATCAAAGTGTAACTAATAAGGATCTCAGAACGATATTTATAAGATAAGATTCCTAATATTCTGTTATATAAGTGGAAACATAATAGGAGTTGTAAGCTTTACTACTATACTATGCATATAATCTATCCAAAAGGCATAGTATCAGGGATCGAGTTCTGATGGCTTATTACTATATATATACCCTGTAATATTGAGAATATATTAGTATAATTTTGATATTCTAATAAAATAAAAGATTTTGTGTTTAGTGTAGATAATGAGGTTAATAATAAATATATAGTTATATAATATTATAATAAATTAGAATAAAGATCTTGTAATATAGTATTAATTAATTTAAATAATCTTTTTTTTTAAAATATTAATTGATTAATTTATTAATTTTATAAAAAAAATTTAATGAATAATTTATTATTTTGTTAATGTATATAAATTAAATGAAATGTAGAGTCTGTAATAAAAACAATTCAATTAAATGTTTTAAAGTTATTTAAAGAATATAGGGTAAAAAAGTGTCTTTTATAAAAAATAAATATAGGTGAATTATTCTTTAAGATTTTGTATAATAAATTTTTTAGAATTTTGTTTATTTGCTTAATATTTCTAATTATTGATTTTTTGAAAATATTGTTAGTAGTAGTTAGAATTAAGGATATCCCTTTTAAGGTTTTTTTAAAATTCTTTTTTAAAGATTTCAAGATTTTAGAGTTTTTTTGAAAAGAAATTTTTAATATTTGGATATTAGGGGATATATTAGATTTTATTGAATTATTTGAAAGGATAATTTTATAATTAGAATTAATTTCTAAAATTAAATTTAAAGAATAATATATATTATTAAGAATAAAGGATTTTTACTTTCTTTAATATTAATTTAATTTTCAATTTTTTTTATTTAGTATCTGATTATATCACTAAATTTAGAGATTTAGATTTGAGATCTTTTCAAGAGAGAATATAATTAAAAGCAAAAAAAAAGTTGGAGGATAAGGATGAGATTAAAATAGTTTTGTTTTTTATAATTGAAAAAAAGAAAATATTTAGCTCGTTACTATTCATTCTAAATAATTATTATTGTTTTGAAGAGTAATAATTAGCAAAGAAGTATATAATGAATGTATTTATTAATTAAATATAAAATAATATAATAAAGAATTTATTTATTTATAATTGTTATAGAAGTTACCCGTATAATGTAACCTATAAGACTAATCCGGTAATCCTTCGGAGTACTCACTCCTATGTTCTAATTTACTAATTTCATCTTTCATTGTATATCCTATATATCTAATTAAAGAGTACCTATCTAATCGAGTATATAAAGAAGGTGTGAATATTATATCATCTTTCAAGTTAATCTAGTTTATTATTACTATATATATCTATCTCCTAATCAAAGTAACATTAGATCTAGCTATTATCTTTGTGATTGTAATATTATTATATTTTTTAACAGGTATTGGAGTTAATAATTTAGTAATAAAAATAGTAAATATTAAGGAGATTTATTATAAAAAAGTTTTATCAATAAATATATAGCTATTAGTTTTAAAATCAATAAAAGCTTAAATTTAAGAAACAATTTTTTGTTTCGAAATTATATAAGGAATAGTTATATAAAAACTTTTTATTAGTTTTTATAGATTAAGATATCTTATATTTTTTAAATATTTTAAAAGGGAAGATTTTTCTTAGAATTTATTTTTTAGAGGTTTTGTATTTATTATTTCTTTTTTCTAAGCAAAATCTATTAAATATTAAATATCAAAAAAATTATTAGTAAATTTGTTAAAAAGTTTATTAATACTGATAGTCTTTTGAATTCAGGAATTAGATTGAGTTGGAATCACGAGATATAGAATACCTCGACAGAACAAATTACCGATAACAGGATAATCATATGATAATTAGATATACCGCGGTATGGAAAAAAGCGGATCACCGATAACAGGATCGGACTTGGAATCGATCGCCACTCTCGTGATCGGATCCTGAAGATCACCCTCAATATAAGCATTTCTCTAATAATTAGTCATTACCAACTTGGGCTCCCCACATCTCTACCATTATCACCACTGTCGCAGACCACACACTATCAACACCACTTCTTATTCTATCCCGGCCGACCCCAAAGTAGTTCCAAGGTGCCTTCTGCGACAGCAGGTAACCGTGTACCGCCTGCCTACAGTCTACGATACTCTCGACAACCAGTGTCTCGCGGCCAGCACCAACTTTTGACAGGCTTCTACCCGTCGCTCTACGGACGACGGAAGACCCTGGGTGCTGGTGCATCTTGCAGCACTGGAGCTCGTCATATAGTGTGTTGTGGCTAGGCTGGGCGTGCAGGAATGAAAGCGACCGGACCCTCGATCCCATAACCGTTTGGTTAATCTTCAAAGAAAGCCGATTACCACCACTTAGCCCAGCTCTATCGCGAGACGGGGCTGGCCTAGAGGGATCGTCTTGACGTGTTTACCACGCCCAGGTTTGTTGCGAGTGGTCGTTTGAACTGACAGTGTATATAGTACGAGAAACCGGTCACTATGATCGTCAGTACTGCAGAATGCTCTTCTCCCACCGATCCCACGTCGTCACCCTCCCCTCGATCGACTACGTTTGGCCCCACGATAGATCCGAACACGCCTAGGCTCAACCCAGATCTCGAAATCGAACAGGAAAGTTACACCGCGCAAAGCCCTGACCAAGCACGCCTTAATCGATCCCCAACGCGAGACGAACACATTGAGACTGCGTCTCCTAGTACTCGTGCTTCCCCGTCTCTGTCGCCTAAAAGTAGCAGCTCTGGTGCGCCCTCTGTGGGACACATCGAACCAACATGGCCTAAGAAAATCGACGTGACCAAGATCTCTGCTCTTGCGTCGTGGGGGGAAGGGCAGCGCTTGCCTGGCTTACTCTTCGACTTTCACTGGGTGATGTCTTCCAACAAGGCCTTCTTCAAATTGCGCGCCTCTGTCCAGCTCAAGCAGGCACCTGGTTCGCGTCGCGATGGCAGGACCAACATCTTCATCCATATCTACCCTGAGCGCATTCAGCAGCTATCTTTTGAAGCAGAGCCCGTAGACAAGGTATTGGGAAATGATACTATAGCACTTGTATTTACGATGTCTAAGCCGCCGGCCCTGGTGCTGCCACCTACGCCACTCGAACCCAAGAACAAAGCGTCAGGGACTATCATCACCTCCTTTTTTCATTTGGCTAGACAGATGTCGTGGACCGTGTACGCTGCCGTACCGCCACGGACTCTGTCTGCTGCACGGATACGACAGTTCTGCGCAGCTGTCTCCGAGCCGTTAGCTGGTAGCATCGTTTCGTTTGCGAGTGCGGCTACATTGTACCAGGGCCAAGGGGGCAAGATAATTGAGGGAGACAGCCTGGAATCTAGCACAGCGGGCGACGACGATGATACTGGCAGTGAAGTGCACGATCATCCTCCAGAATATGAAGCGTCAGGCTCTGCCCCTGTCTACCTTGACCTCGACAAAGGCAAAAAGCGTCTTCGTCGAGGCAGCAGTCCCGAGATATGCCAAGAGCAGAAATCGCGACGCCCAGCCGACATAGAGGATCTTCTGCAGTCGCGCCTGTCAGCCCTTGAACAGCGTTTCGACGATGCACTTGCGGCCCACAAGAAGGAAATGGTGGAACTCGTTGGGCAGGCCGAGTCACGAATAATGGACACGCTCCGTAGAGAGATGGACGAACAGTCGGCTGATTTCGAGGAGTCGTTGGACAGGAGGGTCAAGGAGGATATAGCAGAGCTAGAAGAAACGGTAATGCAGAACATTAGCGAGGCGCCACTAAAGGCCACTCTGACCTTTCCTGCACATCCTTGGTACTGAACCGTTCCCCATCTTCTGGGCCCATTCTCTCCGGGGCAGATTTGTAGCACTATTGAAAGGGTGAAGTCCAGGTTAGACGAATGGTCAATTTGTATAGAAGCAAAAGTGTCTATACCGTTGAGTTGTATATAAAGCTCCATATACAAAGGAAATATATTCTTACTTATATAGACCTCAGTGTTGTAATTAGTATTTTTCGTATTTTGAATACGCTTTACTTTGGTGGTATGTATCAAATTCCTGAAATACATTTTTTTATTAGGCATCTTTCCTATTATTATATTAAAAGTGAAGATATCTCAACTTTACTTTATTATCTAATCTCTATATAAAGATTTACTACTAGGTACTAAATAGTGGCCACCCTTTAACTCTCAGATCCTCAGGCATCCGTATGATCTAGAGTTATAATAGTGAGAATGGTTAGTTATATATCCTAAAATTCACTTCACTTCGATAGTAGTGACGTCATATTTGGTTGGCTAGGGACAACGAACACGCTGCACAGACAACGAACACCTGCTACGGACAATGACGTTGAAGCATATCTGGGCCACCACAGTGGCCCCTCTCGAAGATGGCGAGGTGACCAAAACGTTGCTGGAGGTCGTTGAGCTATCATTAAAATACAGCTCGAGATACCAGTGCCGAGAGACGATTCTGGTCAACTATTTAGTGAAAGTTGTTCAGTAAGTGGTGCAAGGCAATTTAATTTGATACAAGCAAGTTTGATTGAAAAGCTACAAAAAATAAGAGCCATCTCTCCATATTGTAAAATAGATTGCAATCGATTATAAAGAAAGGCATTCGGATATCCTCCAAATCCGAAGGATTTCTGTGCTCCGCCGGAGGATTCGAAGCATGATTCACGATTAGTGGCCCACTCTAGAATATCTTTTTTTTCTCATTCATTGCCACTGTTTGAAGGATACAGTCGCTCTGTTTTTCACATAAAGTGTAAAGAGGTAGAAACAAATGGAAATCCAGTTATTTTTCGTTAAAGCGCCACCAGTTGAAGTTAATTAAGAAGCCAGAACCACTACCTGCAAAGACAAAGTACAAATCTTGGGTTCCTGTGACCCCACTTATCGGACAAGTTACAGTCTTCCATGTCTGCCAGCCGCCAGTGCCTGATACAGTGCAAGTTTCAACAAGAGTGTCTGAAGTGCTCCCTAGGCGCACTTGAATCGTACCTCCGTTGGTGGCGGAAGAAACGCAAGCAGAGAAAGACTTAGCCCCGGTATTGAAGGCAATACCCTTAACCTTGATATAGTCGCCGTTGTTAATGCTACTAACGTCCATGTCGCCTTCACTGCAGACCTCCGTCTTTACACCCTGGGACCAAGCTGCTGTCTCTGCCTCCTGCTGTACATAAGGATTCAAAGTGCCAATTTGCGGGGGCCCAGCTGTCGTCATCTTAATTGTAGGAATAGTACCATCAGAGTTGTAGACAAATCTTTCAACGTATGCTGACCTTTGATAACCTCCCCCGCCGGGCAAGGCACTATTGTGGTAGAAAAAGTATAAATTGCCCTTGTAATCAATGATGCCTTTATGATTTGTAAAGCTTAAACCGGCACTTGCCATAATAACTCCTCGATATGTCCAGGGCTCTGTGATACTAGGGGCGATTGAATATCGGATATCTTCGGAACAGCAATTTGCTGTGTAAGCCAGATAATAGGTGCCGTTGCGCTTGTAAAGCCTGGTAAATGAGAGATTATTATTAGTGCATTATTTTCGAAGATGTGGAAGAATTAAAAGACTGGGATGTAAAGCTATGGGTTGCAGATATGTATTGACTAAGGACATTGATGGGAGAAGGATTGGAGAAAATGACTTACCAAGGTGCTTCTTCAAAGGATGTCGCGCGTGATGTACTGCTACCAGTCCTTGGTCCAAAGCCAGCAACTGTAAGCGAAGTCTTCATTATACTTCCACTATATGAGATCATATCCTGGTTCAACTTGACGTAGTACAAATCTGGATTTCCCTAATACAAATAAGCTTGACCGTCATTATCGATAAAGACCATCGGGTCTATCTCGTTATTCTCGACCAAAGGTTTTCCCAAGGCGTCTTTGTACGGGCCTGTGATGGTGGAACTTCTTAGAGATTAGCTCTTATAATAAAGAGGAATAGTATTATTATAAGGATAGTGGAAGATCTAGTCAATTTAAGCTATAGGGATAAATCGAATATATAGAATAAGAGTTGAATTGAAGTCAATTTAAAAGAGCTAGACTGAATTGAAATGAATTGCTTGCTTTTTCCTAGAATTTCTTTAAAGAATATTCTAGGTTTATATAGTTTATAATGAAATTCCAGTATATTCCATACTTATAAATAAGATCGATTTAAATCGTATCTTATAGAATCACTTTAAATAATAAAAAGAAAGTACAACCAATCAATTTAGCGAGGTTTCCTATATACTTCCATCTAGTTCCATTTCATTCTATTCCATTATAAATCAATTTGATAAGAGATACTATTATACAACTATATGATAATATGATTTTATAATATAAGATCATATCATATGTGTATTAGTCATCAAGATATCCCTTATTTAGTAAGATATTAATAAGTGATTTAGTGGACTTATTATGAATCCTTACAATAATCAAAGGAAGCATGGGGACAAACTATGAAAAATAGTTGTTACAGTTAGTGCCAACTGCTATCAGCCGAAACGCCTTTTTATACCAAAACATATCATTTTGAAATACAAATTCTCTTAGAAATAATTTATTTAATCTAATCTTTTTTTAAATTAACTGATTTATTTTTAATTCAAATTGAATAAAATTAAATTGATTATTTTTCAGATTTTTATTGAATAAATTATATAAATAGAAAGTTGAAGTATTTTTGAAATAATCAAATTTACTAGTAAAATAAGCGAAAATTAAGCAACTTTTTTAATCTTCTAATTTAATATTATAAATTTTAATATTAGAAATTTCTTAGATTTTTGAAATATTAAAAATATCAATTATTATTATATAAACTTTATAAAAACAAAGTTTTAATAAATTTAAATTATTATTCATAAAGATTTTTGAATTTGAAAATATAGCAAAATGTCGATTTTTGGTATGAAAATGGATTTCGGCTGATAGCAGTTGACTAGTACTGTAGTACAATTTCACAGGAAAGATTCACAGAACAAGTCCCTACATCGAGATACGGAGTCATCAGAATCAAAGATTTTGAAAAGCAACATTTCGTCCGTCTTTTGCCCATCCAAAAATTACCATTTATGCTCGTTATTCTGGAAGATTTGTTACGTCGCTGACACTGTTTCGGGAAATACGCTGTCTGAAGGAATAAGATCTTCTTCAAGGTTGATTGAGCGACTGTCGCATAGTGCTAGTGGTCAGTCATTAAATCATCGAAGAGAGGACGCCATGGACGCCATGTACTTCAAATTCTGAATTAGCTTGGAGGCGTGTGATAGATTGTGGTTGAAACCTACTTAATTATCTGTATTTTGCCCTCGAGACGTGCTCGCTCAGCTGGTGTATCACAGATATAAACAGCGCGCTCAATGGCGCTTGTTGGCGAGGAATCTATTCGACATTTTCGTCAGTCCTTAGAATTGCAATGTGTGCAATTTACATCATGATAAAGACGAGTTTGAGTTACGAACCAACATGAACTCCTCTCACATGCTGCTCGAGAGCTGAGCGCTCGTCAAGTGATCTTGGGAACTCTTGGTTTCTTTTCCGCAACTTGATCAAGATTAGTACCTTAGTAGAGTGACCGTTGAAGCTTAATCTTGGGACTACTCACTTCCTCTTGGAAAACAACAACTTCTTCTGCCCCAAGCCTTTGTTTCAAAACTTTATCGATCTCACTTTTATACTGTTCCATTAGAGTGTTATCCTCTCGAAGATTCTTGAGTGTATATTTGGCGTCCAAGGGATGCTCAAGAACCTCGAACCCGTTCTTGTTCAGCGTAAAACTGTGCTCTTGTCCATGGAGACTCGTTATAGAAATTTCCGAAGAAATATACTTTTGGTTGGTTACAGGCGCCCCATTTAGAATTTTCGGCGGAATATAGCAGAATCAAGGCTTGGTACTCTCATATAAGACACCACGCTTGAGGTAAAATACTGTTCCTGTAGTCTGCTTCATAGTATTTTTATCTGGAGATTCCCAATATGAGATCAAATGGTTTTGAAAGAAGAATTTTACTGTACAAACTTCAAAGTTGCGCTGCTGGCCACGGATGTTCTCTGATTCATGGAGGGTGATAAATGAGGAATCATCATCATACCACGAGGATCGCACACAATGAAGATCGAATTCCCGACAAGAACCGCGGTGAAGTACTGATCAAAAAGAGTAAACTGCGAACTATAGGGTGTGTGGCTCGGGATATCAGGGCTCAAGAGCTCCATGGACACGGGGTACTCCAATGTCGACCCACCCAGAAAATCTGGAAACAGACATTGCAGGGCTCTTGCTGGAACCCTATAGTCTTCATTAAATTTGCGCAACTACAAGGAGGTTTGTCATGAAATTTTCAAGTTAGGTTGATGAGCTGACAAGAAGTGATCTTAGGTGTCGCTGCTTTCTCCGACTGGTCCCTATCACTCATTCCAATCTGGATCGTCAAAAATCTCCACTTAGACAAGAGAAACAAAATTATTCTATGCATCCTCATCGGGCTGGGAATAATGTCAGTTTGAGTTCTCTCTCTCTCTCTCTTGCTTTCACTAGTTTCTGCGCTAACGGGAAACTTTACACAGTTCCGGTATATGTGCGATTGTTAGGACTGTCTATCTTATATCATACTTCGACCAAAAATACCCCACCTGCATAAGTCTTGTACAGATTTCTCGTCACAATCGGACAATTGACTTTTATTACAGATACCAATGTGAATCTATTGATATGGGCTGGGTATGTATTCTACCTCCACACTTGACCTTCATTGCTAAAATCTCCTCAGGCTCGGACGAAATATTGCCTGCATCGTCGCTTGTGTTCCAGATTGTCGCCCTCTTGGCAAACAATTTGTACAAATAGTAAGCGAAACCAGCACTAGATATCGTACCAGGCGCGCCGGCTATTCCCAGCAACCAGCTCAACATGAGCTCTTCAAGGTTAGGAACAGATCAAAATTTGTCCCCGGCACCAAACATTCCTTGGACCAGAACCAGAGCACATATCATCTAAAAGCGACGGCAACGGCAGGCTCAGCTCGTAGTGACCAAAGCACATTTCCTTTACAAAACAACAATGCTATCCGCGCGACTACTACAGTAAGAATGGACACTGCGTGAGATTTCTGGAGGATAGGGCTCGATGATGGTAGAGGATCTAGAGACGTCTATGGCTTCCTACAAGTATAGCTCAATTACTCTCAAATTTCAAACTCCCATTTTCTGCCCCCTCAAAAACCAGTATTCTAGGCGTAAAGTTGTTGAATATGTTTCCTGCTCTTGATTTAACATGGTTTCTGTTGCTCGGAATTAGCTTTTTCTGCAGAAATACTGGTTAATCACAGAGAGTTATCGCCCTTGAGTTGATGTAATGAATTCCAGAAATAGAGTGTTCGGAAATTTGACTTGAAGATATTTGGACAGGATGTCGATTGTCACTAGCATAAAGCGCTTGGGAACGTGTGTAATCTTTATGTTACGCAATTACCATAAAATTTGAACATCTTCGAGTGCATGGCATAATTCTACGCTTTTGGAAGCATGATGCGTCAAGTAGGTATTCATATATCGAGATTATCGTTGATGGAGTATAATTCTTCTTCTAGAATTGATTTGCTCCTAGTGGCTAGCTATACCTCTTTCATACATGCGATACTTGTATTCTCACTTTTCAACTTCAATCCATATCAAACTTTGACTTTAAATTTAGTTCCGACTCTCATTATACGTGCTGCAATTGAGCAGAGCCCTGAAATGACCAGCAATGCACCCGCCCAAGCCTGTAATGATACCCAGCTACCCCGGCTCTGAAGAAGCGCTCCACCAATGGGACTACCCACGAGGAAACCAAGACCTGAATCCCCAAGAGCCATTCCCATACGGCTTCCCATAGTCTGTAGATCATTCGTCAAACTCATCACACTGGAAGATGGCATTGAGGCGAAGCACCCGCAGAAGAAACCATACAATACACACCATACAACCAATCCGGCAGTATTCTTCACTGCAATCCAGCAGAAACAAAGAATTGCAGCAATGAACGTGAATAGGATCTGCATATTGAGTGGGCCAGTCTTATCAGCGTAGAAATTAGGTACTATGCGGCCGATCGTTGAGCTACCGTTAATAATGGCGAGCAAATAGAAACTGAAGTTTTCGTTCATATGGCATACTTCCAGCGCGTACAGCTGCACATAGTATAAAGGGACGTAAATGCCCATGAAACCGAAAAAAGTGCCCAGGCAAAAGACTAGAAACGGTTTGTCGCGAAAGGAATTTGCGTTATAAAGTTTGCGCCGCGTTGCTGGCTGGATACGTTGTTTCATTACAGCAAGTGCAACGATAAATAGGGCTAGCATAACGAAGGCGATAATTCTTGTTGCCCAGCCTGAATCAAGACGAAGTTGTATCCTGCTGAATATAACCGGAAAATCTCACCGCCTATATTTCTATTCAGCCGTGACAATATCATATGAAAGAGGCTGACTTGCCTATACTGCTACCCGCAGAAGTGATACCATATGCAAATATCTTCTTTGTAGTAAAGTATTGGGGAATGATCGAAACAGCACCAACAAACAAGCAACCAGTACCGAAACCCACAAGTACTCCTTGTGATAGAATCACTTGCCAATAGGTCTTGGCAATGCTGGCAAGCATCATTCCTAAAACACTCAAAATTACGCCACTCCAGATCAAAGCCCTCATGTAACCGGCATCAAATATAGGGCCAGCGGCGGCACCTATGACGTATAGAAGGGCAGCCTGGACGGAGCCAATCCATGAGATAGTAGATTCGGATTCGAAGCGTAAAAGATTGGTCTGGTAGAAGGTTTGGTATACACCATAGGTGTTTATGATCCCCCTATTATAAGATGATGATGTCAGAAACTATAACACTTCTTACTTGGGTGGGAAAGTATCTACCAAGTGTTTACGAAGATACACCAAGACCCGGCAACGTGCAGCCATGATATAAGATCACCATTGGGGATTTCAACGGTAAGAAGTGGCACTTCTCCACCTGCAGGCTCAACAGGATATTTATGGGAAGACTTTTCTGTATCGTGCTGCTGTGTGCTGCTCGGAAGAATTATCATGGAACTTTGGTATGGCACATCTATCTCGTGTTTCCCCTCAACTGGGTCCTTTTCGGCAGCCATATTAGGTAACGAAGAAGATTGAAATTGCAATGAAAACGAATCGCAGCTTATGTGACCCTCGAGTTTGTTGATACAACGATGAAGAAGGAAATGAATATTAATACCTCGAAGAGATTACAATGACTTCCATCTACCGAATGCGAGTTTTGAAATCCTTGTAACTAGCTCGGACAATCTAAAGCGAAGCCATTCAAATACCGATAATCTATCATATCTAGATTATAGCATGCGGCGTAGCAAGGTTGCATTACATTAGCTCCACTTTTCCAACTGTTTATACCTGCCGAAAAAGTTGTGTTGATGACCCGAGTGTGGACATACCCCTGTGTTTAAGCCAGACTGAAAAGGGACTTAGACCGAAGGTATGTCATGATTATCTGCAAGTAAAATCACGTCCAGGGGTATATGCAAAAGTTGCCAATTGAGCACGAAGAGAAGGAAGGTTGGTTGTGAAGCGCCTCCCGGCTATTATTGAGTACTCCTAAACTCCAACGCTGTACTTCAATTTCTCAAAAGATCGTATTTTGGGGCAGATCAATTGTGATCAACATTTTCTCCAACCAAAATCAATTTTCATACCATCAAATCATGATGAGGTCCATCATGGATGAGATTCCATCTGATTGTGGCCAGAGACTGCTTCCAACATGTAAGGATTTATAATAAGTCCACTAAATCACTTATTAATATCTTACTAAATAAGGGATATCTTGATAACTAATATACATATAATATGATTTTATATTATAAAATCGTATTATTATATAATTATATAATAGTATCTTTTATTAAATTGATTTATAATAGAATAGAATAAAATGAAACTAAATAAAAATATACAGGAAATATTGCTAAATTGATTGGTTGTACTTTCTTTTTATTATCTAAAATGATTCTATAAAATTCGATTTAAATTGATCTTATTTATAAATATAGAATATACTAGAATTTCATTATAAATTATATAAACCTAGAATATTCTTTAAAAAAATCTAAAAAAAGCAAACAATTCATCTCAACTCAATCTAACTCTTCTAAATTGACTTTAATTCAATTTTTATTTTATATATTCGATTTATCCCTCAAGCTTAAATTGACTAGATCTTCCATTATTATTATAATAATACTATTCCTTATTATTATAAAAGCTAACCTCCAAGACAACATTAATTGACCACTATGCGAAGTCTCAACCAGAAAGAACTTTTGTTGCTATCCCAGCCGCAAAAGATCTCAAAAATGGATGGAGAGATGTAAGCTAGCTCACCTACTCCCGAGCCATCAACTGATGCTCATGGTGGATCGAAGAGCACCTTGTCAGAGGAAATGACTTTGAAACAATGTCATACATGGGACCACTTGATCTTCGATATCTGATCGTACTCATGGCTGCCACAAAGACAGGCTATACTGTATAAAGTAATCACCTTCCGTACGTTGAAATCATACTAAATATGCATCATTGCAGGTCTTCTTTGCTTCCAATCGCAATAGTCTAAATGCACACCTGTCCCTTCTCAAATCCACCAAGTGCAACACACTTGTGATTGCTGATAATGGAGCACCCGTGATTTACAAACAGATCATTGCACAACGGCCGATGCGTGTTTAATCTATGCCCGATCTAGGCATCTTTCTTAACCCGGACGACAGAGTCACAACTTATCTATTTGAGAAGACTTTTGCTGAAGCACGATATGATCCATTGATAATAATGCATACATCTGGTTCAACCGGGTTTCCCAAACCAGTCTTCGTCAAGCATGGAGCCTGGGCAGCCATGGATGCGTACCAAAAGATACCACCAAGCAATAAAGGACCTCTACACTCCGACTATCTGAGAAGGAAGCGAGTGTTCCTCAATCTGCCGATGTTTCATGGAGCATGTGAATGTTTCATATATGACATGGGTGTATATGGCGGAGCGATTCCCGTTCTCCCACCCCCGGGCCCTCGAACTGCGGAAGTATTAGATATGGCACATAGATATGCCAATGTCTTTGGTAGCATTGCACCACCTTCTATCTTGAAAGATCTGTCTGAAACACCAAGATACTTTGATGGCATCACCAATCGTGTGATTTTTGTTGGTTTTGCGGGCGGTTCTTTGTCGCAGGAAATTGGGAACAAAATCTCCAAGACAATCAAGGTCATTGGATATTTTGGGTCAACGGAGACTGCATATCTGCCATGTCGTATCTCGAACGTTCAGGATTGGTTATACTATAATTAAAGCTCATACCTGGGCCACAAACATCGGCCTCGACCTGACGGACGGCATGAAATGATAATTGTGCGTGACCCGAAGCTAGAACTATATCAAAGCATATTCTGTACATTTCCTCATTGACATAGTACTCAACAGCCGATTTATATGAACAGCATCCGACAAAGCCAGGTTATTGGGCACATCGTGGAAGAGCCGATGATATCATCGCTTTTTCGAGTGGTGAAAAGACGAATCCTATAACATTTGAGGAAACAGTGGCAGCACATCCCGCAATTACAGCAGCATTTGTGGGGGGTTACAATGAGTTTCAAGCATCCCTTCTTGTCGAACCTAAGATATTTCCTGCGACCAAAGAAGAGAAGTGGCCTTGATAGATACGCTGTGGCCTACGATCCAAGCCGCCAATAGAGACTGCCCCGCACATGCGCGTGTTCTGAGAAGCTTCATCATCATAGCATCAGCAGACAAACCCTTTCCACGCGCAGGGAAAGAGACCATTCAAAGGGCTTCGGTACCTGTCTTATACGCCGAGGAACTCGAGAGGCTGTACAGTGAGAAAGCAGCCGTTGATACTCAAGGTTCACTAATAGAAGGCGTGGATTATAGAAATCTTAAACACTCGCTCCACGACTTAGTTGCCACAAACTTTTGGTTACAAGGAGATCTTGATGATGAGATGGATTTTTTCGAGGCAGGTTTGGACTCATTGCAACTGTCCGGCTTCATCAAGCAGATAAATGCATTTCTCAGGACAGTGAAGCCTGGATCTGAGCCGGTATCGACTGAGACGATTTTCGCAAATTCAAGTATTGATAGATTTTCGGAGGCTATAGAAATTGCCGGTGGTGAACGTTGAGTAAAAGAACGCGTGTAATCAGAGATCCGGGGATTGTTCCCTTTTCTCTTGGTCGTCAATTTGCTGCTGCATTATTTCCATTCTTCGATGCAATTTAAAGCGGGAAAGACGTAAGGAGCAGCTTGTGGATCGAGGTTCTAATAATTTATTAGTATGTGAAGTGCAATTGAAGAAAGGTGCATCTGAATAATGTGCTTATCCTGACTCCTAATGATGATTCGCCATCAATCAAGCTCACTCCCCACGATCTATCTTCACTTTCTTATCCATTAATCATACTCCATACCACCGACTACAATGCGATATCTCTAACATCCACTAAATATGATTCAATGAGCCCTAGAAACTACCCAATATATGGAGTAGCTGTTGAAACGGGTTTTTCTTAGACATAAGAGCACCGACTCCAGCGTCAATTTAGCAAATTTATCAAAAATCTAGAAAGCTATGAGTAAGTTGTTATATTCATTTTGGAACTGTTGCCTTCGAGCACTTCTTGTATGTCACTTGTTAGTTTGGAAATGAGCATTTTAAGTCTTAAACAGAAAAAGTTTTCAAATCTATCTCCATATTTAGTGATATGCTGACAGTCAAAACAAAATCGATAATGGGAATTACTCGTGCGAACAATAAGTGTGAGACAATATCATCAAGAAAAAGAAGATATATACATGGACCGATAGCAATAATTGTTTTGATTATAATATCCTCCAGACTTCAAATCGAAACATCGAGAAGGTTAGATCTGAGTTTTAATAATTAACAAAAAGTTAAGAAGAGAAAATTCGAAAAGCGGAAATTGACTTTGAATCTACGATTCCAACCACCACCTCTAGTGATGGCAGCAACTGCTCGAAACCTGTATTATATGGTTCGTGACCTCTCAATACTGCTAAAATACCCGTTGCAGAATCTGGTTTTGGTCAAATCGATTAATTTCCCCCCATTCAACCTAGTCATACAGCAGCTAACAATTTGACAATTCACCTACCTCCTCAAAGTATGAAATCAATCCACAAATTCAGATAGTTTACAGCCATTTTGGAGACTTTGAGCATAAAAAGACACTGAATATTATTCAAACAATATCGTCAAATTTATTATAACACTTTACAAGTACCTACGTTAAATGTCTAATGATGAGAGTACAGCAATGTTGAATGTGTTACCGGATGATCCCACTTACTGAGGCCGATTTGAATCATTTGGCTAAAACCCCAAAAATAGATTTCTGCCTAATTATTACAAGACAAGCAAACAGAATCAGGAATCTATATTCAATAATATTATAAACAATAAATATAAGATATAAATTAAAATATAATTTAAAAAACTATAATATAAAATCTTTTAATGTAAAGATATATAAAGTTTTTATTTATAAGTTAATCTAATAAAATCTAATTTATTATTTATCAATTATATATATTTATATTATAATATTATTCTTCTTCTTTAAATTGAACTTCAATAAGGTAACAAATTATAATTTACAATCTTATAAGCGAGCAATTCAATTTAGATAGATTTAAATTTATTGGAATATTTATAATAAAAATTATAAATCAATTTTTATATATTTTCCAAATAATTAATGAATTCTTCAATTAATTTATTATAACTAATTTAATAAACAATATACTTCAAACAAAATCCTCCACAACCTTTTCTTTTTTAATAAGAATTCAGAATCTCAGTAGCTTTAAAATACTTTAAATTATCGATTTTTATAAAAAGTAATAATAGATTATATTATTTAAAAATAAAATTATTATATACAAAATATAGTAAATTAATATAAAAAACAAAATGAATTCTTATAGAGACAGACAATTTCAGTTTATAAATATAGAAATCTATTAAGCTCAGAATCTTGAATAATCCAAAATTCTTCTAATTAATTTTTTTTTGTAAATGTAGGGTTTTAATATTTCTGATATTCAATTAAATTAGATTATTAAGAATATATTAATAAATAGAGAAACAATAAGAATCAGTATTCTTTAAATATCAGATTTAATTAATAATCAATTTAGTTTTCAAATATAAGAAAATTACTTCTATTTTGAAAACAAATTCCTTAATATCTTTTATAATAAAACAATTACTTTTGAATAAAAATAGTTTAAAATTTAAATAAAAATAAAATCTATAATTTAAAAAAATAAAATTATTCAAATATTTTCAAATTAAATATTATTAATAAAGAATTCAGTAAATAAAAATTATTTTATTTAATTATTTTATAAATAAATTATATATAATTTAAAATATTATTTCAATATTATATTAATTCTTTTAATCTATCCATCAATTTCAGGATAATAAATGGTAGAAAGTCTAACAAATATTTCTAAATACTTGTAGGTATACTTTCAGAATTTGAATATAAATTAAACTTTATAATTAGAAATAATTATTATTTATTTATTTATTTATTTATTTATTTTAATTTACATCCAGGGGGCAAGCTACAGGGGCTCGCCACAACCTCCCAGGGGGTATTAGGGATAGACTATGCTGGTAGGGGTACTAATATAATTATATATTCTGTTTTTCTATAGCTGTGATATAGACTGAAGGAAAAATAGTTAGAAATGTTATATATACTTTTATTATTTATTTTCTATTTATAATATTGATATTGTTCAATT
Organism: Botrytis squamosa; assembly: GCA_014898485.2. NCBI lineage: Eukaryota > Fungi > Ascomycota > Leotiomycetes > Helotiales > Sclerotiniaceae > Botrytis > Botrytis squamosa. The sequence goes on from RCTC02000002.1 coordinate 40,438, forward strand.
CATTTTATATTGGGTAGCTCAGGTTTACAGCTGATTAAAGGGTTCTATATTATTAGTTTTTGTTTAGTATAATTTATATATAGCAATAAAGGGGGAAGAAAGCAATTCTAGAAAGAGGGTGTAATTTTGGTTAGTAATATAAAAATGGAAAATTAAAGAATCTCCAGAAAGATTGAGTATAATTGTTTAAAGTAATTAGTAATTGCTAGAAAGATTGCAAAATCTATTAGGATTTTTAGAAGAAAAAAAAAATAATTGATTATATTCTTTATATTTCACAAAATTAAGTTGGATTTATTCAATTAATAATCGAATTGGATATAAGAATATCGGCAGAGCATTAGATGTTCAGGCTTTTTACTATATCTACAAGAGCATTCTAAGGTAATATTGTTATATTGAAAGTATTAATAATAGAATACAAAATCCTTATATTTAATTCTAAATATTATTAATCATTAAAGGATAGAGTAAGGAAAAGTAAGTTTTTTAAATTCTTTAATTTGATAATTAAAATGCTAGTAATAATATCGGCTAATAAGAATAACCTTATTTCGCTTTTATTATTTCTGTTTTACTCTTTATTTAAAAGTTTTAATTATTAAGTTTATCCTATTAATAATAAAGAATAATGAATTATTGTTTTTGATATAATTACTATAAGTATTCAGATTAGTAAGTTGATTGGCCTTTTTGTTTCTAAGGATTCTAGTATATTTAGATAATTATTGAATTGCTATTTATCTATTTCTTATAATTTTATAATAATATAGAAATATTTATTAGAATAAGTTAAAAGTGTTATTTTTAATATACTAAATAATTGAAGTATTATTAATATATATTATAATTTGTTTAGCTAGCTTTAATCGGATAATATATTTCAAATCTTTTAGAATATCTATTATTTTGATATCGAAGATATATAAGAGTGAATTAATTGCTTTATAACTGAATACTATTGAAAATTATTTCTGATAGATTATATAATTATAATTAATTATCTTTTGCTTTTAATAATATTATTTAATACTATCCGAGAAGATTATAATATAACTATCAGGTAGATAATCCTATCATTATATAAATTTAATTATAGCTATTTTTTTCTTTATATTTTTTATAAGATTATTATAGCTTTTTACAGAAAAGTATAATAAAAAGAATATTGATTTTAATACTTTTAGAATTAATTCGATTAATTTGTAAAGATTAATATTGTTTATTTTGTATTGAAGTATTTATACTAAACAAATCATTAATAAATAGTTTTTGTTTATTTTATAAAATCAAAGTATAAATCTTATTTATATCTATTCAAATACTAGCTTACTGAGCAATAATCTAGAATCTCTCAGGATTGTAATGATCAAAATTATACACCAAATAAATAAAACTTTTCTTATTATTAGAATAATTATTTAATTAATCTTAATAATATAATTACCCAGTCTTATACTTATTATTGTGCTATAAGCAATCTTCCCTATCTGATTTAACTTTATTCAGCCTGTATATTATACTTCGGATTTATAAAAGATAATAGGGAAAATATAGGTAATTATTATTTTATGTAGTATTACAATTAATAAACTATAGTATATCTATATAAATCTTTTAATATACCTTATAATTTTGTAGACTTTTATTTCTCATTTTATTATATATTTTTTGAAAAAAAACTTTTAATTAAATCAGATTTCTAATTAATATAGAATTAATTGAATAGTTTTATTATTTGTTTTGTTAATTAGATAAATCATTATTTTATTATTTATTTTTAGGTGTAGGGTATATATCTCTCTTTTTTGAAAAAGGTATATTATCTTTAGCTTTTTCAATATAAATATTATATAGTTTTATTTATTCTATTAAAAAATCTAATAAAGATTGTATTTAAAAAGATTAATATTTTTATAAATATTTTTGAATACATAATAAATACAAATATTATTAGTATATTCGAAATATAGCTTAATATCTTAATTTAAAAGTTTAGTAAGGTATAGAATATATAGTATAAATGAGAGTAAGGAGTTTTACAAAATATTACACTTAATGTAATTATATTCTATAATTATATTTTTTAATTGAACTTTTATTAAATAATTGTTTAGAAAGACTTAAACTAATTATAAAAGGGAATAAGGCTATTCTTATTAATATATATATTTTAATAATCTATTTAACAAAAGTATATCAAATATACCTTATACATTTAATATAATTATTATAATTTTTTATTTATAAACAAAGGCTTTTTCAATATTATGTATAAACGAAATAATTAGATTTATTATTATTCGCTTGGAGAGCACTTTATTATACTAGGAACTAAATATACCTGCTATTATTACAATTCATGAGATACATTGAGCGATTATGTATTTCAATCCTTTTGAAATATATAAAAGTAGAACTATCAGTCGCCAGGATTGTACTGACGATTTATCTTTTTTTCCGATCTTAAAAATTATTACTATCTCTGCTCATCTCCATCTATCTAGAAAGTAATTAAATTATAGGTATTTATTGAAGATTTTAATAATTACTAATTTAATAAAATCCTAATAAGCCTTTAGAAGACGAATAATAACCTGATTAAATTCTGGTAAGGTACTTAAAACTTCTATAATACTTTTTTCCATTTTTTTAAAGAATATTTTTATATTCCATAGGAATTTATTAGATATATAATCTAATTAAAGTAAATCCATTATAAAATCATTATTATTATCGAAATATTTAAAAACCTCTTTTTATAGAATCCAGACTTTTTCTGCAATATCTTCAATTACTATACCATCAACAATTAAAAACAGTACTCTAAGATTAATAATAAGCTTATATCAGCCAATTACTTTATATAAATCTCTATTATAGTTAACCCTATCAATAATTCCGTATTAATATTAGTATTTCGCTTTTCTAATCATAATCATCAATTTTCACCGCTATTGTTCTACTTAATCAGTACCCTCAATTCTAACTATTCTATATTTTTGATATATCATTCTGTATTCACTTGTTCACCAAAAGATAAAATATCCAAAAACACTTTTCTTCTTTCCTGTTAAACAAATTGTCAATTTAAATAAAGAATTTAGTATTCCTATTAATTTATTAATCTATTTAACAAATATATTCGCTAAGTTTGGAAAGTAGGGAATTCTATTCTTTATAATCCCTTAAAAAACTAAAAAATCTTTTTTATTAATTATATAACTAAAAAGCTTAATAATAAATAAAATAAGGTTCAGAATTATAATTATTTATATTTTATAATCAAAATTACTTTTTAGATTAGTATTAATAATAATACTAATAAAAGGAATATTAGAAAAGATTAGATTAATTGTATAACCTGTTTTATAAATAAAAACTCCTAGAATTCTAATAAAATCTATTTTACTTGAAATAAACCATTCTATAAGGAAAGTTTTTTGGTTAGCCGAAGCTATACCAAACTCAAATAGATTATACTTGGTATTAAAATCGCTATCTATTATTGTATGATCGGGGAATACTATGGAAATTACTAAATCCACTATTTCCCTAGTGTCCGGTTATTGATATATATTAATAATCTATATATTATTCACTTTTATTCAAAAAAAATCCCGGTATAATTGAATGTGTTTTTATTGAGTGTGTAGTTATTTGCTTTTGTGTACATACATCATCATTCTTAATCTCTCCTTCTCTCTTTCAGGGCCATCCAGACTATCCTAGTTATCCATCAGTACAAAGAGGTTGTACCCTGGATGATTCTAGATCCGAGTTTCAGGGTATGTAAAGGGTTCCTGTATATATAGAATCTCCAAATCTTGTTTGTATGCTATTTGCAATATCACAATATACACTCCTATCTTTTTCTATACATTTGCCTAACCAATCTGTATAGATCAGGCTGTGGCTATCTAGCGGTTGGTATCGCAATACTGAGAGAAATAATTATTTATTTAAATCGATATCGATATCTATGTTATTATATTGTGATAGTAGTGTTAAAAAGTATCTTCTTATTCAAACTGTTTTTATTTAAATATTTCCTTTTAGGATAATAGGGATTCTCGGGTAAACTGCTAGCTAAGAAGGTATTCTGAAGGGTATATTTGGAACTATTCAGGTTTTTATATATAATAATGTATTCCCCACAGATCAAAGGGGGTATTTTTATTACAATACTCCAGGGGGTTATCACAATCAAAACAGATATTTTGTTGGCTAGTATTTCAACAATCAAACAAGTTTTTCAACTATATTTTTTGATTTTATAAACTTCGGATTTTGTAAGGTGTACAACTTTCCTATTAATTCGGCGTGGTATTGTAGAATAGCTATTATATCCAGCTTAAAACAATCCTGTGCAATTTGTATATTCAGTTTTGGCCTTATACTCAAACCCAGATAGACTATTATAGTTTGTTTATAGGATACTGCAATTATTGTATCTTGGGGTATTCTTGTATATCGTTAAATTATAGAAACCCTGGTATCCTGGATTATAATAAGTGATATATTGCTTTAGCTTAATATACCAAGCTTGTTTAGAGCTATTAAAGAGCCTGAAGGGAGAGACTTCTCTCGGTAGGCTGATAATCCAGGTCTGCTTATAGGCAGAAATGAATTATATTATAACTACTTTCTAGAATATCTTATAATATAAAATAGGTTCGCTATATCTACAAATACTTTCCCAGCTCACTTATAATAAAACTACTAATACTAGATTTCTATAGAATCTTCTAACTATATTAAACCACCTATTATATAATTATCTTCAAAAGTTCTAACCAGAATCAAAACTATTTCTTTATATTTCTATTTCTGTTTGCTTTTTAAATCTATCTGATATCTTTATTATACTCTTTGCTTTATAATATCCGATTATAGATTAATATATATATCCATCCTTTCAAATTATATAAATAATATTACTATTACTATTATTATATACTATATCTTATAATTAATAGTCATTTCGCATTATTTTACTGGATCTTTCCTATACAACAAAATCAATTATGTTTTGTAGACTTGTTATTTTAGATTTCTAATTAAACAGTCTTTTTATAATATTTTTAATTTATTAATCAAAATTCTATTTGTAGAATCTATTTCTTTAATATATAGTTTGTAATCGAAAATAAAGTATTAGGAATATATTATATATATATTATAAGATTGGCCTTTATCTGAAATTCTTTATTATTATAATACTAATCGAGTATTATCAAATATGGCTTGCTAAAAGTATTCTTTCTATATTGAAGCTTCTCTATTACCATACTACTCCTATATACTTAAAAATGTCCCTTTTCCTATTTTATATATATTTCTATTAATCCCAATAAATATTATTCTAATCTTTATATATTTCCTATTATTTTCTTTATTATTTGTAAATATTTGATTTAGTATATCTGTAGATTGTATATATTGTTGGATTATGAAAACTCTACACACTAATACCCTAAAGATATTCTGTTAATTTATATTTATCAAATTAAGGATATCAGCCTTATTCTTAATATAGACTTTAATCAGATTCAATTATATTATAAAAGCTTCATTATCTACTATTTCAAAAATTAATTTCATTTTATAAATATTCTATTACAATATACTCTAATTCTACTTTCTATATAAATTTATAAAAACATAATTTTATATCAATTCTGCTTTTATTTTTCTTTTATTATCAAATAGTTTTTATTTTTATTTTACTAATAATTTTTTATTTCAAGTATTTTTGCAATCACTTTTTAGTGATTAGCTGTATATACCTTCGCTTCTAGTACAACCTCCAATTAATATACAATCACCATCCAATTCCAACTAACTTTATTTAGCTTTCCAATCACACGACCGAAGGTTCGTAGGATACACCACATACAGGTGAGAGTCATCGTATCCCAGAAATGATTATTAGAAATAGGCTATAAAGCTTTCAGATATTCTTTTGGAATAGGTGGGTAATATCTTTAAAATTATAAATATTATAACAAAGCAGAAAGTATTTCATTTTGATTAGGTGATTAATTATTATTATAATAATATTGAAATTGATATTTTTGGGTAGGTGTGTAATAAAATCTATTAAAATATTTTGTTAGGCTCTTTATAAAATCAGAAATAGATAAAAAACTCCTTTTTAGTCTTTATAATTTGGAATAGTATAATAGTAATTATAATAATTGTAAACGCATTGTATAATATAATTATAATAATCAGATTAATAGTAATCTCGAGATAATAGTTTAAAGATTTGAATATAATACAAATAACTAATAATAGAAGACTTGTAGTATAAGCGAAGTAGATAAGCTTTTAGAGAATTATAATCAGGAATATATAGTTTTTTTTAATAATATAATAAATTATTATTTTTGGAATATTTAATAAAAATGATTTTTGAATATTTCAGAAATTCTTTTTATAGGGATTTCAGAATAGATTTAGGGATAGGGTTGACTTAATAGCCTTTTTGGAATAAAAATAATAAATCAATAAACAGGTTTAAAAAGATTTCTTAATCCTTTAGGAGTATTATAAAATCAGGTTTTAATATAACAAGTAAGAATTCAAATTCAAATATAATAGGATCAAAAGGATTAATGGGATTAAAATTTCTCTAGTTTTGTATAATAATAATAAATTATATTTTCTTAGCGATCTTAGCTTCTTTCAAAATATTAGTAATTAGAAACAAATCAGAATTTAAGTTTTCTTTTTTTAAAATAATTTGATTTTGATATAGAAAATATTCATTTCCTTTTTTAAAAAAATCCTCTAACCTCCTAATCAGAATATTAGACTTAATATTTAGTTTTCCGAAATAATAAATAATTTGGAAATTAAATCAAAATAAAAATTCAGATTTGTAGATTTAATAACAATTTAATAGTTTTATTATTATAAAATATTCTAGATTTTTATAATTTATAATTATTTAAATTAGAGATAATATACCTTTGAATTCGAAATATTATTTTTTAAAACAACAAATAATATTTAAAAGTTTTTTATTAAAAATTTTATAATTATATTTAATAATTAAATATTTCTTTAAAAAGAATGTAATAAATCTTAGGATTCTCTTTTGATTATATTAAAAAAAGACTTTTATAGAAATATAATCCAATATATCAATTTTTAGAATTATCTTCTTTTTTTAATTAAAGGAGGTTAGAATAAGGGTTTTAATAAATACTTTTTTTAATTAATTAAAAGTATTTTAATAAACAATATTTCATAAAAACAAAACATTCTTTTTGATTAAATTTATTATTAAATTAATTATCTTCAAAAAATCCTTAATAAATTATCAATAAAAATTTATAAATCTAATAAATATTTATATATTGATTATAATATTAAACAATTTTTAATTTATAATAATTCTTATTTTATCTAAATCTATTTAGATATTTCTTTTTTTTATGTTTAGATCAAAAAAAGTAATTTCAGATTTCAGAAATTTGTATTTTTCAAATTTTATAAACAAATTAGTTTCTTTTAATACTTATAGAATTTTCTAAATATAATAGATATACTTTTTTTAAATATAATTATATATTAATATATTATCTAAATATACAATATAGAATATATTCAGGTATTTATGTAAAGAATTATTAATAAATCTCTAAAATATAACAAATACCTCTATTAGTCTAAATAATATAATCAGGGATTCAAATAAATCGAATCGGATATAGAATATAATTAGGTATTTTTGTTCTTTTTTGATTCTAATATTATTAACAACAAAAATAATATTAATCTTATTAAAATACTTTATTTCCTTTAAATTATTTAGGAATTTTTTAATTAGTAGTAGTAGGTATTGATTTTTTATGGATAGATTATTTAGGGCTTTATAATTGATATAGAAATAAAAACCTTTATTAACTTTCTTAATAAATAAAACAAAAAATACAATAGATAAGAAATTAAAACAAATAAACCCTTTCTTCAAATTCTCCTTTAATTATTTTTTTAAGGCTTTAAGTTTAATTTGGGATATAATATATAAGGCTTTAAAGAATAATATAGTTTCCTTTTAAAATCGGATTTTGTAGTTGTATAATTAATATAATAATATAAAAGAGTAGAAGGTGGTAGGGTCATAAAGTAGTCCTTCGTAGATACTACAGATAAGTCACTGAGATATAACACTTCTAGCAAAGGAAAGGAGGAGTATATTCTATATAATATATTACAAAACATATAAGAAGATAGATGGAAACTAACTGCTTTTTTTAAACTATATAAAAAAGATCTATAAATATTAATTATTATAACACTTTGCCTTAAAAGAACTATAAGAGCAGAGTATAATTTATCCTTAGAATCTATAATTATAGAATTAAGAGTAAAATACTTGTTGAGTATATTTATATATCAACTATATATATATAATCGTATATATATATATACATATATAAGTGATTGTAATTATAATTAAATGTTGATTCGTAATACTATCCCTTTTTCCAAAAAAGTTTGCCCTTAAGCTTTATAATTACCTATTTTAGTTATTAAATTAATGATTATAAGGTGGTATTGCCATTATTTGATTAGAATGGTATAATAAACAGGTGTCTATATAGATTTTTTCTTTTTGTAATAAGAAGGTGTATGTAAAGTGGAGGAAACCGTTTTATAATCTAGTAATTAATCAAATCCTTCGAAGTATATAAATCAATCAAATTCCTTTTCCTTTTTAAATCTTTTTTTAATTAATTAATCCTTTCATATTTTTTGTTAATATATCTTCAATTCCAAAAAAAAGATACGGTAGTAAGGGCAAGCTGTTATCAGTATAGATTTAGTAATAGGAGAATATATATACAACAATAAATTGTTTATAATTTTTTTTATATTTACTTTATTAATTTGTTTTTTTATTTAATTTTTTAAAAAAAAAACAATTATTTCTTCTATTACACAAAACAAGCAGTTTATTAAAAAGGAAAAATCCGAAAAGAAGGAATTTTGTTATAAAAATAACCATAATTCTAATAAAAAATATAAGTAAAGCTTTTTATTTATTTATCTTTAGTATATAATCAGCTTATTTAATAAATATAATTATAATTATTAAGAATAATAATTTCAAAAATGAAATCAATTTTCGATTTACTTATTGAATATATTCATTCTATTATATTCCCAGATAGAATTTTGAGAAAAAATATAATCCTTTAATCAATTAAATTAATAATTATAAAAAGAAGTTTATTAATAAATTAACTATAACGATACACCATTTTAATAATATCGAAAATAATAGATATAAAATTATTAAAAAGGAGATTATAAAGGTCTTATATTAAGATTAATTTAATTACAAATTTAATATATTTATTTATTTATTTATTTATTTATTTATTTATTTATTTATTTATTTATTTATTTATTTATTTTAATTTACATTCAGAGGGTAAGCTGCAGGGGCTCGCCACAACCTCCCAGGGGGTACTAGGGATGGACTATACTAGCAGAGGTGCTAATATAGCCATATATTCCATTCTTCTATAGCTGTAATACAAGCTAGGGGAAAAGTGGCTAGGAGTGTTATATGTATTCTTATTACTTATCTCCCATTTATAATATTAATATTATTCAATTTACTTCATACTGGGTAGCTCAGATTTGCGGCTAGTCAGAAAGTCTTATATTGTTAGTTTTTATTTAATATAATTTATACACAATAATGGAAAAGGGGGAAAGCAATTTCAAAAAAGAATGTAATTCCAATTAACAATATAAAAGTGGGAAATCAGAGAATTTCCGGAAAGACTAAGTGTAGTTATTTAAAGTAATTAATAATCATTAAAAAGATTACAAAATCTATTAGAGTCTTTAAAAAAAGGGAGAGATAGTTAATTGTACTTTTTATATCTCACAGAATTAAGCTAGATTTATTTAATCAATAATCGAATTAAATGTGAGAATATCAGTAGAGCACTAAATGTTCAAACTCTTTATTGTATTTACAAAAGCATTCTGAAATAATATTGTCGTATTGAAAGTATTAGTAATAGAATACAAAATCCCTATATCCGATTCTGAGTATTATCAATCACTGAAGGATAAGGCAGGAAAAAGCAAATTCCTTAAATTTCTTAACTTAATAGCTAAAATACTAATAATAATATCAGCTAATAAAAATAATCTTATTTTGCTTCCACCATCTCTATTCTACTCCTTATTTGAGGGTTCTGACTATTAAACTTATTCTATTAATAATAGAGAACAATAAGTTATCATTTTCGATACAATCACTACAAATACCCAGATTAATAAGCTAATTAGCCTTCTTGTTTTCAAGAATTCCAATATATTCAGATAATTATCAAATCATCATTTGCCTATTCCTCATAATCTTATAATAATGTAGAAACGCTTATTGGAATAAGTCGGAAGCATTGTCCCTGATATATTAGATAATTGAGGTATTATTGATATATATTGTAATCTGTTCAGCCGGCTCTAGTCAAACAACATGCTTTAAACCTTTTAGAACATTTACTATCTCGATATCAAAAATATACAAAAGCGAATTGATCGCTTTATAACCGGATACTATTAGAAATTGTTCCCAATAGATCATATAATTATAGCCAATTATCTTTTACTTTTAATAGTATTATTTAATACTATTCAAGAAGACTATAATATAATTATCAAATAGATAATCTTATTATTGTATAAATTCAATTATAGCTATTTCTTTTTTTATATCTTTTATAGGATTATTATAGTTCCCTATAGAGAAATATAGTAAGAAGAGTATTAATTTTAGTATTTTTGGGATTAATTTGGTTAATTTATAGAGATTGATATTGTTCATTTTATATTGAAATACTTATGTTAGACAAATTATTAGTAAATGGTTTTTGTCTATTTTATAGAATTGGAGTGTGAATCTTATTTGTACTTATTCGAATACTAGCTCACCAGATAGTAATCCAGAGTCTTTTAGGATTATAATAATCGAAATTGTACACTAAACAAATAGAACTTCTTTTGTTATTAAAACAATTATTTAATTAATCTTAATAATATGATTACCCAGTTTTGTATTTATTATTATACTATAAATAGCCCCCCCCACCCAGTTTGGTTTTGTTTGGTCTGTATACTATACCTTGGATTTATAGAGAGTAGTGGGGAGGATGTAGATAATCACTGCCTTATATAGCGCTGTAGCTAGCAGACTGTAATATATCTGTATAAACCCTTTGATATGTCTTGCAACCTTGCAGGCTTTTGCTTTTTATTTTACTATATATCTTTTAAAGAAAAGCTTTTAATTAAATTAGACTTTTAATCAGTATAGAGCTGGTTAAGCAGTTTTATTGCTTGTTTTACTAATTAGATGAATTATTATCTCATTGTTTACCTCCAGATATAGAATATACACCTTTCTTCTTCAAAAGAGGTATATCATTTTTAATTTTTTCGATACAAATATTATGTGGTTTTGTTCATTTTATTGGAAAATTTAGTGGAGATTGTATTTAAGAAGATCAATATTTTTGCAAACATTCTTGGATATATGGTAAATATAAATATTGTTAATATACCTGAAGCGTAGCTTGATATCTTAATTCAAAAGCTTAGTAAAGTACAGAATATATAATATAAGTGAAAGTGGGGAGTCCTATAGAATGCCACACTTAATACAACTATATTCTGTAATTACATTTTCCAGCCGAACTCTTACTAAACGGTCGTTCAGAAAGACTTGAACTAATTGTAAAAGGGAACAGGGCCACCCTTATTAATGTATACATTTCAGTAGCCTATTCGATAGGAGTACATCGAATACGTTTTGTATATTCAATGTAACCATCGTGATTTTTTGTTTGTAGATAAAAATCTCTTCGACATTATGTACAAACAAAATAATTAGATCTATTACTATTTGTTTGGAGAGCACTTCACCATGCTAAGGGCTGAGTATACCTGCTATTATCGCAGTCCATGAGATGCGTCGAGCGATTATGCATTCCAGTCCCTTTGAGATGCATGCAGAAATGAATTATATTATAACTACTTTCTAGAATATCTTATAATATAAAGTAGATTCGCTACACCTATAAATACTTTCCCAGTTTACTTATAATAAAGTTATTAATATTAGATTTCTATAAAATCTTCTGACTACATTAAACCATTTATTATATAATTATCTTTAGAAATTCCAGCCAGAATCAAAACCATTTTTTTATATTTTTATTCCTATTTGCTCCTTAAGCCTATCTAATACCTTTATCATACCCTTTATCCTATAATATCTGATTATAGATTGATATATATATTTGTTCTCTCAAGTCATATAAACAGTATTATTGTTGTTATTATTATATACTATACCTCACAACTAATAGTTGTTTTGTATTATCTTACCGAATCTCTCTTATACAACAAAGCCAATTATATCTCGTAAACTTGCTATTTCAGATTCCTAGCTAGGTAATTTTTTCATAATATTTTCAATCCACTAATTAAAGCTCTATTTGTAGAATTTATTTTCTCAATGTATAATTTGTAATCGAAAATAGAATGTTAGAAGTATATTGTATATATATATCATAGAATTAGCCTTTGCCTAAAATCCTTTACTGCTATAATATTAATTAAGCATTATCAAATATAACTTGCTAAAAGTATCTTTTCTATACCAAAGCTTTTTCGCTATTATACTACTCCTGTATACTTAAAGATAAGATACTAAAAACATTCTTTCTTTTATTTTATATATACTCCCACCAGCCCCAATAAACATTATCCTAATCTTTATATACTTTCTACTACTCCTCTCACCATTTGTAAATATCCAATCTAATATATTCGTAGATTGTATATATTATTGGATTATGAAAACTCTATATACTAACACCTCAGAGATGTTTTATTGATTTATATTCATTAAATTAAGGATATTGGCTCTGTTTTCAATACAAGCTTTAGTTAAATTTAGCTATATTATAAAAGCTTTATTATCCACTATTTTAAGGATTAGTTTTGTTTTGTAAATACTCTACTGTAATATACTCTAGTTTTGCTTTCTATATAGATTTGTAAAAATATAATTCCATATCAATCTCGTTTTTTTTTTTTTTTTATTATCAAATAATTTTTATTTCTGTTTTATTAATAATCCTCTATTCCAAGTATCTTTATAATTACCCTTTAATAATTAACTATGTATACCTTCATTCTCAATATAGTCTTTAATTAATATACAACCACTACTCAACTCCAACTGACTCTATTTAACTTTTCGATTGTATAACTAAAGGTTTATAGAATATATCATGTATAGGTGAGAGTTATTGTATCCCCAAATTTAATATATTCTATTATAAAAACATTAACTTTATTAATATTAATAAACTAGGATTTTTAAATAAAAGATTATCAAAAAAGATAATATTATAACAAAAATAATATATTCGGGAGAATAATTAGATTTATATAGACTATATATATAACTATATTTCTGGTAAGGGGAATAATATATATTATCAAATTTCTAACTAATTATCTAATTAAGTTTACTATTTGCTTTATTTTATTGGTAAGTATAAATATAAATATTTACTCTTTAAAAAGATTTATAAAATGTTTTTTTAGTATTAAATAATTATTACTAAATATAGTAATATGGTAAAGGTAAATTATAATTTTGTTAGTTTTTAGTAAAATTAATTTTTTTTTGATAATTTGATTTGCAAAAAAAATTAAGGAATTATATTTTGAAAAAAATACTTTCTATTATTTTTGTTTAAAAGGATACAAAACGTCATATAATTGAAATTATAGAGTAGAAAGATAAATTGGAGTAATAATATTAACTTGTTATAATATAAATAGAAGTAAAATTTTTAATAATTTATAAATAGTTATAAGTGATTAAGTGTAAATTTGGTTTTGTTATTATATATATTATAACTAAGAATTATTTTATTTTTCAGTTTATATTTATTCTATATATATTTATTATTATTATTGGTTAGAGATTTGGTTGATATTTTGATTTAAATTATTCAATTTTTGCTTTTATATTTCACCCAATTATAATTATTGGTATTTGTAGAGGCTTTTTTTTTGGCTTGCTTTAAAACTATTAAGGTTATCACGGATCGGCACCCAATCGCAGTTGCGATCGCTTATATGTGTATGTGTGTATATATGCGATTATATGTATATAGTTGATATATAGATGCGTTTGATAAGCGTTTTATTCCCAATTCTGTAATTGTAGATTCTAAGGATAAATTGTATTCTATTCTTCTAATTCTTTTAAGGCAAAATGTTATATTATTTATAATTTCTATATAATTGTATAATCATTTAGTAGCTATTTAAATAATATTTTATAATTATAATACCTTTTTAAATAAATTGTATATTCGATATTATTTATAGAAAAAAGATTTATTTCAATTAAAATTTAATAAAAATATTTTTTTAAATATATTGAATTATAAGTATTATTATTATATCTAATTTATTTATTTCAAAAGAATTTTATTGTTTTCCTTTTATAATTAATCGAGCTCTTTTAGTTAATAATAATTAATTTTTATTATAAAGTAATAATTATAATTTCTATAATTTGAATATAAATATTAATAAATATGGAAAGGATAAATAATCGGAAAACGATTTTTCAATTAAGAAATTAATTTTCGAGGGTAATATATTGATATATACTTATTTATTTCAGTAAAAACAAATACCAACTTTTATAGATTATAAAGTTTTGCAAAACAAAATAACAAAATTTAAAAAAGAATTGTTATAATATAATTCTAATACTATTTATCTATTTTAATTTCTTTAATTTTGATAGTAATATTATATAGATTTTTTAAAGAATTACAAAATCTAGATTTCTAATATTCCAATTATTTTTATTAAGGGAATATCTTATATTATCAGAAAAAAGAAAAATAAAAAAAATCTTTATTTACAGAGTTAATCTTTATAGTAATCTTTTTCGAATATTGATAATTTATTTCTTTCAAATCTGATTACTTTATTAAACAATCTACAAATTCAATGAATACCTCTTTCCTGTTTTCTTATTGTTATAATAAAGTGGTTATATATTTCGAAGTTTATTAATTTTTTATTTAAACTTAAGAATAATATAAAACCAAAAACAAATCTTTAATAGTTATTAGTTATAAAATAATTCAAACTTTATAAAAACTTGTTTATTTTGAAACTATAATAATAATCCTATATAATAAAATAAATTGAAGAAAAAGTGTAAAAATATATATTCTTATTATATATATAAGTTCCCTATTTGATAGGTTAGTAATTAATTAATCAATTTATAGTTATTTATAAAAATCCGATTAAAGCTAATTATATTTGTATTGAGTACAAATATTGGGTTATATTTAATAATATATAATACAAGAATTTTCTGATATAATATTGCAAGTTTAGATTATTAGTCATATAAATAAAAATCATTAATTTAATAACTCTTTTTTATAATCTAAAAAAAAAGATTTCTGATTTTCTTTAACAAATTATTAATCTTTATATCCAATAATATTATATTATAGAAAATTTAGTTAATAAGTTTATTAAAATTAATAAATTCGAAATTATATTTCAGGAATATAATTATAATAAAATAATTAAAAAGACTTTCTTTAGAAAATCATTTAATAAAATTTCCTTATTGATTTTTTTTAGAATTGTTTTTTATTTAATAAACAACCCAAATCTATCTATTCAAATTTTATATCCTTTTTATATTTCTATTAGTTATACAGAAATCCTCAAATCAAATAATATCCTATCTTTAAAAAACAATTTCAATTGAAATATTATTGTTTTTATATTGGAAATAAATTATAGTTTTACTTTATATATAGATAATATAAATATTATAATCAAAATCTAAAAAATCAAAAAAGATAAAGAGTTTTATAATATAAAAAAGAATATCAAAAAAAATATCAATCTAAATATATAAACAGAAACTATCGAATCTATTTATATTACTAAAAACCAATATTTAAATCAAAATATTTAAATAGAAATTTTTTTCTAAATATAATTCAGAATATAAGATTTCTCGATTTAATAAAACTAATAGGAAATAATTTTATAAATCTATTATATATATTTTTAAGAAATAAATATTTATATTATATCTAATTACTTATAGATTTTAAAACAAATAATTATACTTTTATTAATAAAATATTTTTATTATTATTATTTTTTATATTTAAATTCCATTTTATATTATTCAAATTACTAATTGAAGTCAAAAGCTATAATAATACAAAAAACAAAACTATTATTTATTTAATTTTTCTTAATTTTATAATTAATATTTAACAATAATCCTATTTATTATTTTTTATTATCAATTTAGATTTATATAATATAATTCTAGGTTACAAATAATTAATAAAGATTTAAATCAAAATTACTTGTTTTAAATGATATTTTGAATGGTTTTTTGAATATCTTTTTACTATTTCTTTATCAAAAAATATATTTTTAATTAGGGATAATTTATAACAATCTAGAATTGATTGTTTGAAATAAAAAGATATTAATAATTGAAATATCCGATTGAAAGAGATATATTATTATATTAATAACAAACAATAGGAGATAGCATTGATTATATTTATAATATTTATTATATCTTTTTAAAAGTCTAATATAATAATCTCTAATATAATCGAATCTCTAATTTCAATTAATCTAGAAAAGAAATTTGCTTTTAATCAAATCTATATTCAATCTGTTTATAAATCTTTTCTATTATATATTTCTAATATATATAATATATATATTCAAATTGATTTAATTCTAATTTATTTATAAAGGGAATAAGAATTATAAATTTTTTATAATTATTTATAAAAAGATTGATTATATTATTTCAAGTTATAAATCTAGTTAGGATAATAACTATCAAATTATAATTATAATTGTTTTTTTAAATAATTTTAAATTAGAAATCATTGTTGTTTTCAATTGTATTATTGTAAATATTAAAATGAAATTCTTGATTTTCGAGGTTTATTAGTAATATTATTGAGTATTCTTTAAATATAAGTTTGATATTCTATCTCTTTTTTGATTATATAATTATAAAATTATTTTTGAAGGAAAAGGTAAGAAAGCTTTTAAATATAGTTTATTATATAAAATATCGCTTAAATAGTTTAAAGTTGTTAAAAAATATATTATTGAAAATCTTGTTAAGGGATTTATAGAATCTAGCTAAATATTATTTATAATATCAATTCTTTTTGTAAAAAAGCTAAATAGAAGTTTAAGGTTTTGTATAGATTTTAGATTATTAAATTTTTTAATATATAAAGATAAATATTTTTTGTTTTTTATTAACGAAATATTTATATAACTTGTTAATGTAAAGGTATATATCAAATTAGATATTTAATAAATATTTTATTATATATATATAAATCCTATTTTCGAAGAATATATTATTTTTTATATTTGATACAATTTTTATAAATATAAGGTTTTATTTTTTAGATTAATAAATAACTTTGTGATTTATTAATAATATATAAATAATATCTTATTTAATTATTTAAATAATTTTTATATTATTTATTTTAATAATATATTAATATATTCTGAAAATAAAAATAAATATAAAGAATATATTAAGTGTATTTTTAAATGATTTGAGTTTGTTGGATTATAAATGGATTTCAAGAAATATAAATTCAATATCAAATATATTAAATATTTAGATTTTATTATTTTTATTAATAAAATATAAATTAATCTAGAGAAAATCGAAATAATTATTATTTGAATTTATTCTATTATTATAAAAGATATTTAATTATTTTTAGGTTTTTATAACTTTTATTATTGATTTATTAAAGATTATAATATAATAACAAAACCTTTTTATAAACTTATAAAAACAAATATTAAATTTTATTTTAATAAAATTTATCAAATTGTATTCAATATATTCAAAAAGAAATTTATTTCTATTCCTTTTTTATAATATTATAATTATATATTACTTTATATATTAGAAACCAATATATCTGATGATATAATTACTAATATATTTTTTTAAAAATATAATAATTAATAATTATTAATTATCTATTTTTCAAAAATAATAATTATTATTGAATTAAATTATAAAATTTATAATAAAGAAATATTTGTAATTATCAAATCCCTGAATTATTGAAAAGTTAAACTTGTTAAATTTTTATATCAAATTAAAATATATATCGATTATAAAGCTTTCAAATATTTTATATTTATTAAATAATTAAACACTTAATAAACACACTAAACAAAACTATTTATTAATTATAACTTTATTATTATATATTATATTAAAAAGAATAATTTATTTATAGATATACTTACCCACTATATTAATAAAATAATTTAAAAAAAAAAAATCGATTATAATAGTTTATAAAAAATAATTAGATTGATATTAGAATTATATATAAATCTTTTTAATAAGAATTAAATATTATTATAAACTTCAATATAAATATAATATTCTTGCTTTTCGATATAATCAATTATATTATTAAAACAAATAGATTCTATTCAAATTTAAAAGTTTTATACAACTATACAATCAAATTATATAAATATTTCATTTTTATAAAAGGATTATTATTTTATAATAATTGTCTATACATTTTGAATAATAATAACTTATAAATTTATTTGATTTACAAAGTTTACAATTCAATTTCTATTATACATTTTAATATAAAGAAAATCTATTTTTTTTGATTAAACAATATTATTAAAAGAATATAATTCTTATTATTAACTAATATATACAAAATTATTATAAATATAAATATAACTCTATTCCTAGAGATTATACCCCCAATCTACTTTATCTACTCCCTATTCCTATAAAAATATAAAAATATATCATTATAGATTACTGTAATTTTAATAAAAATAAATATAGTTATAATAATATATTTATTATTATTAATCAATTAATTAAATAGATTATTTTGATATTCTATCATAAATTAATCGATTTAAGAAATCAGGCTTACTTATATCTATATCATATATACAGATACTACAATATCCCAAAATCTATAATCTCTAATTATAATTCTTAATTTATATTAACCTTCTAATAAGAATTCAATAATATCTTAAAAATACAAATCAAACGATTTACTATTTACTATCTACAAATTAATAATCAAACCAAGATTTATAATTAATATCTCCAATAATATTTATAATTTTTTATAAACTATTATCAAAATGATTAATTTAAATTTCTATTAATAATAAATTACACTCAATTTATATTTCCTTATAAATTATTAAATAATTAATCCCTATATAAAATTTTGTATAACTATCGACCCCACAATTTCTAAAATTAAAAACTCAATTTTATTATATTTATCAACAATTTGAATATAATTGATATTAGAGAATATACTAAATATAATAAATTAATATTCAATCGAGCAAAAAAGAATATTTTATATATATAAAAAAAAAAATTTTGATTAATCAATTTGTATTATTACTTAATTGATTTTAATATAAGAAATTATATATAACTCAATATAAAGAATTTTCTGATATAATAATTTTCAAAAAAACTGAATTATCTAATTCAAAATAGATTTAAAATTATTAATTAAACTAAAGATTTTTTCTAATTGGATCTATTATTTATTATAAAAATTTATTTTGTATTTTCATTTAACAAATTCTATAAAGTAATAAATAATTTACTTTCTAAATAAATTATCAAATTACTATCTTTAATTAATATTACTAATAATATCGAATAAAAAGTAGAGTACATTCTAGCTATTAAGAAAATATATTAATAACTTAAATATAGAATATTATAACTAAATATTAATAATAATCTTATCTAATATTCTATTTTCAATCTCAAAACTATTCTATATTTCCTTTACAATTTCTATTTATAAAATCCCTTTTTACCAAAACCTTTTATACATCTATTCGAATAGATTTGTCTCTATAAAAATAAAAAGAATAATTATAATTTTATAAATAATAATCAATATATAAATAAAAAAGATTAAAAGAACTTTTTTTATATATTAAAATAATAAAGAAATTATAATTTTATAAATAATAAAAAAGCAATCGAATAAAAATTAAATTATTAAAATAATACAATAAAGAATATCTTTCCCTTATCTTAACAGTTTTAAAATAAATTAAAAAGGAAATCTCTGTAAGTATTAACAATTATAATCAAATAAAGTATAAAAGCAAAGATTATGTTGAAAGGTGTGGTTCACGTGATCATGGAGTAGGGGGAACTAGCCCCAATTAGTATTAGTGAGAGCTCTGTTCTATACAAAGCTCTTCCTTTCGGAAATTATAGAATAGACTTAGTACATTAGTCCTTCTAATACTATTACTTTCTATTCTATACTTTCTATTTTATTTTTTGTAGAGAGTTATATTTGAAATAGGTTATGAGTCCGGGTTTATACCTGGATTAGAAACTATTAGCAGGAAGGAGTGTATAAAGGTGTAAAAAAAAAGGCAAAGACTTATATAACCAAGAGAAAGGTAGAGATTTATATAATAAAAAGAATAAATTATAGAGGTATAAGAAAAAAATAAAAGCTTAAATCAAATCGAAAAGAGTTATAGTAAAAGCTTTTTATTGATAAAGAGTTGTAATAAAGACTTTTTATTAATACAAAATCAAAAACCCTTAAAAAGATATATTCATTTTGTGTGAAAACTTAAATTATGTTAAAAAAGAAAGTAAATTAATATTCTCATTTTGTGGTACACCAAAATCAAGATTAATAATAATATCTACAATTATAGAAAACGATTCTGATAGTAAAAAATTAAAAATCTTAATATTAAATAGAAAGAATTAATATTATTAATTTAAAACAATAAAGCTATATTTCATTAAAAAAGGATGGGGTTATATTATTACAAATAATATGGCTGTGTATAGAGTATTTTATATAGATTTTATTGAATTGATAAATGTAGTATACAGGATAAAGAAAGCTTAAGCTGGTATAAAGCTTTTTGTTATTTAGTATATTAGTGATGTGGATAATGAATTTATTGAAAATGTTAGTAAGTTTAGTGATAAATGAATTAAATTGGAGGTAAAGTATAAATATATTATTTTTCAAGAATTGTGAAATAAATTTATATAATTGATAATATAGAAGTTAAAGGAGGATATTATAGTTGAGGAAGGTTGGAGTAAAATATATTTAATCTGAAAAGAGATAATCGAAATAAAAGCAGTATAAAAGAATTTGTTAATAAAGAATATTGTTTTAGAATTCTTTATTTAAGGATTATTAGAATGTTTTAATATCATTATTGAAGCAATTAATATTTAAAATCTTGATTTTATAATTAAATTTGAAAAGATCCAAGTTATAAACGAAACGACTATCCTCAGGAATACTCTTACAACAAATAAGAATAGAGATACAAGCATGGTAATAATCGTACAAAACCGCCAAGATTGTGGACGATACGATGGAGACCGTCGCCGAAGTTTTGAGAGAAGACCCTGTAGCTTAAGTAAAGGAAAAAAATACTTCTATTACAATAATCCGGATTATATTGCATGAGACTGTCCGTACAAGGAAGGTATCCAAACCTATATCAAGAATAATCTGATTAAGAAGTTATTATTCCTATTAAAATATTAAACAAATTCAAATTGGAAAAGCTACAAATCTTTTTTTAGTAATCTAATCTTCTGTTTTGTATGTGATTGTGGTTATATTACAGCTGAAACCTTGAATAAGAAAAAATTTTACCATTATTCAAATAAATCCGCATATATATCCTTTTACAATAATACCAAAAAATGAATTGCAGATACCAGCTGCTCGTCGTACATGACTGACTAATCCCACCTTCTATCTAGCTTAAAGCTATTTTCCAGATCAAGATAGATAAAGATTGAAGGGAAAGAATTGATTGCAAGAGAGTATAAAATAATAAAAATAAAATAGAATAAAAAGGTATATAAATTAAAAACATTATATATTCTAGGATTAAGAGTAAGCTTGTTATCTATAAAATCATTTTATAGGGAATTTAGTGTTAAAGGAATCTTTAATAATAAAAAGATATATTTTTATAAAAACAAGAAAGTCCTATTATCTATAAACAATTTTTATGGAATTTATATGATTATGAATATTGTTATTAATAATTTTGATATTATATTTCTAATTATAAAAAAGAATAAGAAAGTTTTATTAGAAATTGAAGATATTATTTATAATAAAAATAAAACAAATAAGGTAGATATTTAATAATAAAATTACTTAAACTAATATTGATTATAATATTATTACTTTGAATATATAGAATATAAAATCTTAAGTAAATTATATTTAATTACAATCTTAAAGAAAAATATCAAACTATTTATAAATCTAGAATTTTGTGAAATATATATAATAATAAAGATAAAAAAGTATTATAATATAATTCTTATAAAATATAAGAAACAATTACTAACTTTTATATTATTAAATATATCAGAATCATTTCTAATATTATTCCAAAAAAAGTAATACTTTGTAGAAATAATTTATAATTAAACAAAAAAGGTTTGAATAATATATTTAAAAAAGAAAAATAATATTATTAAAAAACTAAAGAAATAGAAAATTAATATAAAACAAAAAAATAGATTCCTGATTAAAATAATATATATCAACAATACTCCAAAAATCAAGAAAATATTATAAAAATAATAAAACAAGCTAGATATATAATAATAATCAATATATATATATACTTCAAATCAAAATAATATAATTAAATAAACAATTCAAATTATCTAATTAAATATTTATATAATATTTAAAAACTTAGCAATACCAATTGAATTCTGGGATTATATAATAGAAGCAAATATATATACTAGAAACAGAATATATATAGAATTATAAATGGATAAATTTGAAGTTAAATAAAAATGTAAAGAAATATTTGCTAATCAATAATGAGATATAATTGTATAAGCAAAGAAAAAGTAAGTGTTATTATACGAGGTATGGATTGGAATAGTATTATTGATAATATATATTAAAATATAGAGATCAAAATACTATTCTTATATTGATTTAGTATTTTATTTTAATAATGTTTATTAAAACAAATTAATAAATAAAACAAAAATAGATATATTTATTAAATATAATAATTATATTATAAAACAATTATAAATATATACTCTAAATAAATATATAATAATAAAAACAAATAATTATATATTCTTTGAAAATTCATTAAGAAATAAGATAAATCTGAAATTATACTTTGTTATTTTAGGAAAAGAATTTTTAAAAGAATAGGAAATATAGAATATCTTATTAAAATGATAATCAATAAAAAGATTTTACAAAATTATAATTGAAATTGTAAATATAGTATCTATAGAATCTACAATTATTAAATTAATTGAGTACAATTCAGAGGATGAAATCCTAAATCTTGTTAAAATATTTATATCAAAATTAATAACTATTCTATAAATTGTTATTCCATATATAATATAACTATTGAATGCTGATTTAATAAATATAATTATAAAGATTAAAAAGGATATCGGATTAATAATAAAAAAGAGATCAAAAAAACAAAATAATAAAACTAATTTTCAAAATATCAAATATTTATATATATTCCTTATTATTATTATAAATCTAAAATCGGATCAAGAATTCTTTATAGAATAATAAAACAAAAATTATATATTTATTTTAAAGATAATTATTATAAATATAATAATAAGGGATATATTAATTCCGAAAATATATAGGGAAATAATAAGCAATTTAATCTATAATAAATAATAATAAACAACTATCGATTAAAAGATTAAGAAATTAGAAAAGAATAAAACATAATAATAAGTCTATAACAATAGAACAAACAATTTAATCAATACAAAATGAATATTTATAATAAAACTAAATATAAATAGATTATTAGAACAATTCAAGACTAAATTAATAGCAAAAAGCTTTATACAAAAGTATAAAGTAGACTTTTTCGATATATTTGTATTCATAATATAATCAGTAATAATTCGTTCATTTCTATTAATTATAATATTACAAAACCTTAAAGCATATTATTTCGATATAAAGAATATATTTATTAAAGCAAAATTAAAAGAAAAGATATTTCTATCTATATTACAAAAAGTTAATATTAAACAAGAATATATTCTTAAAGTCCTTTATAGTTTATACGAATTAAAACAGGCAACTTATAATTAGAATAATCTTATAAAAAAGTAACTTATTGAATAAAATTTTATATAAAACTTAACTAATCTATACTTATTCATTTATTTTAATAAAAGGATTATAATATTATTATATATTAATAATCTTTTTGTTATAATATAGAATTTAAATAATATATTATAATTTAATAAACAATTTACTTCTATTTTTAATACCAAAAATCTAAAAAAAATCAAAAACTTAAAACTTTTAGATATAAGAATTATTAGAAATAGAAAGAATAGAACTCTATATATTAATCAAAAATAATATTTCGAAAAAATATTAAATAGATATAGATTTACAAAAAGAATATTTAAACCTATCTCAACACCAATAAATAATTATAAAGCACTTCAACCAGCTCGAAAGAATAATAAATAAGCAGATTTCACCAAATATAGTTATATAATCAGGAAATTAATATATACAATAGTATATTCAAAATTTAATATAACCTTTAACTTAGAAAAATTTAGTTAGTATATAAAAGATTTAATAGAATTTTATATAAATCAATTATAAAAAGTGATATATTATCTACAAATAATAATTAATTATAAACTGTATTTCAAATCAAAAGGAATTCAAAACCTAATAATCTATTCCAATATAAATTACACTAATAACATAATTGATAGAAAAAATATATCAGAAATAATCGTACTTTTAGAAAGAAAATTAGTATTCTGAATAAATCAAAAACAGAACTCCATATCAACATCAACAATTGAATCAAAATATATAGCTCAATCGATTACAGCAAAACAAAACCAATAATTAGCCCAAATACTTCGAAATATAAGATACAGAAAATTTGTTACAAAAAATAGATTTATTATCAATATAAAAAAAAATAATCAAAAAACTATAACCCTAATCAAGAATATATAATTAACCAACAAATTAAAGCACATCGATATTATATATCACTATATACAGAATCTCAAACAAAAAAGAAAAATCGATATCAACTACATTCCTACAAACAAAATAGTAACAAATAGATTAACAAAACCATTAATTAAAAATACATTCAAAAAGTTCATAGAAATACTAGAAATAACAGATTATCACAAATAATCTAAAGAGGAATATTAAAAGATATAATTTACATAATCATAGAGTAAAAAGAGCTAGTCCTAATTAGTACTAGTGAGAGCTCTGTTCTATACAGAACTTTTCCTTTCGGAAATTGTAGAACAGATTTAGTACACTAGTCCTCCTAATGCCATTACTTTCTACCCTATGCTTCCCATCTTATTCTTTGTAGAGAGTCATACTTGAAACAGATTAGATAATTTAAATTAAAATATTAACTAAATCCCTAGCTAATAATAACAATAAGTATATATAAAATAAATATAAGTTAAAAAACAAAACAACTTTTAATTATAATATATATAATAATAAAATCAAACTTATATTCAATTACTTACAATTACTTATAAATTACTAAAAACTCCATTTTTATTTATATTATAATAAGTTAATACTATTACTTCAATTTATCTTTCCATTCTATAACTTTAATTATATAATACTCTATATCCTCCCGAATAAAGGTAATAGAAAGCATTTCTTTCGAAATATAGTTTCTTAGTTTTTTTTATAAATCAAATTATCAAAAAAAAATTAATTTTATTAAAAACTAGTAAAATTGTAATTTATTTTTATTATACTATTATATTTAATAATAACTATTTGATGCTAAAGAAATATTTTATAAGTTTTTTTAAAGAGTAAGTGTTTATATTTATATTTATCAATAAAACAAAGCAAGTAATAAGCTTAACCAAATGATTAACCAAAAACTCGGTAGTACACACTATCCCCCTTATTAAAAATACAGCTATATATATAGCCTGCACAAATCCAATTATTCTTTTAAATATATTATTCCCACTATAATATTTTTTTTTTTAATAATCTTTTATTTAAAGATCTTAGCTTATTAATATCAATAAAATTAATATTTCTGTAATAAGATATATCGAATTTATAATTAAATTGATTTTGATATAAGACCTCTATAATTTCCTTTCTAATAATCTTATATCCATTATTTTTGATATTACTAAAGTAATACACTATTATAATTAATTTATTAATAAATTTCTTTTTATAATTATCAATTTGATTAATTAAAAGATTATATTCTTTTTTGAAATTTTATTTAGAAATATAATAGAATGGATATATTTAATAAATAAATCAAAAATCAATTTTATTTTTAAAGTTATTATTCTTAATAATTATAATCATATTTATTAGATAAGTTGATTATATACCAAAAACAAATAAATAAAAAACCTTATTCACATTCCTTATCAAAATTATAATTATTTTTATAATAAAACTCTTCTTTCTCAGATTTCTCCTCTTCGATAAACTGCTTGCCTTGTATAATAAAAAAAGCAACCACTCTCTTCTCTATAAACTAAATAAAAAAACAAGTTAATAAAACAAATATAAAAAAAACTTTAAACAATTTATTATTATATATATATTTTCTTATTATTAAATCTATATTGATAATAGTTTATTCTTATTATTATATTTTCTTTTTAGAATTGAAGATATATTAACAAAAAATATAAAAAAGTTAATTAATTAGAAAAAGATTTAAAAAGAAAAAAGGATTTAATCAATTTATATACTTCAAAGAATTTGATTGATTATTAAATTACAAAATAGTTTTCTTTATTTTATATATACCTTTCTATTATAAAAAGAAAAAACCTATATACACACCTATTTATTATATTATTCTAATTAAATAATAACAATATCATTTTATAATTACTGATTCAATAATTAAAATAAATAATTATAAAACTTAAGAACAAGCTTTTTCAAAAGGAAGGATAGTATTACAAATCGATATTTAATTGCGATTACAATTGCTTATATATATATATATATATATATATATACAATCATATATATATAATTGATATATAGGTATATTCGATAAGTACTTTACTCCCGATTCTATAATTATAGATTCTAAGAATAAATTATACCCTGCTCTCACAGTTCTTTTAAGACAAAGTGTTATAAAGATAGGGAAAAGATATTTTTTATTATATTATTTTAATAATTTAGTTTTTATTTGATTACTTTTTTATTATTTATAAAATTATAATTTCTTTATTATTTTGATATATAAAAAAAGTTTTTTTAATTTTTTTTATTTATATATTAATTATTATCTATAAAATTATAATTATCCTTTTTATTTTTGTAAAAACAAATTTATTTAAATAAATATACAAAAGATCCTAATAAAAAGGGATTTTATAAATAAAAATTATAAAAGAAATATGAAGTAGTTTTGAGATTGAAAATAGGGTATTAGATAAGATTATTATTAGCATTTAGTTATAATATTCTATATTTAAGTTATTAATATATTTTCTTGATAATTAGAATATATTTCACTTTTTATTTAATATTATTAGTAATATTAATTGGAGGTAGTAATTTAATAATTTATTTAAAAAATAAATTATCTATTATTTTATAGAATTTATTAGATAAAAATACAGAATGGATTTTTTTAGTAAATAATAGATCCAATTAAAAGGAATCTTCAATCTAATCAATAATTTTGAATTTATTCTAAATTAAATAATCTAGTTTTTTTAAAGATTATTATATCAGAAAATTCTTTATACTAAACTATATATAATTTCCTATATCGAAATCGATTAAATAATAATACAAATTGATTAATTGAAATATCTTTTTTTGTATATATAAGATATTCTTTTTTATTTAATTAAATATTAATTTATTATATTTAATATACTTTTTAATATTAATTATATTTAAATTATTGATAGATACAATAAAATCGAATTTCTAATTCCAAAGGTTATGGGGTAGGTGGTTATATAGAGTTTTATATAAGAATTAATTATCTAATGATTTATAAGGAAATGTAAATTGAGTGTAGTTTATTATTAATAGAAATTCAAATTAATTATTTTGATAATAGTTTATAAAGAATTGTAAGTATTATTAAAAATATTAAATATAAATCTTAATTTGATTATTAGTTTATAAATAATAAATAATAAATAGCTTAATTTATATTTCTAAGATATTATTGGATTCTTACTGGAAGGTTAATATAAATTGAGGATTGTGATTAGAGATTATAAATTCTAGAATATTGTAATATCTATATATATAATATAAATACAAGCAGACCTGATTTCTTAAATTAATTGATTTATAATAGAATATCAAAATAATTTATTTAATTAATTAATCAATAATAATAAATACATTGTTATAACTATATTTATTTTTATTAAAATTATAGTAATTTATAATAAGATATTCCCATATTTTTATAAAAATAGAAAATAAATAAAATAAATTAAAGATATAATCTTTAGGAACAAAATTATATTTATATTTATAATAGTTTTATATATATTAATTGATAGTGAGAATTATATTTTTTTAATAATATTATTTGGCTAAAAGAAAATAGATTTTTTTTATATTAAAATATATAATAAAGATTGAATTATAAATTTTATAAATCAAATAAATTTATAAATTATTATTATTTCGGAATATATAGGCAATTATTATAAAGTAATAATCCTTTTATAAAAATAAAATATTTATATAATTTGATTATATAGTTGTACAAAACTTTTAAATTTGGATAGAATTTATTTGCTTTAATAATACAATTAATTATATCAAAAAATAAGAATATTATATTTATATTAAAATTTATAATAACATTTGATTTTTATTAAAAAGATTTATATATAATTTTAATATCGATTTGATTATTTTTTATAAATTATTATAATCGATTTTTTTTAATATTATTTTATTAATTCAATTTGTTAATATAACAAATAAATATATTTACAAATAAATTATTCTTTTTAGTATAATATATAATAATAAAATTATAATTAACAAATAATTCTATTTAATATATTTATCAAATGTTTAATTATTTGATAAATATAAAATACTCAAAAACTTTATAATTAGTATATACTTTAATCTAATATAAGGATTCAGTAAGTTTGGCTTTTAATGGTTTAGGAATTTGATAATTATAAATATTTCTTTATTATAAATTTCGTAATTTAATTTAACGACAATTATTATTTTCGAAAAATAGGTAACTAGTAATTATTCATTATTATACTTTTAAAAAAGTATATTAGTAATTATATTATGAGATATATCGATTTTTAATATATAAAATAATATATAGTTGTAATACTATAAAAGAAAAGTAAAAATGAATTTATCTTTAAATATATTAAATATAATTTAATAGATTTTATTAAAATGAAATTTAATATTCGTTTTGTAAATTCATAAAAAGATTTTATTATTATATTATAATTTTTAATAAATTAATAATAAAAATTATAAAAATCTAAAAACAATTAAACACCTTTTATAATAATGGGATAAGTTTAAATAATAACTATTTTGATTTTCTTTAAATCAATTTATACTTTATTAATAAAAATAATAAAATCTAAATACTTAATATATTAATATTGAATTCACATTTCTTCAAATCCATTTATAATCCAACAGATTCAAATTACTCAAAAATATATTTGATATATTCTTTATATTTATCTTTATTTTCGAAATATATTAATATATTATCGAAATAAATAATATAAAAATTATCTAAATAATCAAATAAAATATTATTTGTATATTATTAATAAATTATAGAACTATTTATTAATTCAAAAAATAGAATTTTATATTTATGAAAACTATATTAAATATAAAAGATGGTATATTTTTTGAAAATAGAATTTATATATATATAATAAAATATTTATTAAATATCTAATTTGATGTATATCTTTATATTAATAAATTATATAAATATTTTATCAATAAAAAACAAAAGTATTTATTTTTACATATTAAAGAATTTAATAATCTAAAATTTATATAAAATCTTAAACTTCTATTTAGTTTTTTTATAAAAAAAATTGATATTATAAATAATACTTAACTAGATTTTATAAATTCTTTAATAAGATTTTCAACAATATATTTTTTAATAATTTTAAATTATTTAAACAATATTTTATATAATAAACTATATTTAAAAGTTTTTTTATTTTTTTTAAAAAAATAATTTTATAATTATATAATTAAAAGGAAAATAGAATATTAGATTTGTATTTAAAGAATATTTAATAATATTATTAATAAATCTCAAAAATCAAAGATTTTATTTTAATATTTATAATAATGTAATTAAAAATAATAATAATTTTTGATTTAGAATTATTTAGAAAAATAATTATAACTACAATTTAATAATTATTATCCTAATTAAATTTATAACTTAAAATAATATAATTAATCTTTTTACAAATAATTATAAAGATTTTATAATTTTTACTCTTTTTACAAATAAATTAAAATCAAATTAATTTAAATATATATATATCACATATATCAAAAATATATAATAGGAAAAATTTATAAATAAATTAAATATAAATTTAATTAAAAGTAGATTTCTTTTTTAAATTAATTAAAATTAAGGATTTGATTACATCAAGAATTATTATATTAAATTTTTAAAAAGATATAATAAATATTATAAATATAATTAATATTATTTCCTATTATTCATTATTAATATAATAGTATATCTTTTCTAATTAGATATTTTGATTATTGATATTTTTTTATTTTAAATAATCAATTTTAGATTATTATAAACTATCCCTAATTAAAAATATATTTTTTAATAAAAAAATAATAAAAAAATACTCAAAAAACTATTTAAAATATTATTTAAAATAATTAATTTTAATTCAAATCTTTACCAACCATTTATAATTTAGAATTATATTATATAAATTTAAATTAATAATAAAAAATAATAAATAGAATTATTATTAAATATTAATTATAAAATTAAGAAAAATTAAATAAATAATAATTTTATCTTTTGTATTATTATAATTTTTGATTTTAATTAATAATTCAAATAATATAAAATAAAATTTAAATATAAAAAATATTAATAAAAAAAAAATTTTATTAATAAGAGTATAATTATTTATTTTAGAATTTATAAATATTTGAATATAATATAAATATCTATTTTTTAAAAATATATATAATAGATTTATAAAATTATTTTTTATTAATTTTATTAAATCAAAAAATCTTATATTTCAAATTATATTTAAAAAGAAACTTTTATTTAAATATTTTAATTGAAATATTGATTTTTAATAATATAAATGGATTTGATAATTTCTGCTTATACATTTAGATTAATATCCTTTTTGATATTCTTTTTTATATTATAGAATTCTTTATCTTCTTTGATTTTTTGAATTTTGGTTATAATATTTATATTATCTAAATATAAAATAAAACTATAATTCGTTTTTAATATGGGAATAATAATACTATAATTAAAATTGTTTTCTGAAAATAGAATACTATTTGGCTTAAAGATTTCTATATAATTAATAAAAGTATAAAAAGAATATAAGATTTGAATAAATAGATTTAAATTATTTATTAAATAAAAAACAATTTTAAAAAAAATCAACAAAAAGATCCTATTAAATGACTTTTTAAAGAAAGTCTTTTTAATTATTCTATTATAATTATATTTTTGAAATATAACTTTGAGTTTATTAATTTTAATAAACTTATTAATTAGATTTTTTATAATATAATATTATTAAATATAAAAACCAATAGCTTATTAAAGAAAATCAAAAATCTTTCTTTTTAGATTACAAAAAAAAATTATTAAATTAATAATTTCTATTTATATAATTAATAATCTAAACTTATAATATTATATTAGAAAATTCCTGTATTATATATTATTAAATATAATCTAATGTTTATATTTGATATGGATATAATTAATCTCAATTAGGTTTTTATAAATAATTATAAGTTGGTTAATTAATTATTAATCTATTAAATAAGGGATTTATATATACAATAAAAATATATATTCTTATACTTTTTCTTCAATTTATTTTACTATATAGAATTATTATTATGGTTTTAAGGTAAACGAGTTTTCATAAAGTTCGAATTGTTTTATAATCAATAATTATCAGAGACTTACTTTTGATTCTATATTATTTTTAAGTTTAAATAAAAAATTAATAGGTTTTGAAATATATAAATATTTTATTATAATAATAAAAAAACAAAAAAGAATATTTATTGAATTTATAAATTGTTTAATAAAACAATTGGATTTAAAAAAAATATTATTAATATTCAAAAAAAATTATTATAAAAACTAGTTTTGCAAATAGAGGTTTTTCTTATTCTTCTTTTTTTTAATAATATAAAATATTCTCTTAATAAAGATAATTGAAATATCAGAAATCTAAACTCCACAATCCTCTAAAAAATCTATATAATATTACTATTAGGATTAGAAAGATTGAAATAAACAAACAATACTAAAACTACATTATAATAATTCTTCTTTAAACTTTGCCATTTCGTTTTATAAGACTTTATAGTTTACAAAAATCAATATTTGTTTTTCCTAAAATAAATAAATATATATCAATATATAACCCTCAAAAATTAATTTCTTAATTAAAAAGTTGTTTTCTAATTATTTGCCCTTTCCACACTTATTAATATTTATATTCGAATTATAGGAATTGTAATTATTACTTTATAATAAAGATTGATTATTATTGACTAAAGGAACTCAGCCAACCATAAAAAAAAAGCAATAAAATTCTTTTAAAATAAATAAATTTGATATAATAATAATACTTATAACTTAATATATTTAAAAAAATATTTTTATCAAATTTTAATTGGAATAAATCTTTTTCCTATAAATAATATTGAATGTATAATTTATTTAAAAAGATATTATAATTATAAAATATTATTTGAATAATTATTAGATAGTTGTATAATTATATAAAAATTATAGATAATATAATATTTTACCTTAAAAAAACTACAAAAACAAAATACAATTTATCCTTAAAATCTATAATTACAAAATCAGGAGTAAAGCATTTGTTAAGCATACCTATATATCAACTATACAATACATATAGGATTTTCATACAATCATTCACATCAGCAAGCTTAGATTGTACTAAGCCGCACCTTCCGACTATATAAACTCTAGTATCAAATATAATTATAATTATCACTAATAGTATAAACATTATAGTGATTATTCTTATAAAAACACTAATTACAACTAATCCCTAATTTATTTATAATTGATTATTATTTTTATTTTTATTATTTAATTATGGCAATACAAATATTTATAATATAGAAACTATGAGAATTATTATATCAAGTTTGTGGATAATAAAAAGATCTTTTATTATAATATAACTTAATATTTTTGATAAGCAAATATAATTCAAATACAAGATTTATAAAATATTCAAAATAATATTTTATTAATTTGAAGCTAATAGTATATTAAAGAAAGTAATCTTTAGTAAAGAAATATATAATATAATAATAAACAATATCAAAACTAGATTATTATAAAGTATAATATAACCTATAACTGGAAACAAGAATATCAATAATTCAAATTATATCTACACAGATATTACAAAAATCTCGAAAAATTCGAGTATATCTATAAATACAAATACATATATATAAAGGCAGGCCAATAAGTGGAGATCAATCAAATCTTGGAAAACTAGAGTGGATATTTATTTATTAATAACAGGAATTGCTATATTGATAATAGGTTGTTTGAGTGCTTATATATTAAAAAAAATGATTAATAAAGCTATTCCTAGTTTGAAAAATATCGATATAGTGACTATTATCCTTATAGTTATTGGTTGGGCAATACACATTGCTAATAGTACTATACACAATAAACTTCTTGAAGCCAAAAATATAAAAAAGATTAAGAAGATCCTAAATTGTAATAATTTAAAATAACCTATAATCTGATACTGCTATG
This sequence comes from Botrytis squamosa, assembly GCA_014898485.2. NCBI lineage: Eukaryota > Fungi > Ascomycota > Leotiomycetes > Helotiales > Sclerotiniaceae > Botrytis > Botrytis squamosa. The sequence goes on from RCTC02000002.1 coordinate 74,803, forward strand.
TACTAAAGGAAGTTCCAATTTCTTTTTATAGTCTAAATAGAAATAGAATACTTATTATTAAGGAAATAGTAATTAAGAAAATATTAATACAAATAAGCATTTTCTCAATCAATTATTAAATTATTATTTGTATAACTAATTTCTATAAGTAGATCTAAATTGTCAGTCTATTGAGAGAAGTTTTTTTTTTAGGTCTTTTGATAATTCCAAATAAGCTTAATATATTAAGTTAAAGTAATATATTATTTATTATAATTCAGAATGCTAGAGTTTTTGTAATCCAATAATATATAAAAATACTTTAAAATATAATAATTATGGTGTTTTATAAATAAATTACAATAATTTGTCTAAACCTAAATATAAGACTAAGACTAAATATACAAATTGTATAGAACTATTTCAAGCTGGGTATAATAATTATTCTATGATACTATATCGAGTTAATAGGAAAGTCGTATGCCTTATGAAATCCGAAATCTATGAGATCAAGAAATACAGTCGAAAAACTTATTTGATTGTTGAAATACTAGTTAATAAAATATTTGTTTTAATTGTAATGATTTTTTGGAGTATTATAGTAGAGATATTCTTTCTGATTTGTGGGGAATGTATTATTGTGTATAAAAACCTGAACAGCTCTGAATATATCCTTCAGAATATTTCCTTGGCTAGTAGTTTGCTTGAGAACCTTTGTTGCTTTAAAAAAAAGTGCTTAAATAAAGATAGTCTGAATGAGAAGACATTTTTCAATATTATATTATTATAATATAATAATATGGATATTGATATCGATTTGAATAAGTAATTATTTTTTTTGGTATTGTGGTATTAATTATTAGATAACTATAGTCTGATTTATATGGATCGGTTAGGCAAATATATAGAAAAAGACAAAAGCGTATATCGCGATACTGCAAATAGTATATGAATAAGATTTAGAGATTCTATGTGTATAAAAACCCTTTATATATTCTGGAATTCGGATCTAAAATCATTCGGGATATAATCTTTTTATATTAATGAATAGCTGGGATAGTCTAGACAGTTTTGAAAGAAAGAGGAAAAAACCAAAAACGATAATGTATGTATACAAAAACAAGCAACTATATGCTCAACAAAGATATATTCAATTATACCAAAATCTTTTTTGGATAAAAATGAATGGTGTATAGATTATTAATATATATTGATAGTTGGGTATCAGGGAGATGGTGGATTTAGTAATTTTTATAATATTCTCTAATTATATGATAGTAGGTGGTGACTTTAATGTTAAGTATGATCTATTCAAGCCTAATATAACTTCGGCTAGTCAAAAAGCTCTTTTTATAGAATGGTCTATTTCGAATGAGATGGATTTTATTAGGACTTTAGAAGTTTCTATTTATGAAGTAGGTTATATAATTAATCTGATTTTTTTTAATATTTTTTTTGTTAGTATTATTATTGATATTAATTTAAAAAACAATTTCAATTATAAAATATAGATAATTATAATCCCAAACCTTATCTTATCTATTATCAAGCCCTTTAATCATATAATTAGTGAAAAAGGCTTTTTAATTTTTCAAAGGATTATAAAGAATAAAGTTTTCTATTTTCCAAGTTTAGTGAATATATTTACTGGGTAGGTTAATAAATTAATAGAAATACTGAATTCTTTATTTGAATTGGTGATTTGCTTAATAAGAAAGGAAAAAAGCGCTTCCGGATGCTTTACCTTTTAATAAATAAACGAATACAGAACGGTATATTAAAAATATAGAATAGCTAGAATTGAGAATACTGATTAGACGGAATAATAGTGGTGGGGATTAATAATTATAATTAAAAAAGCAAAACACCAATACTGGTATGGGATTATTAATAGGATTAACTGTAATAAAAATCTATATAAAGTGATTGGCTAATATAAGTTTATTATTAATTTCAAAGTATTATTTCTGGTTATTGATAACATGGTGATTGAAGATATTATAGAAAAAGTCTGGGTTTTATAAAAAAAAATCCTTAAGCGTTTTGATAGTAGTGATAATTTTATAACAAATCTATTCTGGTTAGGTTATATATCTAATAAATTTCTATAGAGTATAGAAATATTTCTTAAAAAAGTAGAAAAGAATATTATAAGAATTTCGAGTACCTTATTAAAGTCTGATTAGATTATTATTTACTTTTTGAAGGCTTATTAGAATTTTATTGAATTAATGATTATTGGAATCTTTAATAGATATCTATAATTTAGCTACTTCCTAGATAGATAGAAACAAACAGAGATAATAATAATTTCTAAAATCAAAAAGAAAGATAAATCGTTAGTACAATCCTGATAACTGATAATTCTATTTTTATATATCTTGAAAAAACTGGAATATATAATTGTTCAATGTATTTTATAAATTGCGATAATAGTAAATATATTTAACTCTTAGTATAATAAAATATTCCTCAAGCGAACAATAATAAATCTAATCACTTTATTTGTATATAATATTGAAAAAGCCTTTGTCCACAAACAAGAAATCACGATGGTTACACTGGATATACAAGGTGCATTTAATACACTTCTGCCGAACAGGTTATTAGAATGTATACACCAGCAAAAATAGCCCCACTCCCTTTTATAACTAATTCAAGCCTTTCTGAGTAACTGTTTAATAAAAGTTTGATTAGAAAATGCAACCATAGAATATAACCGTATTAAATACAGTACCCTACAAAGCTCCCCATTTTCACCCATACTATACATTCTATACCTTACTGAGCTTTTGAATCAAAATATCAAATTGCATTTTGGGTATATTAATAATATCTATATCTATTATATATCTAAGAATGTTTATAAGAATATTAGTTTTCTTAAATATAATCTCTATTAGATTTTTTAATAAAATAAACAAAATCATATAATATTTATATTAGAAAAGCTAGAGATAATATACTTTTTCTGGAAAAAAGAGATATATACTCTGTATCTAAAAATGAATGATAAAATAATAATTCATTTAATCAATAAAATAGATAACAAAACTATTCAATTAACCTTACACTAACTAGAAGTTTGATTTAATTGGAAGTTCTTTTTTAAAAGATATATAGCAGAATAAAAAGCAAAAGCTTATAAGGCCACAAGGTATATCAAAGGATTTGTACAGATATACTATAGTTTATCAGCTACGGTGCTGCATAAAGTAGTAATTATTTATATCCTCCTTACTGCTTTTTATAAATTCAAGGTATAGTATATAGGCTAAACAAAACCAAATCAGATAAAGAGGGTTGTTTGTGGTATAATGATAAATATAAGGCTGGGTAATTATATTATCAAGATTGATTAAGCAATTATTCTAATAGCAAGAGAAGTTTTACCTGCTTGGTGTACGACTTTGATTATTACAATTTTAAAAGACTTTGGATTATTATCCGGCAAACTAATATTTGAACAGGTATGAATAAGATTTGTGTTTCAATTTTACAAGATAAACGAAAACTATTTATTAACGATTTGTTTAATATAAATATTTTAATATAAAATAAATAATATTAATCTTTATAGATTAATTGAATTAATTCTGAAAATATTAAAACCAATATTCTTTTTATTATATTTTTCTATAAGAAGTTATAATAATCTTATAGGAGGTATAAAGAAAAAAGCAGTTGTAATTGAATTCATATAATGGTGGGATTATTTATCTAACAACTATATTATAATCTTTTCGAACAGTATTAAACAGTATTATCGAGGGCAAAAGATAGTTGATTATAACTATATAATTTACCGGGAACAATTTCTAGTAATATCCAATTATAAGGCAATCAATCTGCTTTTGCATGTTTTCGATATTGAGGTAATGGGTACTTTAAAAAATTTGGAGTGCACTATCCAATTAAAACTAGCTAGGCAAATCATAATATATATCAACAGTATTTCAGTTATTTGGTGTATTAGGAATAATACCTCCGATTTATTTTAATAAACATTTTTATATTATTATAAGATTATAAGGAATAGGCAAATAGCGATTTGATGATTACCTGAATATATTGGAATTCTTAAAAACGAGAAGGCTAATCGGCTTATCAATTTAAATATTTATAATAATTATATTGAAAACAATAATTTATTATTTTTTATTATTAATAAAATAAACTCAACAGCCAAAACCCTTAAATAAAAGGCAGAATAGAAATAATGGAAGTGAAATAAGATTACTCTTATTAATCGATACCATTACTAGTACCTTAACTATCAAATCAAAGAATCTAAAAAATTTGTCTTCCCTTGCCCTATTCTTTAATAATTAATAATACTCAGAATTGAATATAGGGATTTTATATCCTACCATTAATATTTTTAGTATGATAATATTATCTCAAAATACTCTTGTGGATACAGTAAAGAGTCTGAGTATCTGGTGCTCTACTGATATTTTTGTACCCAATTCAATCATTGGCCGAACAAACCCGGCTTAATTCTGTGAGATATAAAAAGTATAATTAATTATTTTTCCCTTTTTTTGAAAATCTTAATAGATTTTATAATCTTTTTAGTAATTATTAATTATTTCAAGCAATTATATTCAATCTCTTTGGAGATCTTTTGATTTCCTATTTTTATATTACCAATTGGGGCTGTACTTCTTCTCTGGAGTCGCTTTTTTTTCTCTTTATTGCTATATATAAATTGTATTAAATAAAAACTAATAATATAGAACTTTCTGGTTAATTATAAATCTGAATTATCCAGTATAAAGTGGGTTGAACAGTATTAATATTATAAACAGGAAATAAACGATAGGAGTATATATAACACTCCTAGTTGTTTCTCCCCCAGCCTGTATCACAGCCATAGAAAAACGGAATATGTAACTATATTAATACCCCCACCAACATAATCTATTCCTAATACCCCCTAGGAGGTTATAGCGAGCTCCTGCAGCTTGCCCCCTGGATGTAAATTAAAATAAATAAATAAATAAATAAATAAATAAATATATCAATTATATATACATGATCGCATACATATACGTATATATATATAAGTGATTGTAATTATGATTGGGTGTCGATTCGTAATAATTATAGAAAGAGATTATGTAATTGATACTAAATTTTATTTATATTCCTTTTTATATAAAAAAATTGATTATCTCAATCAAGTTAAAAGGAAAAAAAAGTATACTTTAAAGGAAAAAGAAACAAAAAGAACAAGATAAAGAAAGATATAGATATCAATACTTTTAAATATAACAATTTGTTAATCAATTTTTAATATTAATCAATATAATTTCATTAAATTTTAACAAAATTATAAAAAATCAATAATTCAATAATTTACTAACATTTTTAAGATCTATTATCGAATCCAATTACTTTATCAATTTGAAATCTCAATACTTTTATTTGTTTTATACCTTTTAAAAGTCTTTTTTTGTATTCCAAATTCTAATCCTTTATTTATTTTTGAAATCTTATTACACTTAAGCCTTTTACATCTTGAAATACCTAAAAACTCGATTTTATTTTAACCTAAATCTGAATCTAGATTTTCATTCAAAATATTATTTAATTTCTTTTAGGATTCTTATTAGAATCAGAGTTTTTATTATCATTAAATAAAATAGATCTGATTTCTTCTTTATTATTCAATTTAATATATATATATTTATATTTATCCTCCAGGATTTTGTTAACAAATTCAAAATAAAACTTATCCTCATAGTTTCTTTTAACAAGTTTAATATCACCAAATATCTATATAAAAATAAACCTAGAAATCACTTTATACTTTTTATACTACTCTTCGAAATCTTAATCACTTATAATAAAAAGATTTATTACCTCATTAAAAATAATTATATTATCTTAAAAGAATTCATTAATAAAGATTTACTCAATAAAGTTTTACAAAACTAAATAATATTCAATCAAAAATCCGGAAATTTTGTATTGTTTATTACCAATAATATATTTATTGAAAATAGATTTCAAATTATAATAGATTTTTATAATATTTTTGTACCTTATATTATTCCTAAGAACCGGATTTACACTACTATCAGAATTCAGTTTTATTATTGTATATAAAATAATAAATACAATAAATAATTTGTTTTTATAATCATTTATATTCTATTTAAAGTTTATTAGATTACTATTAATAATAAAAACCTAAAACACAATATTTACTTTATCAAATTGTTTAGACTTAATTAGTTTAATATAGCCTATATACTTCTTTTTCGAAATTATATTTTGAAAATATCTTTTCTCAAAAAGTTTATTAAATTTTCCAAAAGTTTTTTTAGCAAAATCATACTATATTATATCTTGTTTAACTTTCGGTTTTATTTTATTGTGAAAAACTTTATATATAGATTTATTGATATTATTATTAATTAAATAAATAATATATATAATAAAATCATTAGTATATATTATATTATTTTTTGTATATAATTTTTTTATATTATTATATATAAAAATAGAATTAAAAACTTTATTGGATTGTATAATAATTATAAGAAAAGAAATAAAAATCAAATAAAACTTTTAATCTATATATTATAATACAATATTTTGCTAGATTTTTAAATTTTATTAGAAAGATTATTGCTAGGGGAAATAATAATAATAATAAGCAAAACCGAAATTTATCTTTTTATAATAATTATAATAATAATATATTTTTATAGATTTCTAAATTAATAGTATAAAAATCTTTTTATAAAAATAAAGATATCGATTTGTTGGAATATAAGTATTAATTTTGTAGATATTAATTAATTTATTTAAAGGAATCTATATCAATATTGGTATAATAGTATTTCGTTTGATAGATTTGAATTTGAGGATACCGAGAAATTTATCTTTTTGCTTTTTATTAGTTATAGGATTTTTTTTAAATTAATAAAAATATAATTTATAAATATAAATATTATCAATTCGATTTTAGTTTTTATATATATACTAAAAACATTTGAATAATATCTTTTTATTGATATAAGCTATCTTTAAATTAAGGATATCAATAAATTAATAAATGTAACGAACTCAATAATCGTTTAGAGATTAACCTTAGAATTAAAAACTATAGAGCTAAAGAGAGTGTGCTATGAAACTATATATGTGATCGGTTTGAAGCTTAGTGCTGTATTGATCCGATCGGATGTGATTATGTATATAGTGTGATATTATTTTCCTTTTTTAAAGAATTTGCTTTGAATTTGTTTTAAATAAATAATTTAAGTATAAAATATGATTAATAATCTTCTTTTTATTATTAATATTACTATTTTCTTTATTATTTTTTAATAAAAATTCTTGATATACTAAATTTATTGTAGTTAAGTAGAAAGCATTCCAGAAATTATTTGCTTTTTTTAAACGATTTTCAAAATATTGGTTATTAATAATCTTTTTTAAATTCTTATCTTTGTTATTGTTGTATTTAAAGTCAGTAGAGATAATTATAATGATTAGAATAGGTTCTTTTCGATCTCAAATACTTTAATATAAATTAAACAAATAGAATTATATTCAATAAAAAGCATTTTTATATTAAATATATTTGTTTTGTTTATATAAAAGAATTCTTTTAATAGGGGAAAATTTGGGTATATGAGAATAGAATGGAATTAGGGTAGAATTGGTTTGGGTATTAAGAAAATCAAAGGTATTAATAATATTAAGGTTACTAATATTAATTGGATTATAATTCTAAAAATGAAATAGATTTTATAATATATATAAAACTCTAGATTTATTAAAATAAAATGGTATAAGGAATTTATTCGCTGTATATATAGCTAGTTATTATATAACTTAAATAAAGTCGGGATAAGAATAGGGTAAAAAAAGCTGTTGGAAAAGATGATTTTTAAAAATTGTATTGAGTCTATTACGGAAGGTTGAGATTTTATTTGAATTAAGCTAATTCTGTCTTTTGGCTTTGTAAAAAGTTCTTTCAAATTTTATAATATAGGTATATAGAGAATCGATTCCTTATTTAAAATTGAATAATTTATTTTCGGTTTTTTGAACTTTATTTGGATTGTTATAAATATATATAAATTAATCTAGAATTATTGTATAATCTAATAAAACGTTTTGATTAAAAAAAGAAAGTTGAGGTAGAATTATAGTTTATATATAAAATTCGAGATTAAAATAAATATAATAAAATTGTACTATAGAGTTATCAATTGTAGTACTATTTATTTATAGTTTTATTTGAATTGAGGGTTAATTATATATCAAATTTTTGAAAACTATTATTAAACTTTTCAGAATTAGGGAAAGAGGATTTCGGATAGAAAGGTGTATATGATATAAAAATGTAATTGAGAATTAGAGAATATAAAAAGGAGATTTTATTGTATTGTTAGGTTATTTTGTTATAAAGTTTTTTAATTGTATATAAAATTGTATCAATCTTTATAATTTAAGAAATTAAGGGTAAGAAAAGAAATAATATTTTTGAATAATATTAAAAAGATTTGTGTATAGGTAAGAGAGTTGGAGTAGTATATTTAGATAAGAAATAAGTAAAATATATATAAGAATTTTATTTATAAATATATACTGATATCCTCACCGGGGCCTGACCAGGTCACTGTTCGCCTTCTGAAGGCTTGCTGGGACTCTATTGGACTAGTAATCACTAAGATCTTCAATAAATGCCTGCAACTTAGCTACTTCCCAAACAAATAGAAACGGGCAGAAGTAGTAATAATCCCTAAGATCGGAAAGAAAGACAAATCATCAGTACGATCCTGGCAATTGATAGCCCTATTCTTATATATCTCAAAGAAACTGGAATATATAATTACTCGATATATTTTATAGATTGCAATAATAATAGGCATACTCAACCCCCAATATAATAAAATACTCCCTAAGCGAGTAGTAATAGATTTAATCATTTCATTTATATATAATATCAAAGAGGCTTTTGCCCGCAAATAAGAAGTTACAATAATTACACTGAATATACAAGGCACATTCGATACACTCCTGCTGAATAAATTACTGGAATGTATACACCAGTAAAAGTAATCTTATTCTCTCCTGCAATTAATCCAAGCCTTTCTGAATAATTGTTTAATAAGAGTTTGGCTAGAAAATGCAATTACAGAATATAGTTACATTAAGTATAATACTTTATAAAGCTTCCTATTTTCATTTATATTATATATTCTATATCTTACTAAACTTTTAAATTAAAATACTAAACTGTATTTCGAATATGTTAATAATATTTATATCTATTATACATCCAAAACTATTTATAAAAATATTAGTCTTCTCAAATACAATCTTTACTAAATTTTTTAGTAGGGTAAACAAAATCGTATAATATTTGCATTAGAAAAGTTAAAGATGATATATTTTTTCTAAAGAAAAGAAATATATACCCTATATCTAGAAATGAATAACAAAATAACGATTCACCCAATCAATAAGACAAGCAATAAAACTATTCAATCAGCCCTATATTAACTAGAAATTTGGTTTAATCGAAAGCTTTTCTTCAAAAGATATATAACAAAACGAAAAGCAAAAGCCTACAAGATTACAAAGCATATCAAAAAGCTTGCACAAACACACCACAGCCCATCAGCTACAGTACTATACAAAACAGTGATCACCTGTATCCTCCCTACTACCCTTTATAGATCTAAGGTATAGTATACAGGCCAAACAAAGCCAAACCAGGTGGGGGGGGCCGCCTGTAGCACAATGATAAGCACAAGGCTGGGTAGTTATATCATCAAGGTCAATCGAGCAATCGTCCTAGTAGTAAGAGGAGTTTTACCTACTTAGTGTACAACTTTGACCATTACGATCCTGAAAGATTCTGGACTACCGCTTAGTAAACTAATATTTGAACAAGCATGAATAAAATTTATGCTCCGATTCTGCAAGATAAACGAAAACCATTTACTAGTGATTCGTTTAGTGTGAGTATTTCAATACAAAATAAACAATATTAATCTTTGTAAATTAATTAAATTAATTTCAAAAGTATTGAGATTAATACTCTTCTTATTATACTTTTCTGCAGGGAATCATAACAATTTTATAAAAGATATAAAGAAAAAAGCAATTGCAATTGAATTCACACAATGGTGGAACCGTCTGCCTGATAGTTATATCACAGTCTTCTCGGATAGTACTGAATAGTATTACCAAGGGTAAAAGATAGTTGGCTATAATTATATAATCTATTAGAAACAATTTCCAATAACATTCAATTATAAGACAATCAACCCACTCTCACACATCTTTAACACCGAGATAGTGAATACTCTAAAAAGTTTGGAGCGTACTATCCGACTAGAACCGGCTGGGTAGATCACGATATGCATCAATAGTATTTTAGTCATTTAGTATATTAGAAGTAATGTTTTTGATTCATTCTAATAAATGTTTTTGTATTATTATAAGATTATAAGAAATAAGCAAGTGATAATTCGATGGTTGTCTGGATATATTGGAATTTTTGAAAACAAGAAGGCTGATTGGTTTGCCGATCTGGGCATTCACAGTGGTTGTATCAAAAACGATAATTTATTATTTCTTATTATTAGTGGGATAAGCTTAATAGTCAAAACCCTCAAACAAAAAACAAAATAGAGATAGTGGAAGCGAAATAAGATTACTTTTACTAATTAATACTGTTATTAATATTTCAATTATTAAATCAAGAAACCTGAAAAACTTGCCCTTCCCCATTTTATCTTTTAATAATTAGTGATATTCAAAACCGGATACGAGGACTTTATATCCTACTACTAATACTTTTAGTATAACAATACTATTTTAGAATACTTCTACGGATATAGCAAAAAGCCTAAGCACTTAGTACTCTGCCGATATTCTTATATCCAATTCAATTATTAGCCGAACAAACTCAGCTTAATTCTATGAGATACAAAAAGTATAATCGATTACCTCTCCTTTCTTTTAAAAACCCCAATAAACTTCGCAATTTTCCTAATAATCACTAATTACTTCAAGCAATTATACTCAATCTTTTTGGAAATCCTCTGATTTTTCACTTTTATATTACCAACCAAGGCTGCACCCTCTCTAAAACCGTTTTCCCCCCCTCCACCGCCGCGTACAAACTGTACTAAACAAAAACTGACAATATAGGGCCCTCTAGCTAGCTGCAAATCTGAGCTACCCAGCATAAAGTGGGTTGAACAGCACCGACATTGCAAGCGGGAGATAAGTGGCAGGAGCGCGTACAGCACTCCTGGCCGCTTCTCCTCCAGCCTGTATCACAGCCGTAGAAGAACGGAACACATGGCTATGCCGGTACCCCCGCCAGTATAGTCCATCCCTAGTACCCCCTGGGAGGTTGTGGCGAGCCCCTGCAGCTTGCCCCCTGGATGTAAATTAAAATAAATAAATAAATAAATAAATAAATATATACTGATATTATTCCATTTCTTATTTGAAAGAGCTTTTAATAATGTAATGAATCTAATAATTGTTTAGAGATTAATCTTAAAATTAAAAGCTATAGAGCTAAAAAGAGTATACTACGAAACTATATATGCGATCGGCTCGAAGCTTAGTGTTGTACTAGCCCGATCGGATGCGATCACGTGTATAGCGTGACAATAAATATAATATTTATAAAGATTAGAAGGCATTTAGCTAATTAATATTATTATTACTTATTAGCTGATTTGTTTTGTAATATACCTTTCTTTAAATATATAAAACCAATTCTAAGATTTTAGTATTTTTAGATTACATTTACAGACTTTAAATTAAATAATATCTATTTCTTTCTTATCTTTTTTATTCTCTAAATTATTATCTTCCTTTTTCGAAAGATTATTTTATTAAAATATAATCTTATTTATTAAGCATTTCTAAAAAAACTCAATATCCTCATCAACAATTAATATACCAAATCTCTTCTATCTTTTTAGATTGATAATAATATTTTGAAAGAATAAAAAAACTAAAATATCTAGAAATTCAATAACTGAATTTCCAATAAACAGAATATCCTCAAAATAATTTACACTAATCTCTCTTGATATACCAACCATATTATATCAAAAATTAAAATCACATTATTACTTATTATTCTATTAAAAAACAATATCAAAAAGATTCTAATCGAAAATCCTAAAAACACTTTTAAATTTAAAAAATATCAGATATTTATTAACCCAAATATCTACTTTTGATTTCGTTATTAATTTATATATAAATTCTCTATTAATCAATTCCAATATTATTTCAGAAATAGCTATCCTAATTAGTTTAACAAGTTCATTCTGAAATTTGATTCTATAAATTATAATAAGAATTATAATAAATATAATACCTTTTTGAAAACTATTTCAATATAAGCTAATCTTACTAATAATCTTTTATCTTAATTTATAGGTTTTTGTTTACAATAAAGGAGCAGGCTAGTGGAATGCATGTAATATTGACTATATAGATTAATTGTACTAAGATAAAATCTAATTATAAAATGGACGTGATATATGTACAATAGTGTAGCACACATGCTACAACTTCCAATATTCCCCCAGAGAGCTTACTCTCTTAGTTTCTATAGTTAGATTTGAAGCCTTAGTATATTCTTGAATTTCTCAAATATCACTTTTATATATGGTTTTGTTAATTCATTTATAGTTATATTGTTTATATTAATATAGCTGATATTAATTAAGTATTTTTCTATAAGATCTCGAATGAAGTGATAATATATATCAATATGCTTTGATTGTTTGTATAGATAAGAGTTTTTGATTAGTATTAGTACTTTTTGATTATTTTTTAGTATTTGAATTTCGCTGTTTCTTTTGATATATTGTAATTACTCTAAATCTTTTAAGAGTTGAGTTATTTATTGTTTTTGTTTGGTGAATATTATTATAGAAATGTATTCAGCTTTTATATTAGATATAGTTATAGATATTTGCTTTTTGCTTGTCTATGAGATTGGTTTATTATAGAATATTATTATTCTATTAGAAATATTTTTTTGATTGATTCTATTATTTATTCAATTTGTATCGATATATATTTTGATAATTTGTTATGAAAAATTATATTCTTTACAAATATCTAATTAAATTTCCCCAAGTCTAAAATATAATTTCTGGTTGATAATTGATTTTAAATATTTTATAAAGTTTTTGAATGTAATATTATAATATTTGATAGGATTTAATATAGCTTGTATTAATCTTTTAAAACTAAATATAATATCTAATCTAATATAAACCATAAAATAAATTATATTACTAATTGCTTATTGATATTTATTTACATTAATAAGCTTATTATCTAAAAGCATTAATCACAATTGATTATAATTTGAGATTAATATTTTCCTTGAAGTATATTGATTATAGGAAATCCCAAAACAAATAAATATTGTATCCAGATACTTTTCTTGATTTATAATTAACATTTTTTCAAATCTATTATAAATAATACATATTTTTAAGATTTTACTAATCTTTTCTAGATTTTTAGTATTGAAACAAGCTAAAAGATTATTATAAAATTATTTAATATTCCATTTTTATATAGCAATAATAATAATATTATTTATATAAATTAGAAAAAACAATTATTACAAATGATTAATATATAAACATGAATCTACAAGACTTTATACAAAACCCATCTTGATTAACTCTCCTTTCAAAAAAAGACTCCAATCTCTACCAATTTGTTTTAACCTATAAAAACTTTAAAATATATATAAAATACAACCTTGACAAACTTGAATATCTTAAAAAGGTATTAAATAGATTTCTTTTTTTAAATATAATTCAATAAATACATTTTTGATATTGAAATAAAAATATTTAAAATCTTTTTTTATAATAATTACAAGAAAAAGATGAAGAATATTAAAACGAATTATAAAAATAAAGATTTTATTATAATCTTTTTTTAAAACTTAATTAAATTTTCTAATTATCAATTTAATCTTGAATTGTTTTATTTTATTATCTTTTATTTTGATAATAAATATCCATTTTATTAAAACTAGATTATTTTTTTGTAATAAAATAAATTTTTTTTAAATATTATTCTTAATTAATGAATTTATTTCTTCTTGAATTGTAGCTTGCTAATCCTTTATATACTTCTTATTTACTATTATATTTTTGTATATATTTAATATCTTAATTTTGAATATTTCTATTACTAATAAAGCAGTTTCAATTTCTATTAATATATTTTCCAAAAAGATTAAAATCTTAAAAACAATTCTATTATTTATTTTTCTTTTAAATTAATAAATATTTGGGATTGCAATTATAATATATTTAATTGATTTTAATACTAATTTATTCAAAAAGATAAGTAGAGATCGGATAATCTTAAAGATATACTCTTTTATATTATTATTATTATCTCTTTTTCTTTTTTTAAGATTATACCTTGAATTTGATAATATAGAAATAAATATAAAAATAGATATAAATATAAATATTATAAATAATAAAATTATAATTAAATTCAGTAATACAAAATCAGGAATTAAAATAATTTTAAATAAAATAATTTTTATTTCTTTATTATTCTTTTCTAATTTTAATAAATTATTTATTATTTATCAAATATTTTTATACTCGTTTTTATTAAAGTATAATATTCCAGTCTTTATTTATTTTAATATTAGCAAATATACCTTTATCGAATCTATAATTATTTTATTTAATAATATTAATAAATTGATTAGAATAAATAATAATTCAAAAATATTTTTGGATTTATTACAAAACTTATAATCAGATTCTATATTCTTAGTATTTTATGATTTGGCTATACAATTCCTAAATTTCAGATCTATATCTCTTCCTTTGTAATTTTTATCAATTGTAATATAGTAAGTGTGGTAAGTATAATCTAATTCTAATAAATAAATCTTTATTCATTTGATAATATCTTTTGAATATTCTAGAAATATTCTGATTCTTATTATATTACAAAATTTATTATATCTTTGTTTTATTAAAATAGTTTTAAGATTGATATAAGTATAATATTGATTCCCCTAAATCTTGTATATATTAATATTTGATAATATATTTATAAATGCTTTAAATAGGCTTCAATCAATTCTATTTACGTTTGGGCTAATACTAATACAATTTTGAATATATATATCGTATTTAACAGCTTTATCCCAAAATTTTAATGATAAATAAGCTTCCTTTAATATTACTCTTATATCAATTTCTATAATATGTATATTGCATTCGACTAGGCTGTTTTGGTGAGATAATATAATTACTATAATTTCTGATTATATATTAGTTTTTTATTCCTAAATAGTTTAAAAAAGCTTTGGTGTATTGTTGATTCTAGTAGTAATTATAACTATTTTTGTAATAAATTTAATTTTTTGTTTTCAGGTTTTCAATAAGAGTATTATATCACTTTTTTGTTTTAATAAGATAATTCAATTTATTTTTGTAGTATTATTAATAATGAAAAGAAAATATTTATATCCTCAAATAATCTTTGGAAAAGGACTAGCAATATCAAAATAAATCAACTCTAACCTTTTAGACTTCCATATACTTAATTGGCTTGGGATTCTGTTGGTTATTTTTATAAGAGTATATATTTTATAAATATTCAGAATTAAAGGAATCTTAATTAATCTCTAAAGTATAGTAATTTTGTATAGGTTTCTGATTTTATTAAGGCTAAGATAATTAAATCATCTATACTAAAAAAGGTATTTTTCCTTTTCTATTATAATCAATTCTTCAATTTCCCCTTTTATTCTATCAATTATCTTTATAAAGAATATAAAGAATATAAAATCCTTATATCCTAGTTTTATATATAAAATAATATATATCCTATTTTTTATTATAATTTTAATAATCTTATTATTCTTATCATTTTCTAATATAAAATATATCTCCTTAAAACTAAATATACTTTTAAATTTTACCTTACAAATTCTTTTAGTTGAGAATAGATTAATCCCCAATCCTGATATATATAGTATTCCAACTAATAATATTCTTATTCTATTTTTGTATATTATATCTATTATTTCTCATTTATTTGAGTATATAGTTCCTTTATTAATTATTATTCTTTATTATAGAATATGAGTTAGACTTTTAAAGAGAAAACATTAATCAGATATATATAAAATAATACTAATATCAGTATACTATTACAATAAAAATGTCTTATTAATATTTTCCTTAATAAAATAATAATGTTCAAAATTAGATTCATTATTAACAATATTCTCAATAATATCAAAGCTTGATTTAGCAATATAAACTTTATACTTTTTATACTTTTTGTTTTTTTATAATAAAAAAATAAATTATTTTTTCTTTTGTTTATATTTTAAATCGGATTTCAAAAAATATTTAATATATCAAAATTAAAAGCATTTTAAAACTGAGTGATTAGATTTGTTGTAAAGTTTGTAAGTGATAATAGGTATATCAAATTCCGAGTTTGTACTAATCTTATACTAACAATAAGATGGAATATGTTTTTTTCTTTTTATAAGATATACTATATCTATAGAGTTTTGTATTTCGACTTCTTTAATCTATAAATACTTAATCTTATTATCAATATTTAAAATAGAATTGATAATACAAATTATATTAATAATAACTTTATATTTATTAGAAAAAAACAAAGTTAAGTTTTGAAAAAGTGATTTATCTATATACAAAGCTCCAGCTAAAGCATCCATAAATAAAAGTTTTTTTTGAAAATCCTTAAGCTTATTTTATACACCTATAATAATTATATTAAGAATATTATCAAAAAAAAAGATCTCGATTTTAAAAAGATATTCGTTTATTACTATATCATCAATTCTGAAATATTTGATGACTAAATAATCCCAAAGTTTTTTTGCTATATCGTATTCGTCTATTAAAACCTTATTATCATCAGATAATGAATAATAGATATAAAATAATATACTAACATTGTCCTTAAGAAAAATAGCCTTTTTGTTAATATTGAATCGAATCTTTATTGTAATATTACTATTATCACTAGAGATTTGAAGTTTCTCGAAATCCTTAGCTAATTTATTGGTATCTGCAATTTGTATATATTTCTATAATGTTTTTTTATATATATAAAATCAGCTTTTTCCTCGAAATTGAATTTTTATTTAACAAATCTAACATTTATAATTCTTTTGAATAAAGAAAGAGATATATTTAGAATAATCCTTAGATCTAATATCTTTATTCATTTTAAAATTTTATAAATAGAAAACTTATATCGATAATTAATATATATTTTGATAATAAAATAAAAGAATAAAAAAAGAAAAGGAATTGTTTTGATTGAACTTCCCCAGTTTTGGATATACTAATATTACAAAAAGAAATTCTCTTCAAAACAAAATAATTGGAAATAATGAATTTTGATTTATAAATAATGATTTTTAGCATAATATCGAATACTATATAATTAATGATACTTTTTAGTATTAAACTAAAATAAATCATTTTTTTAATAATAACTTATAGTTTTTTTGCTTAAAAAAAGAATACAATATAAGTAATTACTTTGCTATTATTGTTTAATAATCTATTTACTATATACATTTTGTATATTAATATCATATTGTATAAAAGCTTTTTGTTATCAACCTCTATTTTGACAATACAAACTATTCGAAAAGCTTTCAGCCTTAGTTTTATTATAAAGCTATCAGACTTATAATCTGTTTATAATAAAGAAGTAGGCTAATGGAATATATGTAATATTGATTATATAGATTAATTGTATTAAAATAAAATCTAATTATGAAGTGAACGTGATATATGTACAGTAGCGTAGCGCACGTGCCACAACTTCCAACAGAAAGGGATATACTTGAAATAATTCTTGGATTCAATATCTTTATTTATTTTGAGATTTTGTAAGTAGAAAACTTATATTAATAATTAGTATATATTTTAATAATAAAATGAAAAAATAAAAAAGAAAAAGGAATTATTTTGATTGAATTCTCCTAGTTTTGAATATATTAATATTATAAAAAGAAATTCTCTTTAAAATGGAATAATTGGAAATAGTGAATTTTGATTTATAAATAATGATTTTTAGCATAATATCGAATACTATATAATTAATGATACTTTTTAGTATTAAACTAAAATAAATCATTTTTTTAATAATAACTTATAGTTTTTTTGCTTAAAAAAAGAATACAATATAAATAATTACTTTGCTATTATTGTTTAATAATCTATTTACTATATACATTTTGTATATTAATATCATATTGTATAGAAGCTTTTTGTTATCAACCTCTACTTTAACAACACAAACTATTCGAAAAGCTTTCAGCCTTAGTTTTATTATAAAGCTACCAGACTTATAATCTGTTTATAATAAAGAAGTAGGCCAATGGAATATATGTAATATTGACTATATAGATTAATTGTACTAAAATAAAATCTAACTATGAAGTGGACATGATATATGCACAGTAGCGTAGCGCACGTGCCACAACTTCCAACAGTTTTTTTTATTTATATAAAAATATCTTAATTATCAATCTTTATTTGTTTTATTATTATATATACTTTAATATATAAATCATCTCTCAAAATAAATACTATAACTATTTTTATTAGAATATCAGCTTTTATTTTTTATATTTCTATTTAGGTATTGAATTCTATAAACTTTTTATATTAAAGTTTTTCAGAGAATTTTCGAATAATTTTAAAAGTATTCAATATATTAATCAATTGAATATTACCAATTATTATTATTATATTGTATTATATATATTATAATTGGATATCTGAATATTGAATAATTAAATCCAAGTTTTCGAGTTACTCTAAAATATTGTTTTTTTAAAGTTGATCTGCTATTATAAAGGATTTTTGTATAAAAAATAACTTTATTAAAAAGTAACAAAGTTATAAAGATTCTTGAAATGATTAAAAAAAGGAATTGTTTTAAAATAAAAAATAAGTATTTTTTTTTAAATAAAATAAAAAATTATAATAAAAAGGAAAGGAAATTATAAAAAAAAAGAATTGATATAATATAAAAAGAATAAAGTGAATATAGATAATTAAATTTGAAAAGAAAAATAAGATATTTATCTTTTTATAAAAAATATCTTTGTTTAGCTTTTCTTATTTTTTTATAAAAAGAAATAAAGAATATAATCAAAAAAGAGATTCAGAAGAAGAAAAGATTTTGAAATTTTCAATAAAAATAAAGACAAATATTCTTTTTTATTTAAATTTTTGATAAGTATTTATTTTTCTTGTTATATAGAAAAAAACGCTATTTTTGTTGATAAATTAATAATTGGAATTTCTATAAATATATAATTGAATTCTTCTGAAATAATTGTTATAATTTGAGAAATTCTGTTTGTTTATATATAATCTATTATTATTTTTATATTGTTTAAGTATTGATTTATATAATCCGATTAATATAATTCTAATAAGGTTTTTAATAAATCCTTGTATTTTAATTGATTATTTTCCTTTTTATTTCTTTTTTCAGAAATAAATATATATTCCTTTTTTTTTAACAAATTTTTTAAAATAAAAATCTATATAGATTTTGTTAATTAGAATATTATTCATTTCTTTTAATATATAAATATTTTTGTTTAAATTAATAATTATTATTCAATATAATCCAAATTATCAATATATAAGTTTCTTTTTATATAATATATCAATTTTTGATTATAAATTATTTTAAAATATAATATTCCCTATTTTGATATTTTTATTTATTATATTATTGTTTTTATTAAAGTATACTTTCCCATCCAAATAGTAATACTTTTTCTGAAATATAATTTTTTTTATATCGATATTCTATATTTCTAATTATTGAAAGTATAATACTAATAATTCCATTCGAATTGTTATAGATTTTTAATTAAGAATTTTTTAAATATAGAATCTTATTTTAATAAATAATATTAGATAATAATTATAGATTATATAAAATAAGATCAAATTAATTAATTAATATATTATAACCCTATCAACAAATAACATTATATTAAAAAACCTAAGCCAATCTCTTTTTCTATTTATTACTTTAAATAATCTATTAGTAATAAATTGATAATCTCTTTCAATTTGATTATTTGTTTTAGAATTATATACAGAAATTTGTATTTATTAAATATTATATTTTTTTAGGAAATATATTATATATATTTTATTTTCTAATTCTTTATTTATTAAAATCTTATTAAAAATAAAATATTAATAAATAACACTTTAAATAAAAGTAATTATAATTTGTAAAATAATATTTCAAAGTATTTTACCTTCTATTTATTTTAATAAATTATTTTTTAATAATATAAGATATTTGTAATTATTATTAAAAAGTATATATATAATATTTAAATTATATTTTTATTAATATATATTTATTTATATAGGATATAAGAGTTTCTTTTGAAGATTCAATTATTGAAATTGATAATTTAAACAGGAATTAATAAATTTCTTAATAATTTTATATATCCCTATCTAGTAATATAAATAGAATATTTTATCGAAAGTACTTTTTACTCCTTTATATTTATATATCTTATATAGGTTTTCAATAAGTATATTTTGTTCTTTCAGATTATTGATTACTTTTTTTAGAAGTAATTGTTTAATATTGATTTTAAAAAAACAATTGTTTTGAATATAAAAACCAAAAACTCTTTTTTTGAAGTTTCTAAAAACCTTTTTTATTATTTCTTTAGATTTTTATAATATTATTAAATATTTGATTATTTCTTAATTATCCTTATTATAGATTAATTTCAATATATAACTTTACCAATTTTTAGCAAAGTTATAAGAAATAAGAATATCTTGAATATTATTTAATTTGTTAATAATCTATTTATCAATATTATTATTTTAAGCTTTTTCCTATTAACATTCAAATAATATACTTAATCTATAGAAAAGTTTATCCATTACAATATAGATTATTCCTTTTATATATCGAACTTTAAAGTCAAAAAGCCTAATCTATATAATTCATTTTATTATTAATATTCTTGAAAGATTTGTTACAACTTTATTTAATTAAGTAATAAGGACTTTAATATTGATTTCGAGAATAAAATAAACTCTATACAAATCATATCTATGTTTTCGAAGGGTCTTGAATATTTCTTTATATTCTCTTTTTAAAATATTATAATTCTTTTTTATATTATTTTACAAACTACTTTTAAATCTAATTATAATATACTTACTATTAAATTCTTAACCTAAAATTGTATTTTAATTATCAAGATTAATATTTATATTTAAAATAATCATTTTAATAATTAAAGTATTCCTATAATTTAATAATATTAGGGCAAGGGGTTTAATCAACTCAGTTTTCAATAACTCTATAGCTTTTACTTATTTTCTTATTTAAACAAATTCTCAATCTTTTTTCAATAAACAATATAACAATTCTGCTTTTTAAGTAAATTTCTTAATTTATATATAATAATATATATATACTTCTAAAAACATTTGTAGTTTAATAATATTTTTAAATTCAGGTTAATCTATGATTCAAGTAATCTTTAATTATTATAAAATTTAATTTTCAAAATCAATTATATATCTAACGATTTCCATACCGTTATAACACCATTTAAATTTTACTTTAATTAAATATTCTATTCTTTCTATACACTCTAAAGTTTTATCAATCCCTTAAATATATTTGAAAATAAATTTTTATATTTTAGAAATTATTTCCTTATTATCGAAATTAATCTTGAATTCCTTTATTCTTATATTATTCAGAAATAATATTATTATTTCGGATATTAGATCACCCAGAATCTTTATAATAATTCTATAAAATTAAATAACAAAATTTGTAATACTTTAAAATAATATAGTATAATACAATAACCCAAAAAGTATTTGAAATATAGTTATATTATAGCTTTCTATAATTAACAAAATCTAATTATAACCTAAAAAGAAATTGATTAAAGATATAATATAATATCCTACAAAGTTTTCTATAAAGATATTAGTATCTAGTAATAAGTTTATATCTCTAATCAAATATTTATTGAGTTTTACTATTATATTTATAAATCGATAAATATTAAGAGTCTTTTTTTTTATCAAGAATTATAGATTTCTATAAAAACTATCTATATATTCAAGAACTTCTTACTTTATTCTTTTATAAAGCATTTTCAAAACAATTTTAATCAAAACTTTTGAAATTAGAAAATCAGATATTTACCATACTTTATAAAGAATAATTCGGATTTTCTATAAAAAGATTACTTCTTTTTATATACATTCTATATAAATTTAATTAAAAACAAAAGTTCCTTTTTGATTTAATAAGTATACAAATAATAAATCTTATTCTTAATCAAAAAGTATTTCTTCAAAATCAATTTCCTTTTGTTTTTCAACAATTAATTGATAGTCTTCCAATTCTTTATTGAATTAAAGAATAAAATAATCTTTTTATTTTTCTAATAAATACAAATAAGAATTCTGTTTTCTATATCTCTTTAATTAATTGCTTTTTTCTTTCAATCCTTTATTTATTAGATTCCTAGATTGATTTAAAGAAAATATCTTAATTACCTTATTCTTATATAGAATATTGATATATAACCTAATATAACTTTATTAAATTTTGATAAAATTATATTTTAATAAAGAACTTATATCTATTTTAACACCCTATTCTCTTAAAACATCAAACTCTAATTTCCTATTATATAAAAAGGAATTGAAATCTTTTAACTAATATACTATATACTTACTTAATTCTCTCTATTATTATTTATAATCATAATATATTGAAATCTATTCTTATAAGCAAAAATAACTTTTCCTACAATAATCTATAATATTCCTAAAAGTAAATTATTACATATATTTTCCATTACAAATAGATTAATAATATTTAATACTCCTCTAAAAAATATTCATACATCCTTACAAAGCTTTTTAATACTTATCTCTATAAAACTAATATTAATAATTATTACTTATACTAAATTTATTAAAAAATTAAATTTTATTATTAGATTTATATCAATCAAATTAATTATTAATCCAAAATCCAGAATTGTTTTGATAGATTTATAATTATTAAAAGAAATTCTAACATGAAAAAGATCTTCTTTATTATTTTAAAAGAATATATTCACCATATTATAAACAGCTTTTAAATAAATTATATCTAAAACTCTAATATATTTTATTAATTTGAAAAGAATAAGAAATTCATTAATTATCTTTATTATAAAGCTATCAAATACTAAAAGTCTTATTAGATCATCTACCTTCATAATCCATCTCTTCTATATATTAAAGTATTCTTTAATAATAAAGCCTATAATTATTAGAATCTTGATTAAAAATATTTTTTGATTAATAATTTCTATTATATTATAACCATTATTTATTATATAAAAAACTATTCTTCACCTTAATTTCTTAGTTTTGTTTAATACCTTTTCGATTATAATCTCTATAATAAGATCTTTTATATTATAAAATTAAATATCCATAGAACTTTCTTATATAATATCCTGCAATATTATATCAACAATAAACTATTAATAATTAAATCTAAAAACTTTATCTATAAATAAAATAAAAAAATTTAAAAAAATACTCAAATATACTTTTTTTATTTTATTTGAATTATTATATAATAATCTATCTCGCTTTCTTTATATATCTTCAATAGTATTAATATATTCTTAAACTATATATATCTTATTATCTATTAAAATATTAATTGATTTACTTTTTATATTCATAAATTATATAATCTCCTTATTTTTCTTAGATTTCAATTAGTTATTTTAAAAAGCTCAAAGTTTTATTTTTTTAATCAAATTTAAACTATTTTTACCATTATATATAATTAATATAGGATTATCTAATTTACCTTTAGATCTTTAATATAATTAAATTATTTTATTATAATATATAAACCCTTTTTCGATATATTCTTAGAAAATTGAATAATCTTTCTTAAAATAATAATTCTTATCTTTAAACCATTTATTATTATAACCATAATATATCTTTTTATAAATTGAATATAATTCTAATATTTTGAAATTAATAATAACATTATCAATAATTATATTGATAATATTAAAAAAAGAAATCTAAATTGATTTATAGATTACAATTTATAATATTTTTATAATATTGAAATTAAAAAGAATTCTTTTTATTTTAATTTTTCTTATAATTTTAAAATTTCTTATAACTTATTCCTTTATAAAAAAAACACAATCATTTAGAAATTCAATTATTTTCTTAAACTCGCTTATCCTTTGAATTATTAAAATACTCTTTTTTTCTATATCTTCTTGATTAAAATAACAGATTCTAATATTTTATTAAAATCAGAATCCTTACTATCACTATCATTAAAAAGAATATATTGAGATTCAGATTTTATATACTATATCATTTAATAATATACTCTATTCCAATTCATTATATTAGACTATTTTATATTATATTTAATTATAATAATATACCTTTAAAAATCTTTGGATAATATATTCTTGAGAAAAAATTCAATAACTTTGTTTTTTATTAAAACTTTATTCTTAATAAACTATTATATAATTTAATTAAACTATTAAATATAACAACTAAAATTATTAACTTCTATCCCTCCTTCCTTTTTGTATTTTTTAACAAGCTTTTGCAAATAATTATAGAAATATATCTTTTATATAAAATCATTATTAAAATATTTTTTAAAGAAAATAGATTTGAAATATTTTTTTTAATTTTATTTTTTTACTTATTATTTCTTTATAATTTTAATTTTTTTTTTAAAAAAAATAATTTATTTAAAAAAATATATATATTCGAAAATCTTCAATTTATATTTAATAATTTTAAAGAAAATATTTTATTCTTTTATATTATTTAATAATATTGAAACCTTGAAACTATAGCATTCCAACTATATTAAATAGAAAGATTAAAAATATAAGAATCTTTGAAAAGTAATTTAAATAAATAATAAGTTATTTAATACTAAGATTCACTTCCATCTATTTTAAATTGAAATTTTTATTGAATTTCTTACTATCGTTTGTTTTACAATCAGCTTAAACTATAACCAATTTCAATAAATCCTTTTTTTGATTATTAATATTGAGAATATTAATAATAAACAAAAAGATCAAAAATTCAAAGTTTATAATAAATAATTCATTTTTCTGAAATTTAATTCCAAAATCAGAAATAAATATATTATTAATTAATTGTTTTGTATATAATTATATTAATATAATATAAAAAATGATTAAATAATTGAATAAATAATATTTCTATATATAATATAAATATAAATCCTTTTATTCCCTTTCCTAATAATTTTATCAAAATTTAATAAAATTACATTCTCCGAAATTTCTATTCCTTCAAATTTTATAAAAAAAAAAAAAAATTATTATGAATTAATATTTTGTTATAAAAAGCTTTAATTATAAATTTCTTTCAAAAATATTTTTAAATATTCTAAACTTAAACTAAATAAATCTTTTCTATAAACAATCTTTTATTTAGATTTGATAACAATCCTTCTGTCAAGGTACGGGTAAAGACTTATATTGTACTATAAGGGTGGAAAAGCTATAGAAGGATAAGGCCCTCTTATAGGAAGTAGGGCACACTAATGGTATATACCTGAGGCATGAAGGCAACATAGTTGGCACCGTGATAATACTCCCCCCTTAGGGCTTGCTTATCCCAAGCAAGCTAAAATACAACCCAACTAACTTTGCCAACTTTCAGCAAAATTATAATAAAAAACTAATCCATAAAACCAACTTACTATTATTTAAATTAAATAAACAACTAATTTGATCAAATAAGAACCTAGTTTCTTCTAAAAAGAACCTAAAATCTCCCGGGATAACACTAGAAAACTCTGATTTCCGTTATAAAATTGAAATAAACTCTATTAAAGCCTATAATCAGCTGATAACCCTTTTTCAGTTTGCTCTACTTTTGTTTCGGAATTATATTTGATATAGGATTATTTAAGATAATAAGCTTTTTGAATTCTATTTATACAAAAGGATTCAATTTATCTAGATTCGCTAAATGAAATACAATAATCGTTTCTTTCTAATCTTTGAGATTTTCAACTGATTATTATAATAATAGATAATATTTCTATTTGATTTGATAATGAAATCCGTTCTCATTATAACAATCAAACAATTTATCGAATTCCTATTATTCGGTTTCTTTATTTGTATTATTATTCCTTTTCAATATTTGATTCTAATTATAATGGAATTCTGCTTTATTGATTATAGCTTAGCTAATTAATCTAATTAAATTATAAAGCAACCTGAATAATGAATTATAGAATACTGAAAAAATTTTGAAAATAATAAATAGTTGAAGTAAGTAGGTGTATTTATAAACCTTTAGAATCTTATAAAACCTAGCCTATTTATCATTACTCTTCTTTATTAATTGATTAGTCTTTATATTTTTAATATTAATTTATATTATATTCCCTTTTTTATATAAAAAAGCATTGATGTATATCTCATTTATATAATCTTTATACTTCTGAATAACCTGAATGGTTAAGGCTTTCAGTTTTATTAAAATGATATCGAATTAATTTACAATCTTATTAGTTTTTAGGAATTTGTATTTTTATTGATATAAAAGGTTTGATAGAATAAATAAAGAGAATTCGATTTCGAATTGTAAATGAAAATTATAATTAGTGAAAAACGGAAATATATTGATAATTTCTGAAATAGTATTATTCAGTGTAAATTCTACTAATAATAATTAGTTATATTAGTTATTCTAATGAAAATTTATAAAAACTTATAAATATTATTTTACTATAACATTGAATCTCTCTATTTGATTATTTGATTTGAAATGAAATAAGAAAAATTGTTTTAAAGTAATTAATAGATATTTGAAGAGATATATCCAAAATATTAATATAAACTGTAAGTTTTTGTTAAATATAATATTATTAAATATATTATATAAGCAATAAATTTTTTTAATAAAACAATTAGTAAGTTTTTTTGTAAATAGTCTAATTATCAATATGAAATAGTATATCTTTGTTAGATAGTAGATAATAGTAACTATATGATTGTATTTATAGTTGTAATGTTTACAGATTAGTAATAATGTAATATAATTAATAGAAATATCAAACCAGAATCGAAATGAAATTAATAAGGATTCGAGGAATCCAAAAACTATAAAGTAAAAAAACTTTATATGAAAATATAATTAATAGATTTATATATAAACTTCAATCTTTTTTATTATATTAAATCATTAATATATATAGAAAACGAGATTAATAATTTTAATACAGTCTGGATACTCAACAAGTCCAATTGAGTATATTCAATAAATAATTTATATATAAAACTCGGTAAATAGGGGAATAAATAATTGATTTCGATAAAATATTTATTTATTAATCAATCTACAATCTTAAAAAGCTATTTAAAGATCTTTTTTAATTATTAATAGCCAATAACAAATAATAGGATTTTGAAGTATTTTATATATATTAATAACTAATACAAATAAATTATATACTTTATTAATAAGATTATTGATTGATTTTTCAATATCAGAAATAATAATATTTATAAAGACTATAATAAGATTCATAGCATTATTTGCTTATTTAATAAAATCCTTATATACAATTATATCAAATATTTGTGTCACGAGAGAATAAGCCTATATAAACCCAATTAGCTTAATGCTATCGGTGATATCACTTTTAGCGTGATAGTTATGAGCCCGGTATGCGTTTATAGCGCAGTGGTATAATTCTTCACTTGACCGTACTCTTTTGCAGGGTTTGTGGGCCCACTTATAAGAGAGTATTTCAACAGGCCCATATTAGTCATCTGATCTTGGCCTATTAGAGCTAATGTGAGGATCCTGCTCTGTTGCCCTACTATATCCATACAGCTCAGCCTATTAGATGAATCCATAAAAAACCTAGTCTAATTGAATCCAATAAGATCCTAGATTTGGCAGTACAGAGATATAGGAAGAGATTTGTGTATATATGACTTAATAAAGCTAGTATAGAGATTACTGCCTATAACCAGCTAGTCAGCAATCTCGGGGGTGTGTTACGAGAGAATAAGCCTATATAAACCCAATTAGCTTAATGCTCTTGGTGATATCACTTTTAGCGTGATAATTTGTTTTAAAAGTACTATTTATAAACAATTCTTGATCCAGTTATTATTAAAATTAGTATATACTAAACAATCCTTTGCCTTTTTGTTAAAAGTATTAGAGTAAACTGTCTTATAACCCAATCAATATATAATATAAAAATTAAATCCTAAAAGGAATTCTGCTTATCTTATTTGTTTTTGATTTAATATCTTTATTAATATAAAATATTCCAAATTCTTGTAATCAATAATAATCTCAAATAATTTTTGAATTTCATATAACTCGAATCTTTATTCTTTTAAGAACTTAATAATTATTAGTAGCTTCTTATTATAAATCTTATAATTATATTTAGCTATATTATATTTTAATAAAAAATAAGTAATTAATTATAAACAATTCTTATTATTATATTAAGAAATCACCCTTTCTATAGCCCAATCAAAAGTGTCTATTTTAACAATTATATAACGATAATAATCAAATATTACAAAGATTAGGGTAGAAGCAAATATTTGTTTCAAATTGTTAAAAATCATTTTATAATTAATAATTCAATATCATATAAACTCTTTTTTTAATAAATAATTAAATAATTCTATAATCTTAAAGAAATTGTAAATAAAGTATTAATAGAAATTAGTAAATCTAAGAAAATATTAAAAATCTTTTAATTTTATTAATAACTTTTAATCAAGAATTGTTTTAACTTTATCTAGATTTATTTTAATTCTGTTAGATATAATAATCAATTCGAGATATTTGATTTATATAATTTCAAATTTGTATTTCTTAATATCAATTTGTAAATTAGTATTAATCAACCTTTATATAATTTTACAAACTTATTTTTAATAGTTTATAATATTAATAAAATAAATCAAAATATTATTTAGATATATAATACAGTTTTTATCCAAAAAATCGAAAAAAATATAATTAATATAGTTTTGAAATAATATAGGGATATTATAAAAACTAAAAGGTATTATTAAGGATTCGAAAAAATTGAAATAAATTGTAAAAGTTGTTTTCTATTTATAATCTTTTGTAATCCTTAATTTATTAAATATAATAATAATATCTAATTTAATATAGATTTTTATATAATATAAGGTATTAAGAATCTCTTTAATTAATAATAAAAGATATCAATTTTTAATAATAATATTATTTAATCTACAATAGTTTTAATAAATCCGAACACCCCCTTCAGACTTCACAATTAATAGAAATAGAATAGCCGATTTGGAATAGGATTTATAAATAAACCCTTTATTCAAGTTATCATTGAATCACTTATATATAACCTAAAATTTAGCTGAAGATATCGGACATCCTTTATTATATAACAATTCCTTATCTAATATAAATTCAATTTTATAATCCCAGAAGTGTTTAAAGGGGAGTTTGTTAATAAATAAGGATAGGAATTCTGTATATAGATTCTATAACTAAAATAATAATTTACTTTGAATTTCGGTTATAAATAATATTAAATAATCGATTTTCTTTATAAATTTCTTAATATTGCTTTCTGCAATATTATAGTATAATTGGATGGGATTATCTACCAATATTTGATATAGCTTATAAGTAGTATTCAGCTTATTTTAGGTTAGTTTTGTAATATATATATTCTAACCTTTATAAAACTAAGTAAAACTAATAGTAATAAGGTATTTAATATTATTCAACTTTTATCAGATACTATATTTTTTATTAGATTTTTCCAAAAGTATTGAAGTTTATAGAGTACTCCTGGAGATTAATTTGGGTGTTTTTAATTTGAATGTTTCTAAAATTTCGATAACAATTTTAAGGATTGCAGATTGGTTTTGGAATGATGATAAAGTGGTTTTGAAGCTTTTGTTAATAATCTCTTTTATAGAAACTGATTTTAGAATAAACTTCCATAAAGAAGGTTCAGAAGTATTAAATATAACTTTATCACTTTTTAATAAAATTACAATAAACTTTTATAAAAGAAATTTAGAGATATTAAATATAATTTTATTACTTTTTAGTAAAATTATCTTTAAAATATTTTTTATATTGGGAATAATAATTATTATAGTATTAATAGAATAGTAATACCTTGAGTAATATATAAATATAAATTTAAATATTATTATTGATTAATTAATAATAGGATTATAATATTAAAGCCATAGGAGATTAAGGATTATAGAGTTTGTAATTGATAAAGTGATAATATAAAACAAATCTATCTCCTTATAATTGTTGATTTATATATTCAGAAATATATATTGAGAAAGAATATTAAAGGGCTTATTTATTTATTTATTTATTTATTTATTTTAATTTACATTCAGGGGGTAAGCTGCAGGGGCTCGCCACAACCTCCCAGGGGGTACTAGGGATAGACTATACTGGCAGGGGTACTAGTATAACCATATATTCCGTTTTTCTATGGTTGTAATACAGGCTGGAGGAAAAGCAATTAGAAATATTGTATACACTCCTACCGCTTATCTCCCATTTATAATGTTAGTACTGTTTAATCTACTTTATATTGGATAGCTTAGGTTTGTGGTTAGTTAAAGGGCCTTATATTATTAGTTTTTATTTAATATAATTTATATATAATAATGAAAAAAAGAAAAAATAACTCTAAAAAGAAATGCAGCCCTGATTGGTAATATGAAAGTGGGAGATTAGAGAATCTCTAAAAAAACTAAATGTAATTATTCAAAATGATTGATAATTACTAAAAAGATTATAAAATCTGTTGAGGTCTTTAAAAGAAGGGAGAGATAATCAATTATACTTTTTATATCTTATAGAATTAAGTTAGGTTTGTTTAACTAATAATTAAATTAGATGTAAAAGTATTAATAGAGTATCAGATACTTAGACTCTTTGCTATATCCATAGAAGTATTTTGAGGTAGTATTGTTATACTGAAAGTATTGGTAATAGAATACAAAGTTTTTATATTTGATTCTAAATATTACTAGTTGTTGAAGGATAGGATAGAGGAAGGCAAGTTTTTCAGATTCTTTAATTTAATAATTGAAATACTAATAATAATATTAGCTAGTGAGAATGATTTTATTTTATTTTTATTATTTTTATTTTGCTTTTTGTTTGAGGGTTCTGGTTGTTGAATTTATCCTATTAATAATAGAAAGTGATAAATTGTTATTTTTGATATAATTACTATGAATATCCAGATTGATAAACTGATTGGTCTTTTTGTTTTTAAGGATTCTAATATATCCAGATAATTATTGGATTATTATTTATTTATTTCTTATAATTTTATAACAGTATAGAAATACTTATTAAAATAAATCAAAAATGTTATTTTTGATATATTAGATAATTAAAGTGTTATTGATGTATATTATGATTTATTTAATTAACTTTAATTAGATAATATACTCTAAACCTTTTAGGATATTTATTATCTCGATATCGAAGATATGTAAGAGTGGGTTAATTGCTTTATAATTGAATACTATTGAAAATTGTTTTTAATAGATTGTATAGTTGTAGTTAATTATCTTTTGTTTTTGATAGTATTATTTAGTGCTATTCGAGAAGATTGTAATATGACTATTAAACAGATGGTTCCACTATTACGTAATAGAAATGAATTATATTATAATTACTTTCTAGAATATCTTATAATATAAAGTAGATTCGCTACATCTATAAACACTTTCCCAGCTCACTTGTAATAAAGCTATTAGTACTAGGCTTTTGTAGAATCTTCTGACTATATTAAATTATTTATTATATAATTATCTTTAGAAGTTCCGGTTAGAACTAAAACTATTCCTTTATGCTTTTATTCTTATTTACTCCTTAAGTTTATCTAATACCTTCATTATACTCTTTACCCTATAGTATCCGATTATAGACCGACATATATATCCATTCTTTTGAGTTATATAAATAGTATTGTTATTGCTATTATTATATACTATACCTTGCGACTAATAGCCGTTTCGCATTATTTTACCGGATTTTTTCTATATAACAAGACTAACTATATCTCGTAGGCTTACTATTTCAAACCCTTAGCTAGACAGCTTTTTTATAATATTTCCAATTCATTAATTAAAACTCTACTTATAAAATTCATTCCTTTAATATATAATTTGTAATCAAAAGTAAAGCATTAGGAGTATATTGTATATATATATTGTAAGATTAGCCTCTACCTGAAATCCTTTACCACCATAATATCAATCGAGTATTGTCGAGTATAGCTTACTAAAAGCATTCTTCCTGTACCAAAGCTCCTCCGCCACCATACTGCTCCTATATACTCGGAAATAAAGTGCTAAAAACATCTTTTTTTTTATTCTATATATACTCCCACCGGCCTTAGTAGATACTATCCTAATCTTTGTATACTTCCTATTATTCCCCTTATTATTTATAAATATCCGATTCAGTATACCCGTAGATTATATATATTATTAGATTGTAAAAACTCTATACACTAGCACCCCAAAGGTATTTTGTCGATTTACATTCGTTAAATTAAAAATATCGGCTTTACTTTTAATACAGACTTTAGTTAGATTTAGCTATATTATAAAAACTTCATTATCCATTATTTCAAAAACTAATTTTACTTTGTAAACATTTTATTGTAATATATTCTAATTCTGCTTTCCATACAGATTTGTAAAGATATAATTCCATATTAATCCTATTTTTATTTTCTTTTTATTATTAAATAATTTTTATTTTCGTTTTACTAATAATTCTCTATTCCAAGCATCTTCATAATTATTTTCTGATGATTAGTTGTGTATACCTTTGCTCCCAGTATAACCTCCGATTAGTGTATAATCACCACCTGGTTCTAGCTGATTCTACTTAATTCTTCAATCGCATGACCAAAGGTTTGTAGGATACACCACGTACAGGTGAGAGTCATCGTATCCCTTAAAGGGCTTATTATTAACTAGAAATAAATAATAAATATAAAAAAAAGAGTATATAAGTATTTAAAATTTAAAAATGATTTTTCTATTAATAAAACCAAAATCTACAACTCTACTATCTACAAAACTAATAAACAGAATAATTATATTAAATACAAAGAAAATTTCTATTAAGATTTTAAGAGATTTATTATTTATTGATTTAAAATACAAAGAATCCCTAAACATAACTAATCTTTTAATTTACAAAGATAAATTTCCTATAAAAAACCTCGATTTACAACTATAAACCGAAATCAATTTTTTAATATATCTAGCTAGAAAATCAAATTGTTATTTTCTTCCAAATAAACAGAACCCTTAATATAATCTTTTAGATCAAATATTCGAGTAGGATTAAAAAGGATTAAGGAGATATAGTATAATAGTATAATTAAGGAACAGTTAGTAGATAAAAACGAATTCTGATATAAAAAAGCAATAGTATTATAATAAGATCCGGGATTCTTATATTAATTAATTACAAAAAAATAATTAATATAAAGAATATATCTTATATTAATATTAATATTATACTTTATATTATTGATTTGTTTTTTCTCATAATTAGTTTTAATATAATCTGGCTTTTTGCAATAAAGATAGAGATCAAATTCGATATATTATTCCCAAATATAACAAATTGGGAAGTGCTAATCTGATCGAGTAGTATTTAATTGTATAAAATTATTAAAAAAATTAGGTGTAGAAAGAGATATAGCAATAACCAGCTTTTTATTATAGAATTTTAATTGATTATGATTGAAGTTGATATTTTGATTCTTTTATTAATTATCAAGATAATTATAATTAAAGTTAATATCTTAATTTTTTTATTAATTATTAAGATAAGCTTTTTTCTTTAAATTGTTATAGATGTCTTATTACCAAACTATTCATATCTTAATATTAGTAATAAAGAATTTATTAGGGCAATTAATAAATATATCAATCAATTCTTATAAGATTTTAAGCTTAAAATCTATAATCTATTATTTAATAGTTTTCCTATATCTAATAACAAATTGCTTAAATTCGGTAATGAAATTATTGAACAGAATTTTTTTTATATTATACTTATTATAGTCTATAAAAGCCTTATAAAAAAGGTCAAAAGTTTGATATTGTTTATTCAATTCACCCTAAATATTTATAATAATATACTATCTGGAAAACTAAAGATTAGAATTATATAGATTGTTAGTAATAATATCGAAATATATTTGATTATTTATATAAACAGAATTAGAAAATAGATTAATAAAGAATATAATTTTCTGAAATTCCGATTTGTTCTTGTAATCTGCAGTTAAGTAACAATTAATAGTACTATGAAATACAATATATTAATCCTAATATTTTGCAATATCCTGCTTATTATCACTAAACTTTTCGGGAATAGTAAGATACTTGCAATAATATAGAGTCTGTAAATTATTTTGAATAGCGATTTTCAATATATTAATTATATTATTTAATTCATTAATTTTAATCTAAACATTAGTGATTTGGGTTTGGAGTATATTTGTATACAACTTAATTAATTTAAATACAATTTGAGCAATTATAAAATATATAGTATTTAGATTATTAAACAATTCTATAAATAAGAAGATATTAGTTTCGATAGAATTAAGGATATAGTTTAAGAATAGGAATTGAGGGGATAGATTAGGTATAGATGTTTGATTGACTATAATTGCAATCAACTAAGGTCTAGAATGATAATAATTAGGGTATATAGCGGAGCGGTGGTGAATTCAATTGACTTAATTAGATCGGAATTTTGGTGGGCTTAAAATAGAAATAAAGCTAGAATAGTTTTTAAAAGGATAATACAAATTGTTAAGATATGAATAAAGATTTATATTATATTATAAAGGTAAAAGAGTTATAGAAGAATAAGACTCTCTTATAGGAAGTAGGGTATGCTAATGGTGTATGCCTGAGGCATGAAGGCAACGTAGTTGGCGCCGTGACACCTTCTCTAATCTTATTATAAATAATTTTGGATTTTTTTAAAAAATCAAATTTCATTTAAATATAAGTAATACCAGAAAACTTAAAGATTTTTCAAAAAACTTAAAATTCCTTATATTGAAATATAAAAAATAAATACTATCTAACCTTTTTCAAATCCATTTTATAAAAAAAAACTTTTCTTCTCAAAACCAATTATTTATTCAAATTCCTACAAAAACCACCAAAAAGATTTTTACAAATTATTTTTATAATCTTTTTATAATAATAAAATATAATCCATTTAAAAATAACTCTATTCTATTTTAAATTTATATAAAACCACAATTCAATTTTTAAAAGAAAAATATATCCCCCTCTTTATTTATTATTAAATTAATATTATTTAATTCTTCTATAATATTGAATAACTTTTTATTTCCCTATTTCCTATTGACTTTTTCAAATTAATTATTTTTTATTTTTTAAAACGATTTAAAAGTTCAGATTTGTATACAACTTCTTAATCTTTAACATTCTTCTCTTTATATAAATTACTAATATAAAAAAATAAAAAATAATAAAATCATAAAATAATCCTTTATAAATACTACAAATAAATCACTAAAATATAATACCTCCAACAAAAAAAAAAGAAATATATTCTACATAGCATATCATAAAACATACAAGAAGGTAAATAGAAACTAACTACTTTTTCTAAACTATATAAAAAAGACCTATAAATACTAGCTACAGAAAGAGATCACATAACCAATACTAAGTTTTGCTCACAATAATAGTTTATTAATATTTTATAGGAAAAAATATATCTTTTCAATTTCGGAATTCAGATAGAAGATTATTCGAATCAAACTCTTTCTTTTTATTTAAAATATTATTAATTTATTTAATAAAGATTTAAAATATTTTATACTTTCAGCGGGTGTATACAAAACAGACTTTTAAAAAGATTATAGCTATATCTCAATCCTTAAAGTTTTCAAAACAATTGGGTAAATGTACAAATTAAACTTTCGGGGGAATATTGGGAAAAGCTTTTATTTGAAATAAGTAAAACAAAATATTATAGAATTTATAATAATACAGGCTATTAAATTAAAATAAGTTTATTACAAAATTAATATAGAAATTGTATTTCTTAAACCAGGTTATACCTAATAAGTCGGGTACCCCACTTTCGGGCCACCCCCCATTTGGGCCACCTCAAAAAAGCTCACTGCAAGAAGGGACCTCTCTTATTTATTCTTTAATAACTTCACAACGCTTGAATCAATTGATTTAAAATTTTGATATATCATTATTTACATCATACCTAAGACATATACCGAAGTTGATATTAATTTGGCTTTATGTGCGGTGGTGAATGGGCATTCAATCCGACAAGCCGCTTCGGATTATGGGATTCCGAGGGTTACTCTTCAAAACTGTATAAATAGTCACCTATCTCATAAAAAAGATGTGCAACATATACAAAAGATAGCCCCAATACAGGAGAAACAATTGATAGATTGGATATTAATCCAAGAGTCTTTGAATACTAGTCCTACACATCAGCAAATTCGGGAAATTGGGGAGTGCCTCCTCGATATTAAAGGAAATAATTCTACACTTAGGAAACGATAGATTACAAACTTTTTTTGAAGGAATCCAGAGATTAGGACTAAAAGACAAGTTAGAATCGATTCAGTACATGTCAAAGGTGTAATTATCGATACTATTAGTCAATGATTCCCAAAGTTGGATTCGCCCTCAATTCGTCATATTAAGCCTCAACACCGGTATAATATAGATAAAACAAACATACAAGAAGATCAAAAACTAAATGAACTAGTTCTAGGAAGCTCAGAACATCGTTTTATTCAGAAAAAGAAGCCTGGTTCTAGAGCTTGGACATCACTTATAAAGTGCATCTCAGCCGTAAGAAGAGCTCTTGATCCCCTCATTATATTGAAGAGAAAATCAGTACAACAACAATGGTTTCCGGTTGATTTAAAGCCCTATAAAGAATGACATTTCACTGCTACAAATAATGAATAGACTACGAATGATACTACCCTAGAATGACTTAAAAAGATCTTTATACCTCAAACAGCCCCCCCCTCACCGAATAAACCAAGACTTCTTATATTGAACGGGCATAGAAATCATAAAACTACTGAATTTATGTATGAGTGCTTTAAGCACAACATACACCTCTTATTCCTTCCATTACATACGTCACACATCCTACAGCCTCTTGATTTATTCGTATTCTCACCTCTCAAAAGAGCATACAGACACTACCTCAATAAATTGGCCTCTTTATCGGATTCTGAAACAATTGAAAAGATTAATTTCCTCACATACTATCAGAAAACACAACTGAATAGTTTAACAAAGCATAATATACTATCTGGGTAAAAAGCTTCAGATTTATGGTCTCTAAACCACACTAAGCCTATTATATCCAGATTATTGCTTGAAAACAGCAATAAGGAAATTACAAATCAGAATTTACATTCTAATAATAATCCTATACATCAATAAAATAAGGAGTCCACAATTTCAATTTTTAAAACACCTCGAAAAGCTAGTAATTTAAAATTATATTCGTATATATTCCTTCAAAGCAAAGAAACCGATCTCTATACTCGTCGTCAGCTTTTTAGAAAGATTACTAAGGGATTCGACACTAAAGACTATAAAATTCTACAGTCTAAACATCAAATAAAACAATTGAAACATCAATTGAAGCAAATTGTTCCTAAAAAAAAACACAAAATAAAAACTAATTCAAATTCGAAGTTTTCTAAAATTAAAAAGATTAGAGAGATACAAATTGCAACGGGAAATCGTGAAATTGATATAAAAGATGTTAATGATGATAATAAAAATATAACCTCAAGTATTTATTATAATGCCGAGTAATTGTTGAATAAATGATATTTTAAAACTATATAATATAAATTTTTAAAGTGGCTCAAAAGAGGGGTGGCCTGAAAGTGGGGTACCCGACTTATTATATTTATTTATTTATTTATTTATTTTAATTTACATCCAGGGGGCAAGCTATAGAGGCTCGCTACAACCTCCTAGGGGGTATTAGGGATAGACTATACTGATAGAGATGCCAGTATAACTATACATTCTATTCTTCTATGGTTGTAATATAGATTGGGGGAAAAGCAACTAGAAGTGTTATATACACTTTTGTTACTTATCTTCTATTTACAATATCAATATTGTTCAACCCATTTCATACTGGATAGTTTAGATTTGTAATTGACTAAAGAGCTTTATATTGTTAGTTTTTGTTTGGTATAGTTTATATATAACAATAAAGAGGGGAAAAACAACTTCAAAAAAAAGTGTAGCCCTGATTAGCAATATAAAAATAGAAGATTAAAGAATCTTTAGAGAAATTAAATATGATTATTTGAAATAATTAATAATCGCTAAAAAGATTATAAAATTTATTAAAGTCTTTAAAAGAAAAAAGAGATAATTGATTGTATTTTTTATATTTTGTAGGATTGAGCTAGATTTATTTGGCTAATAATCGAATTGAATATAAGAGTATTGGCAAAATATTAAATGCTCAAACTTTTTGCTATATCCACAAAAGCATTTTGAAATAATATTATTGTACTGAAAGTATTAATAATAGAATATAAAGTTTTTATATTTAATTTTGAATATTATTAATTATTAAAGGATAGAATAAAGAAAAGTAAATTTCTCAAATTTCTTGATTTGATAATTGAAATACTAATAATAGTATCGGCCAGTAAGAATAACCTCATTTCGCTTCTATTATTTCTATTCTACTCCTTATTTGAGGGTTCTAGCTGTTAAACTTATTTTATTGATAATAAGGAATAATAAATTATTATTTTCAATATAATTGCTGTAAATATTTAGATTAACAAACTAATTAGTCTTTTTGTTTCTAAAAATTCTAATATATCCAGATAATCATTGGATTGTTATTTACCTATTCCTTATAATTTTATAATAGTACAGAAATGCTTATTAGAATAAATTGAAAACATTATTCCTAATATATCAAATAATTAAAATACTATTGATATATATTATAATCTATTCAGTCGGCTTTAGTCAAATAGTATATTCCAAATCTTTTAAAGTGTTTATTATCTTAGCATTGAAGATATATGAGAGCAGGTTAATTGTTTTATAACCGGATATTACTGGAAATTGTTTCTGATAGATTATATAATTGTAGCCGATTATCTTTTACTCTTGATAATACTATTCAATACTGTTTAAAAAGATTGTAATATAGCTGTCAAGCAGATGATTTCACTATTATATAAATTCAATCACAGCTATTTCTTTCTTTATACCTTCTATAGGATTATTACAGTTTCTTATAAAGAAGTATAACGGAAAGAGTATTAGTCTTAATGTTTTCAGAATCAATTTGGCTAGTCTGTAAAGGTTAATATTATTTATCTTATATTAAAGCATTTGCGCTAGACAAATCGCTAGTAAATGGTTTTCGTTTACCTTGTAAAATCGGAACACAAATCTTATTTATGCTTGTTCAAGTGCTAGCTTGCTGGGCGATAGTTTAGAGTCTCTCAGGATCGTAATGGTCGGAGTTGTGCACTAAGCGGGTAGAACTTTTCTTGCTGCTAGGACGATCGCTCGATCGACCTGCCCGACTTATTATAGGGTAATAGATTAATTCAATTATATATAAAATAACTCTTTTCTTAATATAATTATTAATTCTAAGTTTAATATAAATATAGAATATAATTTAATTTCTAGGTAGAATTTTATTATTAAATCTAATAACTTCAAAAATAGTAAATAATTTATATTCAAAGATCTTTTAAAATAATATTTAGTTTTAATTAGTAAAAATAGTCTCTTTATAATTATTATTTATTATAGTATAGATTAGAAGAGTATCTCTTTCTAAAAACAAAATAACTAATAAAATCATTAAATCTGTATAATTATTTAATTCATCTTTTAAAAACAATTCTTAAATAATAATAATAAACAGATAAAATTTATATAAAGGATTGCTCTAATAGCGATTTAGATTAGATAGATTCTATTTCCCGATTCTGATAAGCTGGCTGGTGAATGGGGTAAAGATTGAGGAGGAGAATGAAATAATAATTAAATAGATATTCTACCTTTTGGTAAGCTTTTTAAGATATTATTATATCAGGACAAACTGAAAATCCCAATTCTGAATTAGATAGAATAAATATCAGAATGCAGGTAATAACGGACAAGGTATTTAATAGAATTGTAGTAATAATATTCACTACGCTTTTTTCTGGATAGACTTTTATTATTAATTCAATATTAAAAACTAAGGTCCATTGGGTTTTTAATAGGAGTAAGTATTGAGACCAGCTTATTAGTGTAGATCGGGGTGGGTACAGATATTCTAACAAGTGGGGAATAAAGAGTAATTATTTAACTTTGCTTTAGATATTTATAACGGTTTTTCAATCTCTAATAGAAAACTATATAAACATTAGCATTATAAATTAACGATTCAATAATAATAATCTAATCTATCAAATCATTAAACAAACCTTATTTCAATAGAATAACCAAAATTGCATTATTATTGACTATTTTTATTTTTAGAATTAATTATTGGAATTCGATATAGAAGATATGGAATAATTAATTCTATTAATGGAGGGATATTGTTTGTTTGAGAGAGATACGGAAGACGTGGTTCCCACTATGTGTAGGCCCCTAAATGTCTATTTTTATTTAATCTCTAAGGAACTAGTTAAATGAGGGGAATAGTAGGCCTTATATAGGCACTACTGAAAGAGCTAGTCTCCTTCGCTTTCGCCTAAATACCTTTAATACAGTTGCTATTGTATGGAAGTCATTTCCTTGAAGTGAATTCCTTTAAGTGAATTCCCTTATTTATATACTTATTTACTTATTTTATTTATTCTAAATTAATTTATACATTATAAAGAAAATTATTCAAAAATAGATTTTAAATATTAATACATTTTCTATAAATTTTTTTGAAATGATTTCTAAAAATATATAAATAAAGCTAACCCTAAAGGCTATTCAATAATATAATTTATTCTATAAAAAATCTTCAATAAAGTTGAATTCTATTTCTCTTTATAAGATTTCTATAAATATATTATATAGATTCTAAAATTTATTTTTTCATTAGTGTCACGGTGTGGATACACGTGACCGATAAGCGATGAGCTAGGCCCTATTAGGCTAGCTTATAAGTGAAAACTCTGTATATCTTCATATTGGAAGATCCTATATCATAGCTTTTTAAACTACATCTTAATTTATACCCTATATCTACTATTTATAACACCATTGAATATAGATTCCTAATCCCACCTACCTACCCCATAATACTACATAGTTTTTACCAATATTATTGTAATAGTAATATCTACTCTATACCCACCCAATTATTCAAAGAATACCTTTAAACTCAACATAACTATAGTAAAGAATTCTCAAGCTTAATATTAATACCTTTAGTTGATAATTACATATACTACCAGACTGAAAAAGGTTAACCTATCCTTTAAATAAAAGATTCTGAAAATATTTATTGAAAGGTATATTAAAGCCTTTCTATATAAAAAAATCGCTATATAGAATATTAGCCTATTCGATCACCTTTTTGAACCTATCCCTACCAAACCCTCTATTATTAATTCCCCATTCAATAAAATACCTGAAAAAATAACAATTGTTCCTACATCACCCGCTCTATATATTACTACTTTCTGATTAAATAAAAAACTGCCTAATCCTATATTATTCAATAATAATAAATTCAACCTGGATTGCTTCATTATACAAATTCAAAACAAAATATATACAAACTCTAATTGCTTTACTATTATCTATTCCCGCCTATTATATATTATCAAAAGATTTACTGAAGTTATCATCACCCAGATCCGTTTTTATAATATAAAAAGAAACTTTGTTTGTTTAAAGGATTATTTTGATTTATTAGAAATATTAGAATATATTTATAGAAATATAAATAAGATTATTAAAGTCCAAAAGTAATTGATATCTGTATGAACAAGGGAATTCACTCAAAGGAATTCACTTTAAGGAAATGACTTCCATACAATGGCAACTGTATTAAAGATATTTAGACGAAAGCGAAGGAAACTAGCTCTTTCAGTAGTGTCTATATAAGACCTACTATTCCCCTCATTTAGCTAGTTCCTTAAAGATTGAATACAAATAGACATTTAGGGGCCTATATATAGTAAAAACCATGTTTTCCGTATTTTTCTCAAACAAATACTAATTAATAATATTATAAATTATTTACTTATTCGAAATACCTTTTTACTCTTACTTCTTTTTATTTCCTATTGTTAGTACCATAATATCCTAGGCAAATACTAGCACTAGCTTTAAACAAGCTAACAAAAAACCCGATCCTGATAAGAAACCCGATATTGGTAAAAAACCGGTTCTATCTGATCAATCTATCGGTATAAAAGGGTATATTGATATAACGATTGACAATACTAATCCTTTACAAGTAGGTTTTAGCACTTCTCTATATAAAAAACTGGATTTGACTAGTGTTTCTTTTTATCCCATCGTTTTTTCTGATTCTTATATTCCTTTTGATAAAGTATCAATTAAAAAAAGAAAAGTTTAGGAAACTAAGGATTTGAAATTCAAAAAAGAACTTCAGAATTATTTTTTTCCAAAAGATCTTAATAAAATCAAATAGTTCTATAAAGGATATACGTTTAGATTGGAAATAGAACATTAGGCTAATGGATACTTTCTTTTTAGAACTATTATATATTTGAAGATAGAGATCACTAATACATCTTTTCAGAATATAGTCACATCCGATTTCGAGTATATTTATAAAAACATACTAAGGAATATTGATAAGTTGATATTATATAACTTTTATATAGTTTTACAATATCATAAAGTTTACATTAATATTAATATAAATATTAAGAACACTTTTATAAAAATGTTTTCCCGCAATAAATATTATAATTGGATTATAAATCAATTCCTGAAATATTAGTTTAATAAAATACAACTATTCATATCAACGAAATAAACTCACCTTTTTATCAAACTCAATCTGAGACCACAAGCCAAACCTTTCGAATCTCAAAATAATAATATAGCTAATTAACTAACTTTACTGAATCCTGGTAAAGTTATAAGTAATATAATAGAAAAATCAATTCCATTTCAATTTCTGTTTCAATCTGGGGATGTACGGAATATACTTTTATTAGATTCTAGGGTTCCACCGGTTAACATTTCTATAGGATTATCTGATAATAATAATGATTTAGATGATGATAGTAATTGGGATGGTGGTTGAGATAGTAGAGGTGGTAGAGGTGGTAGTAGAGGTAATGGTAAAGGTGGTGGTAGAGATAATAGAAATGGGGGTTATTTTGATTGTCTTAATTATTAGAATAATAATTAATATAATCAAAATTATTGCCTTATTGATTTTTTTAAGATTTATAGAAATAATAATAGGTATAAGGATATTGATAATTCCTTTTAATTAAAAATCTTTATATTTATAGAATA
Organism: Botrytis squamosa; assembly: GCA_014898485.2. NCBI lineage: Eukaryota > Fungi > Ascomycota > Leotiomycetes > Helotiales > Sclerotiniaceae > Botrytis > Botrytis squamosa. The sequence continues at coordinate 118,595 of RCTC02000002.1, forward strand.
TTGTTATAGAATATTTATATCAACCAAAATAACTTTGATAACTTTCCTGATTATATTCTCAAACACTGCTAGAGATTTTTATCAAACTAATCTCAGTATTCTTCTTGAGATATATAAGGGTATATATAAGATAATAATCAATAATTTCGAAGAATCTGAATATTAGTGAAATATGCTTTTCAAATGGAATAAAGTCATTTTCAAGAATTATATTGAGAAGAACCCGACTAAGAAGCTTCAGGAAATGTTTAATATGATGATTACAGATTTACGCTTTATTTAATATACTATTCCCAGAAATATATACAACTCCCAATTATATTATATTAGGATTTTATTTATATACAATAATATTCCGGAATACTATTCCGCAATATACAATCCTTATTCAATTGTTATAGAATTCATTAACCAGATTAAATAAACTATTGATTCTTATCGAAAAATATTTTCGAAACAGGATATATTGTCTAAAATATTCCTTATAGATTATCAAGATATATTACCTGAGATATTCCTTATAGATTAATGTTTCTATAATAATAAATCTTTAGGCTCCTCTTTTTGGAAATCTTATAATAAATATATTAGATAATGATCTTTTTCTATATCAGTTGATAAGGGTAAGGATAATTGTTATTTCTCTAATTGCAAAAAGAAAGGCTATAGATATTACAAGCATATACAAAAGGAAAAAGACTGATTTAAGATAGATTATTATACTAAGTATAACAATCTCAATAATAAAAGTTTTACAAAGCGATACAAGTAATTCGTTATTAATATTGGATAAAAAGATAATTAAGATAACAATAATAATAATAATAATAACTATCTTATTAATCAATATCTTACTAATAAAAATAATTCTGAAGGGGTTTCTAGGATATTTTTTACTTTTATAGATATTTGTAATGGTTTTTCAATAGTAACTGATTTTAACAATACTGTAAGCACTCATAAATTAATAGTTGAAACATTTATTATAAATAATAAGCGATATAGTACTGATACATTCTTTAGTATTATAATCGATATAAATGTGGTTAAAAGATTATTTATCAAATACAATCAATATTTGGTATAAAAGAAGATCGAGAATATTGAATATAATATAGCTATTACCAAACAAATAACAATCTAATACAACATTGAAATAACAATTTTTATTAGTTTGTTTTATATTAATTTTTTATTTAAAAAAATAAAATAAAATATAATGGAAGCTGATCTTCCATTTTTACTCTTTTTAATCAATATGAATAAATTTAGGTTCAAGTATAATAATCTTAATAATATTGTTATTATATCTAAAAGTATTTATTCTATATATTAATAATTTGATCATACATTTTTGCTATAGAATATTAATATTAAGGGATTGATTAGTTATTCTGTTGATAATAATAATTACTATCTCATTAAAGTTGAGCTATAACAAATTTATTATTGATTTGATTATTTATTTATATGTAAATTCTATAAGATACTTAAATGTTTCAGGTATGATAAGAACTTTGAGATAATCAAATAGTTTATTAAGTTTTGTTATTATTATTAAATCTATAATAAATTATTTAGTAAATTCAAATTCTCTTTGCTCAATAAGGATTTTGAATTCAATTATATTATACTTGTTGATGTACTTTATATCAATAATAATCCAATCCTATATATTATTAATAAAGCCATATACTTTTGTTAGTATCACCATAGGGATGGTGAAGTAATATAGTACTAATAATTCACACTGTTGTAATATTACTTAAGATTCTAAAAGTTAAAGGCTATGAATATATATACTATAATGCGGGAATACTAGTATATACATTAGTACAGTTAGTTACATAATTTTTATTTCAATATTGGTAATTCTCTAAAGTCATCATATCGTATCTTTTCTAGTTAATATCTCTTTTTCAATATAATTATTTATATCACTAATCTCTTTTAATTTATTTTATAATCTTAATCTTTATAATATTATTATTGATCAAATTCTTTAGGACTTGATATAGTTTAGATTTAGTTATTATATTCACAAGGTTAGATTCTCTATCAATCTACTTAATCTCTACAATCTCTTGTTTCTTATATACCTCTTGAATTGCTATTATATCAATTATTAATCTTTTTTCGATAATTATACTAAGTTTTGTAAGATAGTTGTATAATAATCTTAAGTCAATATATATAATCAATAATATCTTACGGTTTGAGAAAATTTTATTAAATGTACCTTTGATTGTTATATTAATATCAAAGCCTAAAATTATATTATAGAGTTTTAATATTAATATATTCCTAATAATTTTCTTATACTTAATTGATAATTAATAAATAATATTAGCTTTATTGAATTTGTTTATTAGAACAATAATATATTTAATCTGGAAGAATAAATCTTTATTGTTAGCAAATAATGTATTTGTGAATATAATTAATTTGAGAGAATTTATATTAAGTGGTACAAATTGTAATCTTTTTTCTGAATTATCGATTTGTTATTGGATATATTTATTGAAAGTATTAGTATTTTCTTTTTTTGGATTGATTGTTTATATTACATATAACAAATCAAAGGCTACCTTTAGTTGATATATAGTTATTATATATACTCTTTAAGTATATTATACAATATACTAATCTTTTACTATTACTGATTTTCTGAGCTTGCTGTGTGTGCCTTACATATCAAATAGTTTTGATTTGATTAAATAAAGGTTTTTATATTATTTTTTTTAATTGAAATAAATTATACCATCATTCTATTGAGTAATCAGGTTACCATTAAACTTAAATAATATATTTGGTATAAATGTTTTATACTTTTTTGTTATGAATTTAGTATTTTTGAATTTAGCTTGTTTACAATCTATAAATACTTTATTAATTATAATAAATATATTATCTATTTGTAATCCAATAATACTGAATACTATATTATCTTTAGTTATATATAACAAATATAAATTATAGATTAATTATATTATCTTGAAAGTATTAGTATAATACTTGTAGTAGGTGCTAAACCAGTGATTTCCTGCTTCCGGGATATTATATAATGATTGTATAACTTGTAGGATAAAGCCTTCTGGAATATTTATTTCTGATAATAATCGAACATAAAACTTTCGAATTAAGTTTAATATCGATTATATATATACTTGTATAATATTATAAATACTCATAATTACCTCGTTTTTGGATAGTATAATTATTATTACTAGCATAATACACTAACTAACACATTATATTATAAACGATTATATCAAAATAATACCTTTTCCTTAATCTTTTTATATTTATATAATTAATCAGGATTTGGGAAATGCTTTATCAGTTTTTTCATTTTTAATTTTATCAATAAAATAAGAATTAAAAATCCTTATACTCATAGAGATATCCGTAATCTTTATAAATTAGAAAACACTATTTTCCATAAATCCATCAACCTCCTTTCGTCTTGATTTCATAAAAATTGTTAATAGTAGAACATCAATAAATACTATATAACACTTAATATACTATATATCATTAAACTCATCTTCCTCTAATAAAAAAATCAATAAATCCAATAAGTATTCTATAGATTCGATATTTTCTCCTTTCACAAAAAATATTGATTGTATTGGAATTACTACTTAAAGGATTTATTATTACTAAGATTAAAAATTCCTAAATATATCCAAAAGAATTTCCTTTAGATTCCTACTCCTAATAATTATTGATAAAGGGATAGATATAACTTTGCCAGATTCTGATAAAGTTGTTGTACTTGCATTGAATATAGCAAATTGTTTTTGTTATATTAATCTAGTTTGTACAGATAGTATTTGTATTGATTTAATAAATAGTTGGGATTAATCCTAAAATTGATTCTGTATATCCTCTATATAAGGTTTAACCTAAATAATATAAAATTCTATTAATCCACTTGATAATTGTATTATACATATCTCATTTTTTATATTCAATAAATAATATAATTCCATCTATTTTTTATATTCTCTTTATATCTAAACCTTCGAATTGACAGGTAAGTTGTATAAAGTCATTATAAACAGTCTATTTCGCTAACTCAAAATATCAAATACTTGTCATATCACTTATAGTTTATAAATTTCATTTATTGCTTTCTTGATTATTGATTATCATTATAAAACTATAGATACAAATAAATCAGATTCAAACATTCACAAATATACTCCAAAAATTAAAAGTATTAGAATTAATCCATCTAATCCTACAATATCGTTTACTGCTTTTACAGCTATTTATAGCATTATCTCTTTTATAATAAAACTACCAAACTTATTGAAAATAATAGCATACACTCTCTTAATGATTACATAATAGCATTCAACTATACCAACTAATCAATATGCCTCAACTAATACACTCTTTATTCTTATCGATATAGTCGTAGTGTATTAAACGAATTTTTTACTTACAAAATTCTTCCCAATATTATATATAATAAAATCTGGTGAACTAATATAAATATCCATTCAACATTTTCAAAGCACATCGAAAATATATTTCGTAATAATATTATTTAGTCATTATACAGCTTGGAATTGTGTACCCTCATTAATAATATATAAAATGAAATAAATATCAATATACATCATATCAACTATAATTGAATAATTAAAATCAATATTATCTCATAGATTGAATTTAAATCGATTTAATGATTTTCCATACTTTTAATAATATTAATAGAATTTATTAAACTTATTAATCTCGGTTTTTGAGATATTATTGTAATCAGCTTATTATAGTACTCGTAAAAGTCTATATACTGATAGATAACCAAAGCAACGATATAATTATTATAATTCTATATCAGTAAAATAACACTCACAACTTTTGATAATTTGTTATATAAACTACTATATATTTATTTGTTATAGAAAAATAGTATACTTGTTGTATTAAATATAAGAGTAATTCTCTCCTATTCTTACAATAACAGTATTGATAATATTATTATATACCAAGACAATCTATATCATCGAATGATAATAAAAATAATATTTTTGTATCCATAATATGAAATTCGATAATTCCTGAAAATAGATAGAGTTTAATCGATCCACAAAATTCAGCTCTTCCAATTCCGAATACCACATTTACAACTCTTACCCTACTTGTATCTAAAACAATATTTTTAATAATTATCTTATATACCATATATTGATTAAATCCTATTATAGATTATTATACTACAACTATATCAACAATAATACCCTTAAATTTTTTCAAATTATATCCGTTTATAAATACAAATTGATTTCGAATTTTGTATATCAAAACATAAATAAATATCTTATTAACCAATCTTATTATAATCTTTTTACCATTAATAAATCCATTTTAAATAATAAAACTCAATTATAATTCTTATACTAATAAATCTTGAAATTCATACTAAGCGAAATAAACTTCAATTTCCTTATTAGTATCAAAATTAAACTTTTTATTATAATTTTGATTAGAACCTTTATATTCAATAAAAAACTATTCAAAACCTTTATTAAAACTATTACTAGTTCTTTTAAATTGCTCCTTATATTTACATCGTGATTTATTACACTTTTCCTTACTATATCAAATTAACCAACAGTTATCCTTTTTGCAAACAAAACACCTCTTTTTAGTTCGTGATTTGAATAATTATTAATCATCTTATTCAAAATCTTTGTTCTGATTATATCCTCCTTTACATTAATACTTCTGGTCAGTATAGAATATTGTATTCCCATTTAAATAAACCAATTTCTATATCATAATAGCTGAATAAAGTTTTTTAAGAAGATTTGGTATATTATTAGCTAGACGAAAACAAGCTAGAAAGTATACTGGTATTGATACACATACATTAATAATCTTTTAATAAAATAAATCGTTTATCCTAATTATAATATTAAATTCTTTATACAAGTAATATAATCTTATCACCATCTATTATAAACAATATATAATTGATTTCCTATTATTCTCAGGTTATACTATCACACTCTTTAATATAATAACTTTTTATTGTTGTATAATATTTTTTTTATATTTGAAGCCTTTAAATGTAATTACAAACAAATTGCAAATCTCCTATATCAATATTAGCATAGTTTCCAAATTCGTATGATAGAAATCAAATACTGTATCGATAAGTATAATAGGGAATGCTTTTGGAAGTAGATTATTAGATATATCAATTTGTTGATAGTTATTAAGGAATATATTGTATTTATAAATGAAATTGTTATTTTATTTATTATATTTATTATTCTTGTTGTAGAGTTTTGTAAGATTTCTAAAAAGTTGATTAATATTTATAATTCTTGATAGTAAATTTAAAAAGATCTCTAGAATATTATAATTATATTCTAAATCATTTTTTCTTTTTTCTTTTTCTATACTGCTTTTGTTTCCGTTATTATCATTTCCATTATAACTATTCTGTAGATTTCTATTATAATTATTTTATGGATTTCTATCATAACTACCTTATAGAAAATCGTTTTCTTTATTTTCATTACCTCCTTTTCTTTTTCTATTCGAATTATTATCATTATTAAATAGATTATCAAATAATTGATTATCTTTTTCCTATAACAATAAATATAATTATAGTAATAGAAGTTCAGATTGTTGAAAAGGTATTTTTGATTAGGGTTGAAATTGTTTATATAGAACTGGTTATGAAGGTAATAGTTTTTTTTGCTTATAGAATAAGTATATAGATAAGTTAGATTTACTTTTTTTTATAAAAATCCAATACTAGGTTGAGGAATGGATTTAGAATAATGAAATACTAATGATTTTAATAATGTTTTTTGTTTAATATCAATACTTTTTTTTTATTACCTAAAAGATTGAATTCTGAAATTATTGTGATTTAAAATAGAATATTTGATATTTATAATAGTCTATATTAATTAAAATCTAATAGTTCAGACTAACCGTTTATTTGAAATACTTCGGATTTTTTTAGTAATATATATATAAAAGCTTGAATATCTTTTTCCTCTATTCTTTTCTATATATTCTTTAATCGAAATATAAATTCCTTTTTTATAAGTACATCCATAATCTCTTTATCTGATTATTCTTTATACAGTAATTGAATTATATCAATTAAAGCATTATAAATAGGTCGTATCGTACAGATCTCATGCTTTACAATAAACACACTGCACAAATACAGTTTGTGTTTTAGTTTGTATAACAAATACATACTGACTGCTTGAAAATATTCCGAATTAAAGTATTCGAATTCACAAAAATAGTCCAACCATAGTTCGTCATTATAATATTTCGATTATTAATATTCATAAAATTTATACTTACAAAAATCCCTGATTTTTTTTATACCTACTTGCTCTATAAAATCAATTAAATTGTTTTGCCATCTCTTAATTATTATATTAAAATCATTAGTTATAATAATTAATAATACAATAAACTCTACCACACTTCCAATATCATTCTCATATTTAAACTTATACTCTATAAAGTTGTTTTTATAAGATCCTACCATATTGATAAATAACAAGTAGATAATAAAGTAAAATAAAGTGTTTTGTTTTAAGTATGACTCTCTACAGGGAATAAGATGGGAAGCATAGGGTAGAAAGTGATGGCATTAGGAGGACTAGTGTACTAAGTCTATTCTACAACTTCCGAGAGGAAGAGCTCTGTATAGGACAGAGCTCTCACTAGTACTAATTGGGGCTAGCTCCCCCTACTCCATGATCACGTGAACCACACCTTTCAACACTCCCCCTTGGGTCATTTGTGGTGATCTGTCATTCCCAGCATTTCTACGAACTTCTTGAATGCATCCTTGGTCAGTGGTTTCGTCAATCCATCTGCTACCATTTTGTCTGTGGGAATGTAGCTGATGTCGACCTTTCCTTTCTGCTTGAGATCCCGTATATGGTGATATGCAATATCGATGTGCTTTGATCTGTCGGTTAGTTGTGCGTTCTTGACTAGGGCTATAGCCCCTTGATTGTCTCCCTTCATATCGACAGTGGATCCATTTTCTGCAACAAATTTCCTGTATCCCATATCTCGAAGTATTTGGGCTAGCCACTGGCCTTGCTTTGCTGCAATCGATTGAGCTATATATTCTGATTCAGTTGTTGACGTTGATACGGAGTTCTGCTTTCGACTCATCCAGAATACTGGTCCTCCTCCCAAAAGTGCGACTACTCCCGATGTACTTTTTCTGTCAACCACGTTGCTAGCGTAGTCTGCATCGGAATAGATCACTAGGTTTTGAACTCCCCCTGGTCCGAAACGCAGCTTATAACTGATCGTTGTTCGTAGATAGCGCATCACTCTTCGCAATTGATTCATATGGAACTCTGCTGGATCTTTCATATACTGACTGAGCTTTCCTAAGCCAAAGGCTATATCGGGTCTTGAGTATACCATCGTATACATCAACTCCCCGATCATACAGCTGTACTTGGTGGGATCTGCTCGTTTGTCGTTCTCTCGAGCCGGTCGAAGTGCTTCGTAACCATCCATTGGTGTTGAGATAGGTCTAGACGTTCCCTTTGTGAATCCGTGCCTGCTGCTTAATACCTTCTCGAGATACTGTTCTTGGTCAATATACAGAGTCCTGTTCTTCCTGTCTCTAGTAATTCTCATGCCTAGAAGCTTTGAGTTCTCGATCTCCCCCAGGTTCTTGGCATTGAAGACAGAAGTAAGTTGTTTGCTGAACCACAGTATATCATCTAAATTCCGTGCTGCAACGGGAAGATCATCGACATATAATAATACCATAATCCCTCTGTCAGAGTGAGTGAACAAGCATGGGTCAGCTAAGCTTTGCACAAAATTCCATTCGATAAGTCGCTTCTTTATAAGGTCATTCCAATCACGGGCTGCCTGCTTTAGTCCGTACAGGCTACGAAGGACTTCAAGAACGTGTCCTTGTTTAACGTTAACTCCTTGTGGTGCGGATAGGAATATCTTTTCTTTTAGCTCTGCCTCAGTGAACGCGTTCTTTATATCGAAATAATATGCCTCAAGGTCTTGTGATGCTACGATTGATAGAAATGAACGAACTGTTGCTGATTGTACTGTGGGTGCGAATGTATCGAAAAAGTCTACTCCGTACTTTTGTGTAAAGCCTCTTGCTACTAGTCTAGCCTTGAATCGTTCCAATGATCCATCCACATTCAGTTTCGTTGTGAATACCCATTTTGTGCTGACTAAGTTGTTTGTCCCATCGTTGTAGATTTGTCGCCACGTCTTATTCTTTTTCCAATTCCTTGATCTCCTGGTCGATAGCCGCTTGCCATTGTTCGCCGTAGGTTGGATCGCTTATTGCCTCCCTATATGTTTTCGGGATCGGTATATCCCTTGCCATTGCATTCGTAATGATTACCTCTGAGATGAATGCGTAGTCTTTGCTTTGTTGTTCTGTGAAGAACTCTTGATCTGGTTTCAGGTCTGTGATAATGGTGAGGAATGCACGTAAGCGCTTGGTGTTTTGAAAGTCAGCTTCATTGTCTTGTTCTCTTGATCTCTTTCTTGTTACTGATCCGATATCCTCTTCGATCTCCGTAGTCACATCCATTAGGTCGGCATCCAATGGTTGTACCATGCGTGGAATAACGACTTGTGGAATAGTTGCTGATCTTGGCGTGGGTACCTCAGCGAGATTTGGGACTTCATCCTCTGAATTGTGCTCAACTGGCTCGGTAGTTGCAGGTTCTGTAGATGCTGCGTCTACAGTTTCAATTGTGGTCTTGCGAGGTCTTCCTACTGGTCGTCGTTCCGGTAAGATGTTCTGTGCTCCCCTGTCCTTCTAAGAATTCTCCCCTGAAGTGACAGAGCGCAGCTTCAGGTCTATCTTACCTCCTGGTGAACCTTCGAAGAACGTACAATTGCTTGTCTTTATCACTGCATGCCTATCCGGGGCATATATCCACAACTGCTTTGTGGTATGATCATTGTATCCAACAAACACGCCTATTCTTGCCCTATCCACTAGCTTGTCTCGGCGAGCGCCACTGGGGTGAGATGCTGGATCAACATGAGAGTAGCACTTTGATCCCCACATCTTGATGTGTGCTATCGATGGTACTATCCCGGTCCATGCCTCGTGTGGTGACACTTGCTTCTTCTTTGCTTGTGCAGTCATATCCCGTTGTTGGCTGGCAGGTATTTCTCCACGTCTTTGTCTAACCTCAAATTCATCCACCCATGGTCCTATGCACGTCCTGTTCCTAGTATATGCATCTGCCTCCGCTGCATAATCCCAGAATTCAACTGGCATCGCTGAGTCTTTGAGCATTGCACGAACATTCGATTGGGTAGTTTGAATTGCCCGTTCGGCTGTACCATTTTGATTTGAGGTGTATGTGCACGTCGATTGTCGTTGTGTGCCTAGCTTGTCTTGCCACTCCTGCAATACTTTCTCGATCTCTGGAGCATTGTCGGTACGTGTTGCTCCAATCAGGAATCCACTCTCTCGCTCTACACCAACTCTCCACTTCTCCAGTTCTTCGATGATATCACTTTTCTTTTCCAGACATATTACCCAAACCTTTCTTGTCCAGCTACAGATTATTTCTGCAAAGTATCGCTTCTTTCGGAATGATGCTGGAAATGGTCCCGATACATCCAGTGATATGAGAGCTAGTGGTCGCTTCTTGTGCTCTGTGAGAACTGTGCTGTAGTGCTTTTTCATCTTTGTCGCTGCACATACTTCACAGGGTTCTAGGTCTGCAGGTAGCTTGATATCTTTCTCCAAGGTTGTGACCAGATGTAGTTTACTCAAGACTCCATATCCCATGTGTCCAAAGCGACGATGCCATAGCCAGTACCGGTTCAGGCGGTTTCGTCGTTGGGTATCTGCCTTGTCTGTCTTGTCTTCACTGTAAACAATGTCCTCAACTTCTGGTGGAACTTCCTCATCCTCCTCTACGGCTGGAAGTGCAGTATCAAAATCACTAGTAACAGTGTTCGCAATCACATAAATTCCATGAAAATTGTTCGCAGATAGTAGGACTTTCCCGTTTCTATGAAAGTACATCTTCTTGTCATTGAAGGCTCCCTTGGCACTGAATTCCCTGCAAAACGACCTTGCAGACAACAAGCTTGCTCCTAGTCCTGGAACATGTAACGCCTTCAACTTATATGCCCTTCCATTCCACTTTATCTTTACCATTCCACACTCTCTCGCAACCAATTCTCCCCCTCCAACCTTTATCTGTCTTGGCCTGGAAAGCGGCTTTAAGCTAGATAGAAGGTGGGATTGGTCAGTCATGTGCGACGAGCAGCCGGTATCTGCAATCCATTCTCTGGTATTGCCGTGGAAGGATATGTGTGCGGACTCACTTGGATGGTGGTAAGGTTCTTCCTCGTCCGAGGTTTCAGCTGCAATGTAACCGCGATCGCGCGCGGGGCGGAAGGTTAGATTGCTAGGGAAGACTCGCGGCTTCTCCAATTTGAGCTTGCTTGGTGTCTCGGTGGGGGGGATGATGACTTCTTGATCGGATTGTTCTTGATGTAGGCCTGGATACCTTCCTTGTGCGGACAGTCTCGTGCAATGTGGTCCGGGTCGTTGCAATAGAAGCATTCTTTTCCTTTGCTTGAGCTGCGGGGTCTTCTCTCAAAACTTCGGCGACGGCCTCCATCGTATCGTCCACGATCTTGGCGGTTTTGTGCGATCATTGCCATGCTTGTATCTCCGTCCTTATCCGTTGTGAAAGTATTCCTGAGGGCAGCCGTTTCGTCTACAGCTCGGATCTTTTCAAACTTGGTTGTGAAGTCAAGGTTTTGGGCGTCGATTGCTTCGATGGTGATATTGAAACGCTCCGGCAATCCTTGAATGAAGAATCCTAGAACGACGTCCTCCGTCAACAAATCCTTCTGTGCTGCCTCTGCTTCGACTATCTCTTTTCGGATTGAGTATATTTCGCTCCAGCCTTCCTCGACTGTAGCACCCTCCTTTAGCTTCCATGTTGTCAATCGCGTGAACTTGTTTCGCAATTCTTGAGGGGTGACGCGTTTGTACTTTGCCTCCAGTTTGGTCCACTTGTCGCTGAACTCGCTAGCGTCTTCGATAAGTTCGTTATCCACATCACTGATATGCTGAACAACGAAAAGCTCTGCACCAGCTTGGGCTTTCTCCATCCTGTATACTGCGTCCATCAATTCGGTGGAATCTGCATGGAGTGCTCTGCACGCAGCCATATTGTTTGTGATGGCGTAACCCCATCCTTTCTTGACGAGATACAGCTTTGTCGTCTTGAACCAATAACGCCAGTTCTTTCTGTCCAATATTGGGATTTTTGGCTCTTTACTATCAGAATCGTTTCCCATGATTGCAGGTGTTGTTGTCGGTCTTGGTTTTGGTGTACCACGAGGTGGGGATATTAATTTTCTTTCTCCCTTAGCGTGGTTTGAGTTTTCACGCAGAGTGAATGCGTCTTTTCGGGGGTTTTCGATTTCGTATTGGTGAGGAGCCTCTGCTACAACTCTTTGTCGATGAGGAGCCTCTGCTACAACTCTTTTCGATTTGATTTAGGCCTCTGCCTTTCTCTTGCGCCTCTGCGACTTATTCTCTTTGTTGTGTGGGCCTCTGCCTTTCTCTTGGTTGTATAGGCCTCTGCCTTTTCTCTTGCGCCTCTGCGCGTTCCTTCCTGCCAATAGTTTCTAACCCAGGTGCGAACCCGGGCTCATAACCTGTTTTAAGTATGACTCTCTACAGGGAATAAGATGGGAAGCATAGGGTAGAAAGTGATGGCATTAGGAGGACTAGTGTACTAAGTCTATTCTACAACTTCCGAGAGGAAGAGCTCTGTATAGGACAGAGCTCTCACTAGTACTAATTGGGGCTAGCTCCCCCTACTCCATGATCACGTGAACCACACCTTTCAACATGTTTAAATATAATTTTATTAAATCCGGCAAAGTTATATTTATTTGTAAAAGATAATATTTAGCTTAAGCTGGTAGCTACTAATTTGTATTCTTCAATATATATTATTTCGAAAAATAAAATATAAATTAAAATTGAGTATAAAAATTATTACTACATTATCGATTAAACTTATTTATTAATATTAAATTATATTAGAATAATGCTGAATATAAGAACTGCTATTATATTACCGATAATCTTTATTTATATAAAAGTAAATATCAAACCATATTGTTTTGATATAAAAGTTTATATCTTTTTAGAAAAATACCAACCTTAGTTATAAACCTATATTACATTTGAAATTAAAATATTAGGCTCCTGATTTGTGATATTACTGATTAATATTAATATCACTATAAAGATAATAAAGTAATATAATATTAATAATTTATATTGTTGTAATATTACTTGAGATTCTAAAAGCTAAAGGCTACAAACATATATGCTATAGTACGGGGGCGCTAGTGTATACACTAGTACGGTCAGTCACATGATCCCTATCCCAACAACTTTCAAGTTGCTTGATAGTTAAATAATATATTTACAAAGTATATATGGGATAAGCTTTATAAGTATTAGATTGATATATATATTAATTTATTAGAGTATATTATTTATAATACTAGTATCAATTTTGTTAAAAAAGAGTTTCAATAATATATTATATTAATATCCATTTAGATAAAGATAATTCCTATAGAGATATATTATTCAATTGATATTATTGAGAGATTTTATATACTATTATACAAATCTTACAAAATTATTTATAAAGAAGTTTATAAATTCAGTGTTTGTAAAACAGTTATATTCCAAATAACTGTAAAGATAATTAACGATATTGCTGAATTTAATGATTTAGTATTTATCTTATTTGTTTTTGGGATATTTTTTTATATAATTGATATCAGCCTTTTAATATCTATTATTTAATAATGTATTGTTACAATCTTTAAGATTATGATAAAGGTTTATAGATTATATAATTCTATATAAGTATAAAAGACTTTAAATATATATAATAAACTCTTTACGATTGTATTTCATAATTTATTATCAAATAATAAGGTTTTAGTTTGGAGAGAAAGTAATAGAATAGTTATCAATAAATGAAAGGGATTTTTTTTACTTATTAGTATAGAAGGGGAAATATGTATTTTTGATCTATCTTATGGATTTATAAGATATAGATCTATATTAATAAAACTATATTATAAGCAATTAGAAATTGGATGTATTGAAAAAATTAAAGAAATTGATTATAATATTGATCTCAAAATAACTTTACCAAAATCTAGTAAAGTTATATTATCTTCTTTAAAAACAATAGTTATATGTTTAATGAATCCAAAAAAATCTTTTTTGGATTTATCCAAAAACAATCAGATTTTTATTCTAACATCTTTCCTACAAATGATTATATCTTAGATTCAAGTTTATATATAGAATTACTATCTTGAATATTTTATTATTAATTCCAAAAATCCTATTATATATAAAGAATCCAAAAAGAAAGAGATTAATAGATTAATAATTAAAAATGTATTCGAGATTATATTACTTTCAGATATTCTTTTTAGTATACATATTTTCAAATTGTAATTTATTAATGAAATCAAGAATAAGGGAATGGATACTGAATTTTACAAATCGAAACTAATTATTCAAGTATATAATAATACTAATAAGATATCTATATTAATATAATCCCCGACAATCCAACAATTATATCAATGCATTTTAGTTTCATTAATTACAAGTACTCAAAAGATAGATATAGAAGTGTATATTCGAAATATTATTTAGGTATATATTTAATCCACTTCAAATTTGTATTACATTTTTTATACTTATACTCTAAAGAAGATAGATTTACTAACTGATATAATTTTACTAATTATTAAACTATTATATAATATTTCTGAGGTAGAAAACCATTGATTCCGGACATATCATACCTTGTTGGGATAGGGATCATGTGACTGACCGCACTAGCGCATGCGCTAGCGCCCCCGCACTATAGCATATACGTTCGTAGCCTTTAGCTTTTAGAACCGGAAGCAATATTACAACAGTGTGAATCATTAGTACTATATTACTTCACCATCCCCATGGTGATACCAACACTGATCAGTGATATCACAGATCAGGAGCCTGGCACCTTAATTTCAAACGCAACGTGGGTTTGTGACTAAGGTTGGTATTTCTCTGAAGAGGCATAAGCTCTCGTATCAAAGCAACGTGGTTTGATACCTGCCCTTGTGTGAATAAGGACCGTCGGCAACGTGGCGGCAGTTCTTGCGTTCAGCATTATTCCAACGTGGTTTAATACTGACAAACGAGTTTAGTCGGCAACGTGGCGACGACCCTCACACTCAACCTTAGTCTACATTTTATTCTTCGAAGCAACGTGCGTTGAAGAATACGAACCAGTAGCTACCAGCTCGAGCTAAGCACCATCTTCTACGAATAAATACAACTTTGCCGGATTTGGCAAAGTTATATTTAAGCACCTTACCTCACCTCATTACCTACCTGCTATCCGTCAACATGGCAGGATCTTACAAAGACGACTCCACGGAGTATAAGCCTAAACGCGAGGACGACACTGGAAGCGTGGCAGAGTCCACTGTACCATCAGTCATTATGACTGACGATTTTAATATAATGGCTGAGAGATGGCAAGACAATCCGATCGATTTTACAGAGCAAGTAGGCATAAAAGAGATCAGGGATTTTTGCAAGTACAAACTTTACGAATATCAACGATCGAAGTACTACGATGACGAACTATGGTCGGACTACTTTCGCGAATTCGAACACTTCAATTCGGGACATTTTCAAGCAGTCGGCATGCGTCTGTTATACAAGCTGAGACACGAACTGCGCTCGTGCGGTGTGTTTGTTGCGAAGCACGAGATCTGCACGACACGACCTGTTTATGATGCTTTAGTTGATGCAATCCGATCACCGTATAGAGAATGGTCAGACAAAGAGATTGTGGATGCACTTGCAGAGAAGGGATTTACATTTCGATCGAAGAGTATACAGAAGAGAATAGAGGAAAAAGACATTCGAGCTTCTGTATATGCATCACTAAAAGAACCCGAGGTATCTCAAGTGAGCGGCCAGCCCGGACCATCAGGTTTCAATCAATACAGGCTACCGCAAATACCAAGTGTTCTACCTCAAATCGCGACAATTTCAGGATTCAGCCCTTTAGGTGATAAAGGAAAAGGCGTTGATATTGGACAAAAAGCATCGTCAAAACCACTAGCACCCCATTACTCTGAGTCCGTTCCCCAACCTAGTACCGGATTTCTACAAGAAGAAAGTGAACCCAACTCATCTGCATACCTATTCTACAAGCAAAAGAAACCACTACCTTCGCAGCCGGTTCCATATAGACAATTTCAACCCCAACCCAAAATACCTTTTCAACGACCTGAACCTCCACCACCACAACCACGTCCACCGTTACAGGAGAGAGGTGGTCAACCATCCGGTGGTCCATCCGGTAGTGATGGTGGTTCGAGTAGAGGAGGAGGAGGAGGTAATGGAGGCAGAGGAAACGATTTCCCACGAGGCGGTCATGGTGGGAATCCACAAGGTGGTCATGGTGGGAATCCACAGGGTGGTTATGGTGGGAATAGCAACGGCGGAGGCAGAGGCGGTATGGGAGGAGGAGGAGGAGGAGGTGATCCAGGATACGATCACGGCATTCCAGAGATCTTCCCAAATCCACTACCAAGAGTCATAAATATCGGTCAACTTCTCGGAAATCTTGCAAAACTCTACGACAAGGATGATAAATATAGTGGGCAAGACGACAATTTCATTCACAAATACAATATATTCCTCAATAACTGTCAGCGAATTGATATACCTGACAATCTACTCCCAAGAGCATTCCCTGCTATGCTTGTCGATACAGCACTTGATTTCTATCATACGAATTTGGAAACTATGCCGGTATTGATATGGGAGATTCGCGACTTGTTTGTGACTACGTTTGAAGGCCCCGAGCACAAGAGGAATATCATGCGACAATGGGAAGCTGTTACACTAAAGAGTGTGATAGCACAACCTGAGAATGATGGGAAATCAATCACACACTGTCTACAACAGATGGTGACAAGACTACGTCACTTGCACAAAGGATTTAGTGCTGTAATTAGGACAGACGATTTACTTCATCAAAAGATTGTCAACGCATGTGCACCAGTACCAGCATGCTCTCTGGCTTGTTTTCGCCCAGCTGATGATATACCAAGTCTCCTTGAAGAACTTCGTTCAGCTATTATGACGTGGGAGCTGGCTCATCCAAACGGGAATACGACATTCTACACCGACCGGAAGTATCAACGCGGAGGAGGATACAATCAGAACAAAGGCTTTGGACGAGGTGATCGACAACCATTCAAATCACGAACTAAAAAGAGGTGCTTTGTCTGCAAAAAGGACAACTGTTGGTCAACCCGACACAGTAAGGAGGAGCGTGACGAATCACGACGCAAATACAAGGAGCAATTTAAGGGAACTAGTAACAGTTTTGACAAGGGTTTTGAGCAGTTTCTTGTTGAATACGAAGGTCCCAATCAAGACCATGATGAGGAGTCTGATCCCGATACTGATAAGGAAGTTGAAGCTTACTTCGCTCAGTATGAACTTCAAGATTCACCAGCACAAGAACCACAGTCGAGTTTTATTACTCAAAGTGGACTTATCAATGGTAAAGAGATCACGATGAGATTGGCTAATAAGACACTCATCCATGCCCTGACACACAAAACTCGAGATGAATCCGTGTTCATAAACGGATATGACTCGAAAGAATTTAAGGGTATTATCGTCGATACAGCTGCAGCGCAATGGTCCACAGTAGGATTTGACCAATATATGGCATACAAGACAACTGTCGAAGATGTTGTTTTAGATACAAGCAGGGCAGGAGTTGCAAACGTGGTATTCGGAATCGGAAGAGCTGAATCTTGCGGATCGATCAAGCTCCATCTACCCCCAGGAACTGTCGAATTTCATGTCATGGATGCGGAAACACCATTCTTACTGTCACTCGACGACATGGATCGTCTCGGCATATACTACAATAACATCATCGATGCTGTCGTTGCAAGAACAGGAGAGAGTTACCCTTGCATCCGACGCAACAAGCACGCTGTCCTCCTATGGCAAATAAACATACAGCAGTTCATACAACAAACCATCGAGAGTTGTGAGTGTTACCTTACCGATACAGAACTACGACGACTACACCGTCGCTTTGGTCATCCATCAGCACATAGGCTTTTACGAGTACTACAACGAGCTGGCCACAATGACATCTCAAAAACCGAGATTGACAAGCTCAACAAGTTCTGTCAACATTGTCAAAAGTACGGAAAATCACCGGGTCGATTTAAGTTCAATCTACGAGATGATGTTGATTTTAACCACTCAATTATAGTTGATGTGATGTATATTGACACTCACCCCATTCTACACGTCATTGATGAGGGTACACGATTCCAAGCTGCACAATGGCTAGACAATGTCACCGCGAAACATACTTTCGATGCGCTTCGAAAATGCTGGATGGACACTTACACCGGTCCACCAGATTTTATTATACATGATGCTGGGAAGAACTTCGTAAGCAAGGAATTCGTTCAATACGCTGCGACCATGTCGACAAGAACAAAGAGTGTACCAGTTGAGGCACATTGGTCAGTTGGCATAGTTGAACGCTATCATGCAGTCATCAAGAGAGCGTATGCTATCATCTCCGACGAGCTCGGTAGCTCTACCACAAAAGAGATGATGCTACAAATGGCTGTAAAAGCAGTAAACGACACTGCAGGACCAGACGGATTAGTTCCAACACTTTTAGTCTTTGGAGCATATCCGCGGATGTCTGAATCTGACCCACCCGCACCTACAGTTCTACAACGGCAATCAGCGATCAAGAAAGCAATGAATGAGATTCATAAACTACGAGCGACACGACAAGTATCTGATGCTTTGAGTCAGCGAAATGGACCGTCTACAATGGCTTTATACGACTTACCTGTCAATTCGAAGGTTTGGGTATGGAGAGAACATAAAGGATGGACGGGACCATATCATTTATTGGGTATAAAAGATGAGACATGCACAATACGACTACCAAGCGGACCAACGGAATTCCGCACTACTCAGGTTAAACCTCATGCAGAGGATGTACAGGATCGGCCTCAGGATCAACCCCAACCACCTGCCGAATCAACACAAATACCACCTGTACAAGCTGGATTGACGCAACAAGAGCAACTTGCTGTACCCAATGCAAGCACAACAACTTTGCCAGAATCTGGCAAAGTTATATCTACCCCCTCACCAGCAACCACCAGGAGTAGGAATCCAGAGGAGACCCTCTTGGATATATCCAGGAACCCCCAACCTCAGCAACAATGGATCCCTCAAGTAGTAATTCCAACACAATCAACACTTTTCGCGAAAGGAGAAAATATCGAATCCACAGAACACCCACCGGATTTGTCGATTTTTCTATCAGAGGAAGATGAGTCTAACGACATACAGTATGTTGAGTGCTATACAGCGTCTACTGATGCCCCACTATCGACAATTTTCGTGGAATCAAGACGAAAGGAGGTCGACGGACTCATGGAAAACGGTGTTTTCCAACTCATAAAGATTGCGGATATCCCTGCGAGCACAAGGATTTTTAACTCTCGTTTTGTCGACGAGATTAAGAATGAAGGAACTGACAAAGCATTTCCCAAGTCCCGATTGGTTATACAAGCATGGAAAGATCAAGGAAAAGGTGCTGTTTTGACACAATCGCCCACAATACAACGTGTTAGCCAGCGTATTATGCTAGCAGTGATGGCTATGCTGCCCAAAAACGAGGTAACCATGAGTATTCGCGACATCACACAAGCATATACACAGTCGACATCGAACTTAGTTCGGAAGTTTTATGCTCGACCACCACCGGAAATGGACGTTCCAGAGGGCTTTATCCTGCAAGTTGTACGACCATTATATGGTGTCCCGGAAGCAGGAAATCACTGGTTTAGCACCTACCACAAGCATCATACCAATGCTCTCAAGATGATACAGTCGACCTACGATCCATGTTTGTTGCATACAACTAAAGACGACACAGCATTCGGCATTGTCGGATTACAAACGGATGATACACTCATTGTAGCTAATAAAGTATTCGCAGATCGTGAGCAAGCTGAGCTCAAAAACGCTAAATTCACGGCAAAAGAGCGTGAAACACTTACACCAGATACACCACTCAAGTTTAATGGTGGCCTGATCACTCAGCGGGATGATGGCACGATCTACCTCAACCAGAAGAAACAATGTGAAAACCTTCGTTTAGTCAAATCAGAACCATCTGACATGCAAGGCACGCGCGGCAAGCTCAGAAAGTCGGCGACAGCAAAAGACCAGTATGTTGCACAACGCGCTCGAGGAGCATACGTGGCAACTATGTGTCAACCAGAGGCAGCCTTTGACTTGTCATATGCGGCACAAACAGTCAATCCAAAAGAAGAAGATGCTAATACTCTCAATAAACGCATCCAATGGCAGATCGACAACTCAGAGAGAGGACTACAATTTGTACCACTTGATGTGGATTCTCTCAAATTGGTCGTATTCACAGATGCGTCATTTGCTAACAACAAAGATTTGTCCTCCCAGATTGGATATATTGTCGTTCTAATGGACAAATTCGACAAAGCTAACATCATTCATTGGTCGTCAATTAAGTGTAAGAGAGTTACTAGGAGTGTACTAGCATCAGAACTCTACGGTATGGTTTTGGGCTTTGATATTAGCGCGGCAATCAAAGGTACACTTGACAAGATCTTCCCAAACCGCAAGATACCATTGGTCATATGTATCGACTCAAGGTCATTATACGACTGTCTCACGAAACTTGGTACAACTACCGAAAAGAGACTAATGATCGATGTAATGGCGATTCGAGAGGCATACGAGAAACGAGAGATTGTAGAGATTAAGTGGATTGATGGAGAATCTAACCCTGCGGATGCGATGACTAAATCTAAACCGTGTCAAGCCCTAAAGGACTTGATCGACAATAACACTATAAAGATTAAGGTCACGGAATGGGTTGAAAGAGATTAGTGGCACAGATGGTTGCACTGGAAAAGGGACATTAGCTAGAAAAGACACGATACGACGACTTTAGAGAGTCGCCAGTGTTGGGATAGGGATCATGTGACTGACCGCACTAGCGCATGCGCTAGCGCCCCCGCACTATAGCATATACGTTCGTAGCCTTTAGCTTTTAGAACCGGAAGCAATATTACAACAGTGTGAATCATTAGTACTATATTACTTCACCATCCCCATGGTGATACCAACATACCTATTACTGCAAAAAGTTTAAAATATAGTAATTCATGTATAACCCTTATCTTTTATATATTAATAATAAAGGGATTGAATTCAGTATTATAGAACTTCAAATAGATGATATACTGGGATACGATGACTCTCATCTGTATGTGGTGTATCCTACGAACCTTTGGTCGTACGATCGGAGAGCTAAGTAGAGTCAGCTGGAGTTGGGTGGTGGTTGTACATTAATCGGAGGCTGTATTGGGAGCGAAGGTATGTGTAGCTGATTATTAAAGGGTAATTACAAAGATGCTCGGAATAAAGAATTATTAGCAAAACGGAGATGAAAACTATTCAATGATAGAAGGGAGATAAGAGTAGGATTGATGTGGAACTATATCTTTACGAATCTGTATAGAGAGTAGAGTTAGAGTATATCATAACAAAGTATTTGTAAAGCAGAATTAGTTTTTGAAATAGCGGATAATAAAGTTTCTATAATATAATTGAGTCTGATTGAAGCCTGTATTGGGAATAGGGCCGATATCCTTAACTTAACGAACATAAATCGATAAAATACTTTTGGAGTGCTAGTGTACAGAGTTTTCACAATTTAACAATATGTACGATCTGCGGGTATATTGGATTGAATATTTACAAATGGTGAGGGGAGTAGTAGGAAGTATATAAAGACTAGGACAATATCTATTGGGGTTGGTGGGAGTATATATGGAGTAGGAGGAGGGATGTTTTTAGTATCTTATTTTTGAGTGTATAGGAGTGATATAATGATAAAGGAGTTCTGATATAGAAAGGATACTTTTAATAAGTTATATTTGATAATATTTAATTGATATTACAATAACAAAGGATCTTAGGTAAAGGCTAATCCTATAATATATATATATAATATACTTTTAATATTTTATTTTCAATTACAAATTATATATTAAGGGAATGGATTCTATAAATAAAGTTTTGATTAATAGATTAGAAATACTATAAAAAGATTGTCTAATTAAGAATTTGAAATAATAAGTTTGCAAGATATAATTGGCTTTATTATATAAAAGAGATTCAGTAAGGTAATACGAAACAGCTATTAGCTGTAAGGTATAATATATAATGATAGCAACAGCAATACTGTTTATATAGCTCAAGAGGACGGATATATATATCAATCTATAATTAGATATTATAAAACAAAGAATATAATGGAGGTATCAAATAAGCTTAAGGAGTAAACAGGAATGGAAGTATAGAGAAATAGTTTTGATCCTGGCCGGAACTTCCGAAAGTAATTACACAATAGGTGATTTAATGTAGTTAAAAGATTCTACAAAAGTCTAATATTAATAGTTTTATTATAAGTAAACTAGAAAAGTATTTGTAGATATAATGAATCTACTTTATATTATAAGATATTCTAGAAAGTAGTTATAATATAATTCATTTCTGTTATACAATAGTGGGACTGTCTGTCTGACAGCCATATCACAGTCTTCTCGGACGGCACTGAACAGTACCACCGAGGGCAAAAGATAGTCGGCTACGGCTATACAATCTACCAGGAACAATTTCCAATAGCATCCGGCCATAAAGCAATCAATCTGTTTTCGTATGTTTTCGATATTGAAGTAGTAAGCGCTCTAAAAGGTTTGAAGCGTACTGTTCGACTGAAGCCGGTTGAACAGATCACAATATATATCGATAGTACCTCAATCATTTGGTGTATTAGGGGCAATACCTCCAACTTATTCTAATAAACATTTCTACATTATCATAAAATTATAAGAAACAGATAAGTAATGATTCGATAGTTGCCTAGATATACTGAAATCCTTAGAAACGAGAAGGTTAATCGGCTCATTGATTTAAATATTTGTAATGATTATATTAAAAATAATAACTTATTACTTCCTATTATTAATAGGATAAGCTTAATAGTCAGAATTCTTAAACAAAGAGTAAAATAAAGATAATAGAAGCGAAATAAAGTTACCCTTGCTAATTGATATTATTACTAATACCTTAATTATTAAATCAAAAAACCTAAGAAATTTACTCTTTTTTATTTTATTTTTTAATAATTAATAATATTTAGAATTAGATATAAAGACTTTATATCCTACTACCAACACTTTCAGTACAACAACACTACCTCAAAATACTCTTACAGATATAGTAAAGAGTTTGAATACCTAATACTCTACTAATACTCTTGTACCCAATTTAATTATTAGCCAAATAAATCCAACTTAATTTTACAAAATACAAAAAGTATAATCAATTATTTTTCCCTTCTTTTAAAAATCCTAATAGACTTTATAATCTTTTTAACAATTATTAATTACTTTAAGCAACTATACTCAATTTCTCCAGAGATTCTTTAATTTTTCATTTTCACATTGTTAATTAAAGCTATACTCCCTCTGGAGCCGTTTTCCCCCCCTCTACCGCCGTGTACAAACTGCACCAAACAAAAACTGATAATATAGGGCCCTTTAGCTAGCTGTAAATCTGAGCTATTCAATATAAAGTGAATTGAATAGTACTAATATTACAAATAGAAAACAAACAGCAAAAGTATACATAGCACTCCTAACCACTTCTCCCTTAGCCTGCATTACAGCCATAAAAGAATAAAACATATAGCTATACCAGCACCCCCACCAGCATAGTCTATCCCTAGTACCCCCTGGGAGATCGTAGCGAGCCCCTGCAGCTTGCCCCCTGAATGTAAATTAAAATAAATAAATAAATAATAAATAAATAAATAAATAAATAGATAATATACTTATTATTGAAAATAATATATTTATATAAGTTGAGAACAAGTAATTTAAATAGACTAGTTTTATAACTAAAAATTGCGAGGAATTCACTTACAATCATTCATTAAAGTTTAATAATATCATTTTTACACTTAAAGATAATAATATTTATCTCAATTAGAAGAAGTAATACAATAATTTACAGCTTGTATTTACTAAATCCATAGATATATATGGTATATATAACAAGATTCGAAAGTATACTTCTATATATAAACAATATATTGTATAATAAGTCTGCGAAGTATATATTATAACTATATATTAATCTGAAGTATTTTTTGATTTATCTATAGTAATATAAATAACCCAACCCGGTAAGAATGATATTATAGTGTTAAACAAATATATCAAATAGCAAAAAGAAAACTTTGCTAGAGAACTCAAATATGTATTATTTGATCTAAATTCACTTAAGATTATTATCTTTACTAATATCTTTTTTACAAATAATAAAAATTATTTGTTTTAAATAGATTATATGATTGTAATGATGAATAAATACAATAATGTTAATATCATTCATTAATTATTTATCAAATGCAAGAGAGTTATATATAGTATTTTAGTATCTGAACTATATGGATTAGTTCAGGAATTCGATATCGATATAACAATCACTTCTACAATTAGTATTATTTTCGGTAAGGAGATTTTATTAGTTCTGTATACTGATTCCAAGTCATTATATGACCTACTCACAAAGCTAGGAACAACTAGTGAAAAGAAACTAATAATCGATATTATAGCATTACATCAATCCTACAAGCGAAAAGAGATTGTTAAAGTAATCTGAATTGATGATCCAACTAATCCGGCTGATACGATAATGAAAGGAAAGTCGTATCAAACTTTTGCTGATTTGATTAATACGAATAAAATCAATATTAAGGTAATAAAGTAAATGGAATAGAATTAAGAAAAGGAATTGATTTTATTGGTAAAAGGTTAGGGACTTTAATTAACAAATAAAGGATATTTATAATTTCATAAATTTCTTTTCCGTTATTGTATTTGAAACCATAAAAAAGAGTTCCGAGTATATGAACAAGGGAATTCATTTAAAGGAATTCACTTTAAGGAAATGACTTCCATATAATGGTAATTGTATTAAAGGTATTTAAGCAAAAGCGAAAAAGACTAGCTTTTTTAATAGTATCTATATAAGACCTACTATTCCCTTTATTTAGCTAGTTCCTTAGAGATTGAATACAAATAGACATTTAGGGGCCTATACATAGTAGGAACCACGTCTTTCGTATCTCTCTTAAACAAACAATAAGTTTAATAAAAATTCCTTATTTCAAACTTAATAAGAATTTCTTATCAAACTTATCTTGCTTAAATTGTATGATTAATATAGCTTTAGTTAGGTTTTATAGTATTGAAAAAAAAGATTCAATTCAGTACACAACCCTGAAGGAGTTTATGAAATAAAAAGGAAAGTAATATAATTATTGATTGGAATTCAAGGAATCGATTGATATAATTGCTTTTGAATTATTTCAAAATTTGAAATTGATATCTGATATATTATACTTTTAATTACTTCAATCATATCTATTTTATATTCATACCTCAAATACTAAATATCCTAACTAATCAAGTTCTTCAATTCATCTTTCTAATAATATAAAATCTTTTTAATTTAATATACAACTTTAAAGAAATTAATAAAATGAAAAGAAAATCTGTTTTATTATTAATTAGAATTCTAAAAATCGATTGATATATTTCTTTTTGAATTATCTCAAAATTTGAAATTTATATTCAATATAATAGTATTCGAAAAATAAAAGATTTGATATTGAAATTTTATTATTATTAAAATTTATTAAAATATTATTATATTAAATATTGTATGGACAAGGGAATTCATTTAAGGGAATTTACTTCAAAGGATTCACTTCAATATAATGGCAACTGTATTAAGGTTATTAGGCGAAAGCGAAGGAGACTAGCTCTTTCAGTAGTGCCTATATAAGGCCTACTATTTCCCTCATTTAGCTAGCTCCTTAGATTGAATACAAATAGACATTTAGGGGCCTACGCATAGTAGGAACCACGTCTTCCGTATCAGAAAACGGGCTAAACGCATTAGGCGTATTACGTAATCATTTTGATTGATATAGTCAACTGGATTGTACATAGCTTTCAATACAATACGCACTACACTTAATACTAAAACTTGACCTACGATACACGTCTTTTCTGTATCTCTCTCAAACCAACAAATATAAATTTCAAATTTTGAAATAATTCAAAAAGAAATATACTAATTGATTTCTAGAATTCTAATTAATAATAAAACAACTTTTCTTTTCATTTCATTAATTCCTTTAAAGTTGTATACTAGAAAACAGGCTAAACGCATTAGGCGTATTACGTAATCATCTTGATTGATATAGTCAACTGGATTGTATATAGCTTTCAATACAATACGCACTATACTTAATACTAAAACCTTATCTACGATATACGTCTTTTCTATACTCAATTGAATATTTTTATATATATAGATATACATCACTAAATTCTAAATACATTTTTAACTCAGGCAGAATTCTATTTTTAGGGTTTTAGCCAAATGATTCAAATCGGCCTCGGTACACTCATACTAATCCGTAATGACTTTCTCATATGCTCCATCATTCTTTGCTCGAATACCTACCTACATAACCTCACTTACCCCACATTCAGATTATTAAAGTCCTCGGGAGATTTAAGAAAATCTCAAGTATCAAAATTTGTATGAACCCTCTCATAAATTAGATGATGCAATACTGATTGAAGATTTGACAATTCTATCCGCATGAGATCTAGTATGCAAACATACGTTCTGAAAAACTCTATTATTCGATATCTCCAAATATTGTTAATCAGAAACCTCAACGTACTCCACTATCGGAGTTTTTTGCAACTCGAATGCCGGGCAGCTATAACATTTCGGTATCAAGGACAAAATCTACCCCGAGCGCCTTCTACGCGAAAGTTCTGCGGACTATTTTTCACGGTTTACTTGCGGTGAGATCAACAATTTATCAGCCACTTCAAGAGAGAATGGATGCCAAAAACGTTTATGATCACTAAGCATGCCATCCACTCCTCCGACGTTCTTTGTATCGCTGACAGGTTACTTTCCATTCCTTGAGACTAGCCCAATTAGATGTGATGAGTTCCCAGACTTGGAAAACTTAACAATTAAGAGATGCGGAACAACTACAAGACCGAAGGTGCAAGGAACATGGTAATGTCGCGTGAAGGCTCAGAAAAACTTCTGCGAAGGCTTCATTGTAAGATTCAGTCTTGTGAATAACGAGACAATTCATCTATGCGGGAGTTGATTGCAAGAACTCGTAAGCTGTCTGGATCTAGCATTGTAATTTTGGAATTGTTACCAGGCCACTGTTGACAGCAGAAAAAGCGTGTATATAGTCTTCTACTCTGCCCATTGATCTGTACCTTCATCAAGCATTCAACTCTCTTTGATATCTGCACCAACCTGCTCTAATCCAAATTTTTACTGTCGCTAAGATGATTTCCTCATGGCTTCGTTTCTCAGCAATCCCATTGCTTCTGTCAACTGTCATTGCCCTTGATCTTCCCATTTATCCTGGGCTCCGAACAAATCAGTCTCGACCAGGCGTACTTGAAATTGCCTTTAACAACACAAAATCTGAAGTCAACGTTTGGGGAGAGGACGCTCTGTCTGGACTCTCTGATGTAGTTCAAAAGCTACAAAGTGACACTGAGATTAAAGTCGTCTTATTTACGAGCGACGTCCCACTATATTTCTTGAATCATTTAGACCTCCTCATCCAACCTTTCGGTAAGTACATTTTCACAAAACCTTTTGTGAAATTCTAGCCCAGATTACTCTTTCATACGAACATTTCGCTGACTACTCTAGACACCACTATCGCAAGTCGAACTATTGAGCTACTTTTCAATATGACGAACCTCCAACAAATTACCATCGGTGCAATTGAGGGCGTAGCACGTGGCGCAGGCAACGAGTTTCTCGTTTCCCTTGATATGCGCTTTGCTACTAAGACCCATACGCTTCTCGGACAACCCGAAATTGGAGTTGGTCTTATCCCTGGTGGCGGAGGAAGCCAGTACCTACCCCGCCTGATTGGACGGGGTCGTGCAATGGAGTATATCCTGAGTGGCAAAGATGTTGGTGCTGTAGAAGCAGAGCGCATAGGCTGGATCAACAAGGCTTTTGACACTACAGCAGAGATGAATGGCCATATTGATGATCTCATCTCGCGTATGGTCTTATTCCCGATTCATGCTCTTGGCCTTGCCAAGCAGTCAATCAATGTAGCGACAAGGCCCCAGCTTAGCGATCTCTTAGGCGATTCGGACAAGTTCTTACAAGCGTCTAGTCCTGCTTCCCAGGCCCTTATCGGGTAATCATTGGAGTTAAGTGCAAATCAGTCAGATGGTGATATCGAACGGTTCTTTGGAGAAGCTATACCATTATTGTATAACTAGTCTAGTTTTGCGTCAGGTATTATCATTTCTTATATAATTATTATGACGAGCAGTCAACACTTTTCTTTTCTTCGGTATTCTGTTTGCTCAGATCGGATCTTCGATGCGATTTTCAGCCCTCAAACAGAGCATGCCGCATTTATATAGCTTCTTTATACTTATCATATAATAATCCAATCCTACAAAACCTTTATATACATCAAGTAGTATTCATCTGCTTCAATTCCCCTACACCTATTGAGGAGATGAAAAATAAACTCAAACCTTTATGCCCCCGGCCTAGTGAAGTGACTAAATTTTTAGAAAAGTTATTTCTTTATAGACTTTTATAAAATCGCCAAATAAAGTATATTATCGTCTTCAAGATCATTATATAGAGGTCTAGAGAATTCTCATTGATTGTAAATTTCCCGCTTTAATTAGAAACACTATTATTTTGAAAATCTTTACTACTATAATATAATTAGTAACTTCTTAATAATATACAGCAGATCTTCCTATATATAGAGATTACTTAGTATTTCTAGATTTGAATAGACTGATTCGAGTAGATTATATAGATACTAATTTAACTTAGATCTAATATCGAATTTAATAACTTTACTCTAGTTATTCTATTCTTTATTTTATATTAAAAAGTAATTTCTAATCATACTAATAACTAGTCTAAAGATATCTTCTAAACTACTTCTCGATAGAACTAAATTATTATGTCACGGTCAATCCGTGTAAGGGCTGACGAGGTCACGTGAGTAGCCCCTGCGGGGCTCCTTCGGGCCGATGCCAACCCGCGTATAATTATAAATTGTAGAATTTTTATAGTTTAGAAGAATTAATAAAAAGTCTTTGTACTACATTATACCTAG
Source organism: Botrytis squamosa (assembly GCA_014898485.2). Lineage (NCBI taxonomy): Eukaryota > Fungi > Ascomycota > Leotiomycetes > Helotiales > Sclerotiniaceae > Botrytis > Botrytis squamosa. The sequence continues at coordinate 148,132 of RCTC02000002.1, forward strand.
TTGATTCATTGTTATTATCTACTCTAATATATTAAGAAGAATAGTATTTCTTCTTAAAGTAAATTATGACTATTTGAGATATATAGGTCTTAGTTATTATATATATATTATATATCTAGTTCTTTATTATAAATATCTTATCTATAATATTCCTTACGAAAAGCTTTCTCTAGTCTCAAAAGATCTATAACTCATCTTATAATATATAATTGAGCTCATTACTACTATATATAACTTTTAAATCAATTATAAAGCTCAGCCTACTAAATTCCTAATTCCCTAAGACTGCGGACCGAAATGAAATTTTCCTTATTTTCAGATAGAAAACAGGCTAGACACATTAGGCGTATTACGTAATCATCTTGATTAATATAGTCAACTGGATTGTATATAGCTTTCAATATAATACGTACTACACTTAATACTAAAACCTTACCTACGATATACGTCTTTTCTTAGATACAGATATCAGAATGAATACTACAGCCCCCTCTAGCGTGGTTTTACTAGCTTTCTAGCACCTTAAAATAGCCTCAATCTTTCATAGGAATACAATAAAGCTTTTCACCCCCTTCAATACGTATTTAGCCTCTTTTCTGATACATTTGAAAATCTATAGGAACTAATATAATATTTAAAGTTTACTACCAACTTTCTCCTTTGTTCTATTCTCTTGAGCTTTCCTTAATAAAGCATATAATGTTTGTAGCCTTGGCATTTCCAGTCCATGACTCCTGGCAATTCGGATTGGATTTCCCAAAATGACTTCAAGCTCCATTGTCTTCCCCTGCTCCCAATCCAATAACATACTTGGCTTACTTCCACTAGTATTCTTCTGTGTACTTTTCAACAGCTGTTCAGAAGTTGCAAATTCTTGTGGTAGCTTAGTCCCCAATATCTTTGGGGCTGTCTCTAAAACTTCGTCCATGACACCTTTCAAATGAATGTAAAGCTCTGGATCGAGCGACATATCATTATTTGTGCTCCCAGAGGAAAGCACAGCGGAAGGATTCATACTCGCATTAATGGCGATTTTATGCCACCTCACCATTTGAAGTTTCCAATGTGAGTACTCCTGGGCATCCGAGATGCCACCTGTTTGTAATAATTTCACAAACGTATTGTTTCGTTGAACAGCCATGTGTTGATCATTACTCAACTTCGTCGATTCAACAGCACCGGGTAAATATGGGCCAATGCTTATTCTTGTCCATCTGTTATGCTTAATAAGACCTGGGGAAGTCTGTTCGGCGCTCACAACAGTGACAGCACTTAATATGGTGGACCCTGAGAACCTGTTTGAATATGGTTCTTCCACACCGAGACCATTTTGGACCAAGACGATAGATGTGTGACCTTTCTTCACGAGGCCTTCAAGGATCTCGGAATCATCGTTAACATCTGGAAGCGCCTTTGTGCTTACGACAATATAGTCCCATTCTTCATTCGAATCTCGAGCTTCTTGTGGGTTGGCAAAGGTTTGATGCGGAATGAATTTGTATTCTCCAAATTTTGGTGAAGTGACATTGAACCCGTTGGCGGTGACAGCTTTGTAATTTGATCGGCATATAACGGAGACTTGAGTGCCTTGAACTTGAGCAATTCGAGATCCATAGAATGCACCAACAGCGCCAGCACCGACAATGAGGACCTTTATAGTCATACTGATATTTTACGATCGGATAATATCGAAACTGTTGTAATATTGAATCGTTGTGGATGTGATCTGACCAAGGGAAGTAACCTCGGCAGATAGACGGTCAGTTCACCCCCGCTTACATAATCTATCAATTTCCTGCACGTGTTGTAGCAATCATTACCTTCGTACAAGGTTTACGGGTAGTTGATAAAGATACAATTTTGACGGGATTATTAAATCGCACAACGCGCACAATCTATTCCTCAATCTCGTCTTCTATTCACAAATTACTATGCGATATCGAAAACATTCAGTTATACCACATCGCGCAAACTGGCTACGTCGGTTTCAACCCTAGATACTCAACATCTTTAAGCTCGTAGATAGGCTAATGTTTCTAAACAAATCTTAGAACAATCTGTACGAGTGACAGCGAATGGCCAATGACCAGCGAGCGACAATATGGCAGTAGTTGGCGCGCGAAAATCGCATATACGAACAGGATATAGGGAGTGTGAAATGCGGATCTCACACAGTGCAAAAGACTGGTACCCGAATGAAACACTGAACATTTTGACTTTCATACCATTTTTTGCGCCCTTTGAAAACAACAAGACAGCGGCAGATGCTATCATTCCTTTTTGCCGAAAACAGTCGAACAAATCAAGAGTGTCGACAAAATTACCTGGGAGGATTTGAATGTCTATAAATCGACCTGCGACTTTTCGAGCTCCAAGACCTTCTGGACAGAAGGACGATTCACCAGATTCTCCACAAGCGCTGTGTATTTCGGATACGCTCTCTTCATATCCAAGTCATGTCCTTCTCCCCAACGATGGAACACAAAAAGATACGAATCGACGACTGTGAATGCACCTCCGACTGCGTAAAGGCCATTCAACTTTCCCTCAATCATATCAAAACAATTCTGGACATTTTCCATACTTTTTTTCTCAATACCCGGCAATGCTGCTTTTTCATCACTCATTCTCTCTGGTCTTAATAGGCCACCGAATGCATGAGCATGCAATGTTCCGCTAAGCCAATTCATCCATTCATACACTCTTATTGTTTCCATCGTTGTTCGCCCTAAAAGATGCAGTTCCGGAGCAAATGAAGATATCGCTGTCGCAATAGCAGGAACCTCTGTAATATTTTCACCCTCAAGTGAGAGTACTGGAACACGCATCTTGGGATTTATGGAAGAGAAGTTTTGAGTAAATTCTACCGTCCCTTTTGTGATTAAGTTGGCAATTGATTCAAAAGAAACTCCAGTTTCGAACAGAAGAACATGAGGGCATAAAGAGCAAGCCCCAGGTGCCCAATAGAATTTAATCTCAGGATGAGCCATGGCTTTAAGTGTTTTTGAATACTTGCAAAGAGTAGGTACCGATCCTGTAGAAAGAAGATATCGGTGTTACTTTATACAAATACGTGAAATTTTGCTCACATGCTACTCCTTGATGGGTGCGTTTAATGGCAGTGGCAGGTTCATGTAACCGGGTTTCGAGATTGGTCCATCAGGTCTTAGGATTGAATCACGTCATTTAAATGCAGAGTCAACATTTCTATCGCTACGATTTCGATATTGCTTAGAAATCTGGTGGTTTTGTGGCAAGGGTTTGAGGAAGAAATCCCTTACGTCGGCTTAATGTCAATTTGCCCCACTTTTAAGCTTGCCGGCTGATTTTTGCCATTAGTTTGCATATGAAGCTGCCCGGATGAATACAGTTGTAGCGGCCAGAAACCCCGACGAAGAGATAAGATCAATGGCGTAGCCTTCCTCAAGAGATTAATGAAATTGCTTTTTTGGCTTTGCCTTATCTTTTGCATTGGTGACTACAAGGAGGAAACAGACAGTTCTTTTCCAGTGCCAATCCTTATTAGACTCCAATTCTGATCTATAGAGTCTAGCACACATCGATCATAAATGAGCAATTGCCTCCAAAACCCCATCATCGACAAGTTCGCTGACATCTCGTAAACGGCTCTTCAGATATGATCGATGTTGCTCTGGAATCTCGTAAACGGCTCTTCAGATATGATCGATGTTGCTCTGGAATCTCAGAGACTATTGTTGACACAGTCAACGGCCAGCAAACCAAACTAGCCGTGCTAGCCTTAACTGCATTTCTTCGTCCCTTGCGTACCATTTTCATACCTGTCCCTCCAAGTTCAATCCATCCCAGAACAAACGGTAGACTGGCGCAGAAATCCAGAGCTAGTTTCTCCATATTCAGTATAACGATATCTTCTTGGAACTTGGTGTCAGGTTTTGAAGACTCTATTTCGCTGTGAAAGACTTTCAGTATGATGTCATTCACGTGAAGACGGATAGCACGATATTGAGCCCACATTGCGGCATGGCTAATCGAGGGATATAGATGAACCATTTGATCAAAGACATCATTTGCGCCAGGCTCGTCATCATCATCTACCGTCACTCGAAAAGTACTCCAATAATCCACCATCGGTACTTCCTTAGCCCATCTGACCAATTTCGTTTCCAACTCTTGTGCTAGTACCAATAAGCCGCGCATCTTTGTAGTAATCTGCCCACTTCCTCTTGCAGAAATACCGTCAAGACCAATAGAAGCATGGCTCACACAATACCCCAAATCGGCAACTTCAACTAAACACTGATCAAGAACTAAGCTTGAGCCTATCTCCCCGAAGACTCTTCCATTCTTCAGCCAACTTGGTATCGGCATGCTTCTGAGCAGGAGCGAACGAACTAAGTGTCGCCTTGTAATCTTGTCTAATTCCGACCCAGAGTTTTTATGAGAGGTGCTGGAGTTGCTGGAATGGGTTGGAAGAATTGAATAATGCGATCGATATGACTCTTGCTGGCGTTGCAGTCGTAAATTTAAAATTGCAATCGCGCCATCATGATGGTTAAAAGCCTTCGCAGCTATAATCTCGATGTCTTTGTCGACAAATTGAACTTTTTGGGTCACGGAATTCTCAAAATGACTTAAAAGGAGAACGGTAAGAATGACTTCATCCATTACGACTCTCTCTGAGTTTCTCAGCGCTAGATTCGTCGCCGCCAGGGCTTGTGAGTATATCTTACTCCCGATTGATAAAGCAGCAAGATTCTTTGTCGATCGCCCGAAAGTCGTGTGGGCAATTGCAAGAATAGCGAGTTGTAATGTGGAACGGGCAGACATGGCATGAGATGCTTGTTCCGGTGATGCAATCGGCCAAGGAGAAAGTCGGCAAATCGTTGACGATGCGAGGCTGAAAATTGAGGAGTGCTGAAAAGAACCGACACAACAATTTATCTGGCTATTATGACTAGTAAACATTCTTTCGGGTGTCTGGACAAACTGTATTGTATAGTAGGCAATATCTTGATCTTGCAGAGGTGTTGTGGGAGGAGGTCGCGGCGATGAGAAAAGAACGGTGACATGTGGGATGCTTGGAAGTTTGATTAGATTGGCTTCGTCTATTGTCATATTGACATGTCTTGTCTGTTCTTCTGGCACGGGGGATTGAAATGGTGAATTTAGTTGTATTGACCGCCGCAGATTGGGACCTCGAGGTCGTTTTATCTTACCACTCGCTGCCTCGTTTTCGTTCGAGAACTCGTATTTTTCAATGCCACTATAGCCCTGACAATTGATTTTTGCTTTTGCACAACGGTCGCCGGATGGCTTTGTTTCATCGCACTGTGTTATTCTTGTAAGTCTCAAGACCAATGAATGATGAGGAGATATTCTTAAGACCTGCCTTTACCCGTCGCTTCTTGCACGTATGACATCCACGGCTCGGAAAAGGCATGGCGACTTGGGCGATTTGATGTGTAATCGTGGATAGAGTGAAGGAAATTGTCGTAAGTCAAAGAGATGGTATAATTATCGTTTCGCCATTCTTCAGGAACGGGGAGTGTAAGCGCCGGACATAATCTTATATCCGCGAAGTTGAGAAAAAGTGCCAATGTAAAAGTATCTGATTTTCTAATACTGGCCGAGAATTAGACATGTTGATTTTCAAATAAACCGTCCTACAACTCTTCAGCTGTCGAGTTTTCTGAGAGATCACAGAATCCTAGATCTGTTAGTGATGTAGGATCTGGCTCTTCCTGACATTTTTCATCCGATCGTGAATTTCAGAAGAGAAAGAATGTAGAGGGTCATTATCATACTGTGCGCCACAATGATTTTTGAAAATAACATGAATATCCATATGGGAGAGACTGCATTATGAGTACCAATGCCCAAATACTATAGCTAACTACAATAAAGAAAGGCAGACACTAAACAACAAGCCTTAATACCATTCCATTCCTCATCGACAAAATCAAACATGCCAATTCCAGATTCTAGTAAGACGTCCTCCTCGACCACGATTGTAGCTCCGACCATTTCCTCCACCTCTGGGGCCGCTTGGCGGGTTTGTGTTGTCATTTCCAATTCCGTTGCCACGACCAGCACCACCAGTAATTACCCGAGGGATTGATACTTCTGTACGTCTTCCTCCTTCTCCCCATCCTCTTCCGCAGACAGCTCTGGTTGGAGTTCGCTCACTTTCCTTCAACTCCGATACAAGGACAGCTCCGCCTTGATGAATCTGTTCAACCTCAGTCTGACTGATTGGTTCCGCTGGTACCTGATATTTGGTCGGCAATCTATGTGCTCCTGAGATACTGTACTCGCTCCGAGGAGTTACAATAATGCCACCGGATTCAGATGACCTGGATCGCGACGAACCAATATCAGGATTGGGAGTGGCAAGTTTTGTTCCAAGTTGAAAAGATGGAGAGGAGGGTGTTGTTTGCCAATTTGTATCGAATGGAGTGTCTCCTTCGCGGTAGGGTCTGAATCCGGCAGGAACAGGGGAACTGTCGATTATGGTATAGCCAGAGACGGGATCGGTGAAAGATATGTTTCCATCGTCTTGAAGAACGCCAGGAATGGGGTCACTCCATGAAACATAATACCAGGTACGCTGGATTGGGGGACTTGTGTCAATCTAATGAATTTAATCAATATTTATAGGCATACAGCAACGGATGGCAGTTGGGCTCGGACTAACCTCATGTTGACACCAAAAGTGACAGATTTTAGCTTTAGAATGCTGAGGAGGCATTTCATATTCATTGGTAGCATACACCTGATACCTATGATCGTGGTAAAAGCGAGTATATACTCGTGGGCCATTCTGATGTGGATCAACGGCTTCTTGTGGATAGTAAAGGACTTGAGCTCCTTGGTCTCCCTTGGGACAGTATTGACAAACGTAGTCATAGCAGATATAGTTCGGAGCCTTGTAATTCGCTGTTGGACAGATGAGAATTGTATGAATTGGTGCCAAAGGTACAGCTCTGCCTTCATGATTGATGATGTTCATTGTGTATTCGATGGAAGCTGAAAAGTATGTCTTGTGTGCGGCAGCAGATGATTTGGATCGGGCGGCAAGAAGCTCCTAAGCTTGTCACAGCTATGGATTATTGCAGCTAAAATTGAATATTAGGGTTGAGATATAATGTGGCTTGAAGATCAACCGTTGCTAGATGAAACAAAAGTTTATGAAGATTGTAAATACTGGAAGAACATATTAGATTGCCCAGAACAAAACTTGAGGAATCCTAACTGGTAACGGGTAAATTACAGCTGCTCCGAGCAATAAAATCTGGACAGGTAATGAGTCTTGAAAGATGGCACAGAGCTTTTTGTTTGTTGTGTAAGAAGAACAAAGATTGAGATTTAAGAAAAGCTCAAATTTTACACTGGGCAATATCCGAGAAGTTGGGAATTTTAGATGATTGTGAGATCAGTTCATTTACTAATTAGGGCGAAATCTATGCCGCTCTCTCTACTTTACTTTAAGCCCTTTCTTTGCTTAGGTATCGATTGGTCTTGAAGGTATCATCTTGTGTCTGAAACCTTACTATCTATTCACAAGATATGGGTGAATTAGGGCTTCCATATTTACAAATTTAACCAGGGGCCCCAAATGCCTAGATGTCGTCATCTTTCGTGGTCTGGTAATCACAGTGGGTCTTTTCCATGATTCAGCCAGGAGAAGGCCTACGATTGAGACTTCTCTTTCAAAACTTGAGCTCCTCTCGCGATTCACATTAGCTTTTGTGACACGCAAATATCACTTCCACTTTATTCTTTCGACTACTTTATCTTCGAGCACTCTATATTCTACCAAGTTGTCTCTCAGTGGCTGACGACTATGAACTCGAATGCTACAAGGTACTACTTGCTTACCTTTGAAACCACTCGAAGATAGCTGATGCTTTGATTGAAGTCAATTACCGTTACTAGACTTACAATACACAGGAGAAATTGAGTAAAATCGCCTCGATGACTACAGTAATATCAACAAAAAGAATCTGAGATCTCATATCTTAGATTGTTTAATTTGAATTTGAGATTCAATCACCTCCGTCGAAAGATTCCACAATTCCAGACTTTGTTGAAATATATCGTCATCTCTGATTTGAATCTTCCCATCTGAAGTAAGAAATCTCACTTCCTTGATCGACCGTGTACCCCAAATGAAGTCATTACCTTGTATGAAATCAGCCATTGGCTTCAACCAGTTTCTCAATAAGACCTTCTCGTTGTCATTCAAGAGATCCCCGTTCCCAAAAAACCATATTGACATGTCCGTCCCGTGAGTGGCTCCAACAATTTTAGGCAACCTTTTATCCACACTTTCTGTTCTCCAATCAATTCTGTATCGATTGATACTCTGAATTGGGACATCAGAAGATATTGCGACGAGGAAGCCACGCATAGAAGAATGTATTTGCATGTCAGCATACAATTTACCAAAAATTTCAATCCAATGTTCCTTCGGGTAGTTTGAAGAAGTGTGGTCCGGTTTATATTTAGCGCAAACGGCCGTGGCGATACTTCGTGGGTAATCCCATGAAAGACGGTCAATCAATCTCTCATACGAATGCGGCGGAAACACGTTTTTATAGAGCTGATATTCTTGTGTAAGATCCCCGATGATGGTTTTGATGCCAAGTTCTTTGAATCGTTTCCCGAACGTACCATCATAGATTCTAGTGAACAAATCCTTCGAAATGAACTCTCCATCGAGAACCGGACGAATGAAAATCTGCTTCATTTTTCCAACTGCAACTATTAATTCATCAGAGCTTTTAGTGCGAAGAACTTCCACGGTCTGCTTTGCGCTCAAAGACCGAGATATTCCCAAAACAGAAAGTAAATCATCAAATTGTTCTTGAGCTTCAGAAATTCGTTTGGGCTCAACTCCACATCCATTTGACCATTGAATGATTCTACGAATGATTTGGCGTTTAGAATTGGGGCCGATGTCGTACGCGAGTTGGTGAAATGTGGAATAAGAACCAGCTGATAAACCACCGACTGTGATATTCTCATTATTGCCACCAAAAAACCCGATGTTTTCATATGTCCATTCAAGAGCAGCTCGTTGATCCCAGAGTCCTAAGTTTCCAGCTGAAGTCTCGTCCCAGAGTTCTCTACCAGCTAGAAATCCAAAAACTCCGAGTCTATAATTGGGACATACAATAATACATTTCACATCTGTCTCGGCCAATAGCGAAGAAGGGTCGTCTGAGTTGTTCGAGCCGTATTGAAGGAAACCACCATCTGAATTTCTTAGTCATAGATCCTCAAATCGTCATGGAGATGACACCTACGAATGTAGAAGAACACTGGCCAACCACCTGATGGCGGTTCACCAAGTGGGATGTAGATGTTACACTGTAAACAATCCTCACTCGAGCTGCCTGGTGATACGAGTAGCGGGGATTGCGGGCATGGAATAGACGGCTTGTTGTAAGTTTGCGGATTATTTTCGGAACCATATGAGAAGTTTGAAGGAAGCGGGAACGGCTTTCGCCATCGTCTTTTACCTGTTGGTGGTAAAGCATACGGTACTCTTGAAAAGCGATAGCATTTTGATACGTTCGTAGTTTTGTCCTTGATCACAGGGCCTAATAGAGCTCCTTTACCAGGAAGCAATATACGAAGGGGTGGGTACATGATTGGTCAAGAGAAATTGCAATGCGGAGACGCAGTTGCTATGAGGAGTGAAGTTTAGTGATGGCTAGGTAATTGAAGTTGACGAGCACGTGCCGAGATAGAGTCTACTACCTACATTTGTAACCGATATCCCTGCTATGTGCACGCCCCTACTATATGCACGTTTTTGTATTTCAAAATAAAAATCAATTTAAAATTCGAAAATCATTAAAAAGAAATAAAATTTAAATTGAGGATTAAATAATAGTATTTATTTGAATTTTTCGAATTTTCAAATTATTAAAACAAAAATTGATTGAATGATTAAATAAAAAGAATATATAATTTTGATATATAATTGTTTAATAAAAATAGAATCAAATCTATTTATAGAATTATAAAATATATTAATAGATTTTTTGATATTAATGTTATTATAAAAAAATCAAAAAAATCAAAAAAGTAATAAGAATTGCATTTAATATAACTTATTAGATTTCCTAATTATTTTTATTTTTTAAAAAAAACTTAAAAATAAATCTTAAAATGAATTTAAGTTTTATAATTAATATTAAAGATTTAAATATTATAATCTTTTTGAAATAAATTACATTGAATATTAAAGTATATAAAATATCAATAAATCAAAAGAAATTATTCAAAGAAATCTTTTATTTTTAAATTTTAAATTTTAAAATTAATTTATTTCTAAATTTATGATATATAATGAAACTTTAATTATGAAACTACTATTATAATATAGAACAATTTAAAAAAGAAGTTTTTTAGAATTCAAAATATTATTAAACCAATTTTTAAAATAGAATATTCTAAATAGAAATTATTTTAATATTAATAAATCCTGAAAATCAAAATATATAATTGTTTTATTAAATCAAAAATCAATTAATATAATTCTTTTTTTTAATAATTAAATGAAATATATATGATTAAAGATTTTCGAAATTAAATTTTTATCAATAATCAATAAAAGCTTAGATTATAATTAATATTATATTAAATTAAATTTTTTATATTTATTTATAACCCTTTATTTAAATATAATATCAATAAACTATAGATTTTAATATATTTATAATGATTTTGAAAATCATTATTATTATATAACTCAAAAGTGAAGTTAAATATTATAAACTTATTATTTTATTAATGATTAATTCTTATAAATATTCTTTTTAAAATATATTAGAATTGAATATTAATATAATTTCAGAATTTCAATAAAAAAGTCTATTTTTTTTAATTACTTTATATTATAATATATAAAATTTTATAATTTCATTAAATAATACTTATATTTTTAATTACATTATAGAATATATTAATAAATAAATGATTTCTTATATAAAAATTTAATATCTTATTTATTAATATTATTATTAAAAAAAATTGAAATTTCAAATTTTTTATTTCAAAATATTATATTAATATACTGAAATTATCCTAGTTTTAAGTTTCAAATCAAATTATAGCTTTTTCAATTTTTAATTCAATTTAATATAATATTTTATATAAATAATAAGAGCGTGCACATAGTAGGGCCGTGCACGTAGTAGGGTTATCGGTTAGCACGGCTCGAGCACGGATAAACAACGGCTTAGAACAACGCGTGATCGGCATGCTTACCGTGTCATTTTGGGTCTTGTGAAAAGAACGACAGTTTATGTTCTTAGAATTGAGTAAGAAGTCACAAAAGGCGTGAGCAGTCTCAACAAAAGAGTTCAGTTCATTGTTCGTTCGCCAGGTTATTTGTCTACATTTCAATCTATCGATGTTTCTGTGCAGGCGCGGAATGGTTAGCACCAGTTGGGGTCTGATTAGATTAGATCGGATCAGATTAGATCAGATAAGACTTTTTTGTTCTACGAGTACACCTGACTACTAGGTAGACAATCCATACTAGAATGCTCGCACTAATTAACCTTAATCTAACCGAATGCGAAAGGGAAGAAAAATTAAGACTCTTTTTCACATGAAATTGGGTATTTTATCACATCAATCTAACCCAAAGAACTCAACAATCGCCTGGATATATCCGTTGGGAGACGATTCGAAGCCCGTTCAGCAGATGAGAACTTTGGTTTCGAAGGGTCAAACCATGCGAAAGTGCAGTCCTTCGGGCCCAAAACCCACTTGTGGTGAAGTGCTTGACAAAGCCCCACCTTGAAATTTGTGGTATCCCATCTGATAAGAGTGGGATATGTTGAGCGCTGCTATTGGCGCAACTCATGATGGGACACAAATGAGCATCTGATTAGATGTGATTGATAAAAGGAGATGAGATGGTGTAGGGTGTACGAAATTTGGATATTGCCTAAGAGGAAAGGGCAAGCAAATTCAAGTGAAGACTAAAGTATGAGTCCTGAGATTCAAACATATGTATAGGTAGATACGATACCCAATGCTCATGGTTGAAGTCGGCTGTTTCTCATGCCACCACAAGAAGTTCATTGCGGCGATAGGATTGAGTTATCATTTGGTCCAACTAGACTGAATATGGTACTGCAATGGAGATCTTCGAGAGATTTTACTGGTGAGATTATTTGAACAATCCTGGAGGTTGCGCCTTGAACCAATTTCTTGGTTGTTTGAGTGTAATACCGACATACAGATAATTTCTCACGCTTGTAATATCTTGCCTCGCGATCCAGTTTTCAACTCTATGCTCAGTATAGGGGAGGGTTCTCAATCCGAGAGGGGCAGACGGAACTTTTAATGGTCTAGCCACGCAAAGTCAAATGCCACATAGCAGATTTAGTTATTTCTTCACGTTATCGATCTATCTTTCAACATCCATAGCTCGACAATGTTTTACTTGTCCTCACTCAACATTTCCCATCCAACATTCATCTCAGACTTTCAAGATAGAATTCATGTCGGCTGCAGGGTTAGTGGCCTACTTGTTTGATATATGAGGCTCAGTGCGTTGGGGGTACTTGGTTTTATTATCGTTGAACGAATTTCAAACCAACCGACCATCTCTTCTCCGACTCTACATAAGCTTTAGTCATACGAAACGACTAGTCACACGATTTGATGATCTGATAAGATCAAAATGGGGATAAAGCCGGCCGCTAATTTGGTTGGATCCACTCGCTCCATCAGATTGAGCATGTGGACAGACTTCGATCTCCAAACTTAGCTTGCTTGTCAAACTGCATGCAGCACGATATTGAGACTTATTTGGGGCAATGACCAGGACATATCATCGACATTTTATCTAGGGTCTAGCATAGTAGCCACGTCCCCGTGTTAACCGGCCTAAAGCTGCACAAGAACGGTGAATTATGCGAAAATTTGATGTTGAGTGTTCCTTGGCGCTCAAATTTTTCCTTTCCACTATTGTGATCTGGAGCATTGTCTATATTGCCACTTCTCAAAGTGTTCAGAATAAATACCCTTTCAATCCCTCTTTTCTATTCTTCGTCATTAGCTACATTTTCCATTATCTTTCAGCTTTGAATTATTGGTTTCTCAACTAACGGGCGATTGCAAAATGAGGTTTCGATTCAATAATCTCAATCCAAATGAGGTACCAATTGCGGAAGATACAGCCGATATCTCATCCGTAGACGAAGAAAAAACGCCTACAACCACAGCCAATGTTCTCTCGGAAAATGACAGCGAGGTCATCAACAAAGAGTTTCAGCATGGCGTGCAAGCTGCCGAAGCCATCAACCAAGTATGGACTAGAAATCATTTGATTCTGGCCTATATTTTGTTAGTATAGCCCGTGATTATAAAATTGTTTTCGTCGAATCTTTTACTGAGGGTTTTTAATCTAGAATCTGGATTATTGAATTCCTGTTGACATTCGCGTCCGGATTGACCGGCACACTTACACCCTATGTAACCTCCTCTTTCCAGGCCCACTCCCTCACGGCAACAACTTCCATCATCTCGAGTCTCATAGCTGGTCTCATAAAACTACCATATGCGAAACTCATGGATATTTGGGGTCGTCCCCAAGCTTTCTGTGTCATGGTCGCTTGATTTACTCTTGGTATGGTTATGATGGCCGGATGCAATGATGTTAAAACATACTGCGCAGCTCAAGTATTCTACTATGTTGGTTACAATGGAATTGACTTCACGCTTACAATCTTTATCGCCGATACAACCCAACTGAAGAACCGAGCCTGGTGGATTGCATTCTCTTCTTCACCTTGGATTGCTACAGTCTGGGCATATGGACCTGCTGCTGAAAGTGTTTTGAACACGATAGGTTTTAGATGGGGTTTCGGTATATGGGCCATCATTTTCCCAATTATCTGTATACCTTTGTTCGGACTTTTCTACTATCATCAAAAGAAGGCCGAAAAGCAAGGCTTGATTCAAAAGGTTGACAGTGGACGAACTTGGACTGAATCATTTATTTATTATTGCAGGGAGTTCGATGTCATTGGTCTATTGCTGATTGCTGCTGGCCTTGCTCTGTTTCTTCTAACATTCAGCTTGTACAGCTATCAGAAGGGCGAGTGGAAATCTCCGTTAGTCATTTGCTTCATTATCTTTGGTGGTCTATTAATCGTTGCTTTTGCTCTATACGAAATGTACCTTGCACCAGTAACCTTCATTCCTTGGGGTTTGATGAGGGATCGAACAGTATTCTTCACCTATACAATGGTTGCTAGTCTTTACTGCGGTATGTACCTTTCTCTGACCCGACCTCGCTTCCTAGAATCAGGATGTTCAACAGCCCCGATCATTGGAGACCTTCACAAGAAGCAATAATAATTTAGCAAGATTCTGACTTCAATCAGCTTGGTACATCTGGGACTCGTATTTTTATTCCATGCTTATCGTCGTATTCAATCAATCTGTTACGAATGCCACCTACATCTCAAACATCTACACAATTGGGTCTTGTTTTTGGGCACTGGTCGTTGGAATTATTATCAGATTCAACGGACGCCTCAAGTGGCTGGCTCTTTACTTCGGTGTGCCTATCACTATTCTCGCTGTCGGCCTCTTGATTAAATTTCGTCAGCCCGATACCAATATTGGATATATCGTAATGTGTCAAATCTTTATTGCTTTCGGTGGTGGAACCTTGGTTATGTGCGAACAGATGACCGTCATGGCTGTCTCCTCTCACCAACACATCCCCGCTATTCTTGCCATGGAAGCGATGATTGCCAGTATTGGTGGGGCCATCGGATCCACTATTGCAGCTGCACTTTGGACTGGCATATTCCCTGTCAAGCTCGCCGAACTTCTTCCTGCATCATCTCAAGCCGACTTCACATCAATTTATGGTAGTTTGGTAGTGCAGTCCAGCTATCCACTAGGAAGTGACACAAGAAATGCTATAAACCGAGCCTATGGGGATACTCAAAGGCTGATGTTAATCTGTGCCACTTGTCTTTACTTCGTCACTCTTATTTCAACCATGTTCTGGAGAAATATCAATGTCAAGGATATGAAGCAAATCCACGGTCGTATTTGGTGAGGAACATAATTGAGGGGGATTGTCAATGGTTCGAAGCAGATGGCGATTCAAAAGAGATTCTAGTATCTTTTGTGGTCATTCTTGAGAATTAAGTTGGGCTATGACAGCACGTCAGATCTAGAGCAAGACAATCATCAAAGATGATAAAAAATTGTGATCTTAATTACTGATACGGCACGAAACTGCGGTGACAATCCAGTTCCTAGTTTGAATCAAGAGTCCATAGTCTAGTGATACATTTTTTCTCGGGATTCTCACTTGGTTGGGATAAGATACCATATCTATAGGTTGTTCTCGATTTGGTATACCTGACTTATTGAATATTTATTCAAAATGGGAATTGAAACATCATGCAAACAGCGGGAAACCTCAAAAGCTCACTCCGTAATGACCAAAGATGTGTCAATATTCCCGTGATTTAAGCAGCTGTTTCTCCCCGGTTTTCTTTCTCCGACTTGGGACTGTGAAGATTGTGAAGCAACTTCAATGTTCTTGGAGCTTTACTAAATTTCGCCTTCGACCGATCATGACTACCAACCATAATTCTACCCGTGCTTTACATATCGTACGTTTGTCACAGCATAGAACATCTAAAGAACTATTAGTTCCATGACTTGAGATATCGGGGAGTAATATGGGACTTACAAAGAACTCGTTCTGATCTGCGGTTTCTTTCGTTCAGTTGATAACCTAATTTCTAGAGTTTCTTTGTGAACCGTTTTGCACTAAGACACAACTGACAGATGATCAAGGCGCAGTATGGGCATTTATATTGTGTCGTGCCTCTCTTCTGGCCACAAGTCAAACACTTGAACTTCTTCTTCATTTGTTCCTTTGGCCAAAAAGAACAATGCTCGCAGCATACTTGCTTCTCAGCATCCGTGACACAATCGTTGGCAGAAAATATGAGTTCCATCTTCAACTTATATTCCATCTCAATCTTCTCTTTCAGACTAGCTGCAGCGTCTTCCGTTGTTTTCCTTGCCTCGGCTTTGGCGTCACGTTTGGCCTTTTCGGCAGCGTTTCGCCTCGCTCTTTCGAGTCGGGCAGCAGCTTGGTTAGCTTCCCAGGCAGCCTCTGCTTCTCTCCTCAATTTATCCTCGCGTTCTCTACGCTCCATTTCAGCCTCGAACTCAGCATATCGGTCATAGCTGGGTCTTCGTGATGCGCGAGTAAAGAACATGCGGAAAAACTGGTCGAACATCATCTCTTCCATCTCATCATACTCATACTCATAGTCTTCTGGTTGGTGGTACTGCTCTCCGAATCCACTAGATAGGTTGGAAAGAACTGGTTGGTCATACTCTCTGCGTTGACGCTCATCAGAGAGTATTTCGTAAGCAGCTTGTACCTATGCGCACATCGAGTTAGCTACGTCAATTTATGTAGTGAAGTTTGAGCGGTAGCGTAGTGATGTTTGATGCATTGAACGGCCTGATAATATCCCTAACTCACCTTTTGAAATTTGGCAGTGGCATTGGTATTGTCAAGATTCTTGTCTGGATGGTGGACTCTTGCTAGTCGACGGTACGACGCTGTGATATCTTGTGCGGATGCATCCTTGGGGACCTCAAGAGCCTCGTAAAGATCAAAATCTGGGACCAAAGGCATCGTTACAAAGGATTTAAATGTCTCTTTCTTGTAGGTCGAAGCTGTGGTAAGGTAGCGATGTATTTGGTAGATAAAAATTCTAGTAAAGTTTGTTTTCAAGTGAGAATATAGAAATCATGCGAAATAAGGAAAAAAAATTTACTACAAGTACAACAAGCGAGGAAAAGTGACAGGTCAAAGATTCGATCTCTAGCAAACCAAAATTTGAATAATAGACTTCGTCGTTTGTCCCGTATATGGATGAATGCATACCATGCGTGAATAAAACAATTTCCTGATCGGCAACTTTCACATTTTCTTTTTCATTTCGACATAAGGGCCATATGGATTAGAAAATAGTGAATACTTGATGTGAATGTACAGCTTACCTAGCCAATCTCCCTTCTGCTATCATCTGCTTCTCTGGTTTAAAGGCAATTAAGTAAGAGAATGGGGAGGAGGCAGAGAGGACAACACCATTGCTGTAATTATAATAAGACAAGAATTGGAAATGTTCTCTTCGGTTCAAAATGATGCATATTCAGAAATACAATATTCAAAAATACAATCATGAATGCGTCTTCCACCCAATACTTTTTAGGACACAGAACACACCCCAATGTTATTTACTTTTTTCGAATCAAATTTGTCGAGCAAACATGCGATAATTAATATTGAAAGAACAAAAACCATCACCCCTCACTCCGATTCAAGGTATCATCAAGTTTCACAACAATAAACTACTACCAGATTTTGACTAGTTCATTCGAGTTTATCTTGATTGAATTGAAAGTATGATCCTAGAAATAGGGCCATCGACTCTCAACTAACATATGAATCGCTTCAACCCCCTAATTCCCAACGCCCCGTGCTCCAATCTGCCGTAAATATAACAATGTAAAGCGGTTAACAATCTTTTTTATATGACTTTAAACCCGGTTGTTTATATGCACAAGAGTATTACACAGTTCTCCCTTCCTTCACTTCGCATTATGACCAGATTTACCCACCATATATCGCGAAGTCCCGTTCCTAAACGCCCTGCCCATGCATCATGTAATAACTTGGATATGCAAGTAAATCTTGTTTGCTACTCCCATTCGCCAATCACTCTCAGTGCAAGAATTACCAGAAACTACACCAACCAATATAATGTTGACAAAGATTCTCCAACTTCGTTGCCTCAATCAACAACTTGTCAACTTGCTGAATATATGGTAATTCCTCGTCTGGTTTGAAGTCATGTCCCGTCAACTTCTCCTTGACGCGCACCAGTACTTGCACTGCCCTCGTATTCTGGTTTTCATGTGCCTCCATATCCTGAGGCCCTTGAGTGGTGGAATTCGTTCTTGCACGAGGACGTGAAGCTGGTGGGCCACCTGGAGCTGCTATAGGATCTCCTGCGTCCGCAGTTAACGCTGCAGGTTGAACAAATTCATCCATTGTTGAAGGTCTACGATTCTGAGCAGCGATAATAGATTCCCGGCGCTCGGATCGGAAGTTAGGTCCTACAGGTGAAGCTTCACCGTTCAAACGCCAATTAAGGAGGGGATCATGGATGAACTAGTTTGTCAGCAATGTGTCTCTAGAAGAAATGAATCAAACTTACAGCCTCAAGAACTGCCATCAAAGACTCCTTGTTCTCTCTCAATACTCTCATCACGTTTTCGCAGGTAATTCTAAAACTTCCCTCAATATTGCTAACTTCCATAGCATATGTCAACATCCTAGTCAATCTGAACGGAACTCGTTCGGGGTATTTTTCACGAGTCATAGCAACTTCAAAACAGTCTCCAAAATCGATGTGAACGATGTTACCTGTTATTCGATCGAGCATCAAATTCGAAGGGTGACGATCACCAAGACCAAGAATGTATCCGACCATAGACATCACTCCTAGTGATCTAGTATAGTTTGTACGCCTCTCGAGCCAGGACTCAGAACTCTTGCTCTTTAGCCAAAGAACACGATAAAGATCTTGACCAGTTGTGTTATCGAGAGCATAACCAAAGACCTCAACTTTTTGCATGAGGGTGAGATTGTCGTAATCGGGGGCCATTTGTAACATGATACGGTGTTCGATATTGAGCAAGATCTTCCTACTTTCTCTGTACTCCCGAATGAGGACGTGTAGAGTATCACTGTTGGGCACCCAACCAAGAAGACCGGAATTCTGGGACAGTGGAATGGCAGGATACCTCTGTATGTTAAGATGACGTTTATATGACTCCGAATCGCTGGTGAGTAAGGTATTGCAGAGACCAAACAATTGCATAACACGTTCGTCCTGTCGAATATCTTCGTGTCCCTTAAGACAGAATACATAAGCGACACCGTCACTTCCCTTAAGACTAAGCTTCCTTGGGCGTTGCTTGGAAGAAATAACACTGAAGTTGCTATCGAAATTGACAATCGATATGATACGCTTCCCACTTTGATACGTTCCAGGGACAGCCAACTCCAGATCATGAGCATTGAGAAGCTTGGGGGACACGTAAGCTAACTCAAGATTGTTAAGTTGCGGTAACTGGCGTGCGATTCTTCTGAAGACTTGATAGTACAGATCCCAAGCTTGGTTGATATCTCCAAGATCCTTCGTTCTTTGGTAGGTAATGCACCATTCTCGAGCCTCTTGAAGATCACGACCGAATGTTTGAGCGAAGGAGATTTCTCGCAAGGTCTCCGGGCCGTTATCGAGCATATCGTGCAAAGGCGCGAGTGTGTTGAACATGCCCTCGATGTTGTGGTCGCCGAAGTACAGTCTGGATGCCTCTTCGAGGCCTTCATGCCATTGCTCATGCCATAATACTGCCACACGAATCAACTCTTTACTAACAAGATCTGCTTGGTCTACCAATTTCGGACTGTGTTGCCGCATACTATCCATGATTTGCATTGCTGATCGTGAACGACGTGTATTAGGGGCGGATTTCATAGCGACTGTCAATGGATAGACTAGCGCTTGCGGGTGAGCTCTGCCAACATCTGCAAGTAGATTGTGAATGGAAGCGCGAACACGAGCATTTGGTTGGTTGATGCGTGCGATAAGTTGGGGAATGACTTCTAACCAAGTATCAACGCTAACAGAAGAAAATCCTTCGGTAACGGCTTGATTGACTTCTACGTGGCCACCATGAGCGAACCAAAGAGTGAGAAGACGCAATGTATCTTGCAAAGAGCTTCCTTGCGACAAAGCAATGGATTTGAAGAAACCACGGACAGCAGGAACGACGTGATTAACGACGACATTACCACCATTTACATCATGTAACTCATGCCCGGGGTCTGCCTGAACAGCCTGAACAATTTCAAAATTTGCCAAAGCCCAGGCATGCCATGCCTTGTACCATTGTGGATTAAAGTGAGTGGCTGCTTTATACGAGGCAAGGATATCGTTAAGATTGTCGGTTTGCCAGTTACCTTTCTTCTGGGCAACCTGCCACTCTCCTTGTTTAAGACAACACCTAGCAAGGAGTGTGGTATGATCAGCCAAGCCCTTTGGTGTTAGCAGACTGTGGGCATTTGCTCCGAGACCATTAGTGTAACCATTTCCATTCATCATCCCGTTCGTACCATTGTGAAGGTTCATGGCATGCATATCATTTATGATGCCCCCTTGAGTTGCGATCTGTGCTTGTTGTAGTTTCTCTGCCAGACCAGATGTGAATATCTTGAGAGCTTCCAATGCTTGAGATTGCTTGCCGACAGCCCAGTGAAACTTCAATATAGCATACTGAACCGGAGCTTCAATATGTTTATTTGAAACCCTAACTCGTCGATCTCCGTTTGCATTCTCCACAATCTGAGGTAATACCACATCCAGGCTCTCATCGCCGCCCATTAAAGTTTTGAGGTGCTTCTCGGCCAGGCCCATTCTTCCCGACTTCCTACATAAGTTCGCAAATTTGATTGACATTTGCATGTTCTCCATTGGAGTTATGACCAGAGCTCTCAACTTCAACATTCTCTGCCAAACCTCAACATTTCGTTGACATCCGAGCAAACGAGTCTCCCAGGTTTGACGCATAACTTCCTGCTTGGCTGGGTTATTGTTGCTCTGCTTATATATACTGAGCTCTTCCAACTCTGCAAGCATCTGTACCCGAACAACAACCGTGTAGGCTCTATTATAAGACTCACTAACCAAAGCACTCAACTCGGTGTCTAATCCTTCTCTGGCCTTTTGGACGAAAAGGGCAGCCTCGCGAAATTGATTGCGATGCAAGGCAAGAATTGCTCCAAAGAATGATCGATCTGGTGTATGACTCTTCATGACACTCAAGTAATCATCCATAAGATCCCACTTTCTGAGACCCCAAGCAGCTGCTGTGGCCAAAGGAGCAATGGCTCTCTTGATCTCGAGTGACGAGGTATGCCATTTATCTTCAGCCAATGCCGAGAGTGATTCCCACTCTCCCAAGGCATGTAGACATCTCATTTTACCCATTATAACATCAAAAGTCTCTGCTTGGTCTGGGAAATCCTCCTCGCGCCTCTTGTAAAACTCGAGAGCCTCTTCCCATCTCTCGAGCTTCTCGAACCAAGTCTCTCGTAATGTGATACCATCCTTGTAGAGTTGCGCTTTTCGTAAAATACCGATTGCGGCATCATACTGCTGCAGCTGATTGTTAATTTGGATCAATGCTTCAACAGCTCCACTTGTTTGATCTTGACAAAACTCCAGTTCCTTGTAGTGAAGAGCCTTGGCCCAAGCATGGCACCTACCAGCCTCTCGTCCCAGAACTCTTATATCAATTGGTAAGGCTTTATCGTCGTGCTCCATGAACTCTGCAAGGTTCAGCAAGATGCCCAAAAGATCAGGAGTGACGTGAGGAGATTTGATCGCCATTTCAATATTCTGTATCAGATCATCCTGATAACCTTCGAATAGCTCTCCCCAACATGAGACGAAAGCGGAATTAAACAGTTCTCTTGCAAGGGGTGGATATACCGATGCCAATTGAGCACATGACCTAAGTGCGTGATTTGGTGACTCCAATAATACGGATGCACTAAATTTGCGCATCCATTCCTGCCAATCCTCCTTGGTGGATTTCCCTGTTGCATCCCAAGCAGCCTTCAAGTGGACAGGATTGCTGTCCAGTTTTTTATTTGAAACATCCGAGAAGTCGACTTCATCGGATTGATTCAGATAACGTTCTTCAGCACTCAAATCTTGCGGCAAAGGTTCTCCCTTTTGAAGTTTACTAACCAACAGTTCGTAATTTTGATGCTGTATTTGGTGACTATTGAGAACTTTGTTAATTGTGCCGGCAAAGTGTAGATAATCCCTTCCGAGCTGGAAGATTAGAGCACAAAGGGTATCAAGTGATGCCAATCTCAATGAGCTATCACTACCAGCTAAAACTCTCGAGAGGGGATGTATGATTTTCGAGGCGTAATCGTTCAGGTTGACATGTCTTGAGATCTTACCGATAGTTTCAATCGCGGCTTTTCGGATAAATGAAGGCTGCTGAGGTTTCTCAAATACGTTAACGATAACAGGCACGATCAAATGCATGTATTCCTCGGCGCTAGGACCAAACACGAGAAAAGCATGTAGCACACGCTCTGAAGGAAGTCGTCTTGTTGTAGTATCCTTTTCGAGCACGCCCAGCATAAGTGGCAGTAGGCTAGCCAAATAAACCTTGAATTCGCCTTCTAGTGATCTCGAGATAGCCTCAACAAGGTGAAGTATGTTAGCTTGCAATGGCGGAGACTCATTCCAGTATTCTTGAAGTACCACAACAATCTCTGGTAAGTAATTACGAATGTGCTGTCGGACGATGGTTACCAACAAACTTAATTGACTGAAGTATGACTCAAGACGGGTTTGTGGAGAGGTTCGAATAACAGACAAAAATGCAGGAATAATCTTGTCAAGAAAAGAAACGCACTCTAGTCCCAAGGTCCTGAAAATTGACATGATGGCTTCGATAACCATAGCATGGTGTTGGTTAAGGGATGGGTCCTTCAAGATGTTGAGAAGAGCATTTATCACAACAGTTGGGAAGTATTCTTTGTTGGAAGGTGTCAGTCCCGTCATCATAAGAGATATATCAGTCATCTGGTTTGACTCTAGACGTAATTGCATCTCTGGAGATCGCTCTTCAACTTGTTGATGTCGATATGGATCCAAAGCACCAAGAATACCCATTAGTTTGATAGTCTCTTGTCGCAATGGTCCTCGTTGCGGTTCTCCTCGAATGATGTTTTGCAAGATTTCCAAAAGTCGAGGGTATTCCAGATATGGCTTAATGACATATCCTGAGTTGCTTGCCAATTGACCTAAAGTTCGTAAAGAAGCTTCACGCTTGGCAGAAGAGCTTTGATCCTGCAAAGCTTCGATGATTATAGGCATGAGTTGCTTGATGAATGGAATCATGCCCTCTCCTCCAACACAGGCAAGTTCACCGATAGCCTTCATGATTGTGGCGGCCACAGCTGGACTAGGATCGCGAGCTTTAGGCAATAAAACATCCATCATAGGAGTAACATATGGTTTAATCAATTTCTGTGAGTTTTGAACGAGCAAGCTAAGCAGTTTAGCGCTTTCTTCTTTGTTTCTCGCTACGTCGGAGAACTCGAGTTCTGTGAGCATTTGAATGAGGACCTTTCTCAAAGAAGGAATGACATATGCAGGATTTACATGCGTCAAGCGGCCAATAATTGTGATTGCGACTTCACGGATTTGGAATACTTCGTCATTCAAAGCAAAGAAAAGAGTTCGAATGTTCTCTGCTTTGGCAAGATGTCGATCGAATCGTTCGTCAAGAGCAGCTAGAACCACTCTTCGAATGCTAGGATCCGGATCTCCAACACCGACGGTAAGTAATTTCTCAATAACTTCGCTAACGACTTGAATAGCATGGTGGCTCGTTTGATTAACAATAGGATCTCGGACATAAAGTTGACAGCACGTCAAAGCAGCTGCCTCTCTAATCTCTGGATTCTCGTCTTCCACATATTTGATAGCAACATCACGCACAAATTCGTTTAGAACATGTCCAGAAAAGTCAAAACTGCCAAGAGTATTAAGGGCTAGCTTGATTTCGCTTTGGCGGTGCTCATATGCTTGTGGGTCTTTTGAGTCTTTTGGCACGACTGGCGCAGCGGCAATGTTGTTTGGTGTAGGGGCTCCAAGGGGTTTGAATGGCTCGCCACAGAGAACCTTGCTCAACATGTCCAGCAGTCTTTCTTGGATGATAGGCTTTACTGGTGGTATATAGAAAGCCATGTCCACCAAAGCTTGAGTCAACTTGGGACTTAGCTCACATGCGAATATGGGGTCTAAAAGTGCCTCCATATACTTGCTGAGGGTTTGC
Source organism: Botrytis squamosa (assembly GCA_014898485.2). Lineage (NCBI taxonomy): Eukaryota > Fungi > Ascomycota > Leotiomycetes > Helotiales > Sclerotiniaceae > Botrytis > Botrytis squamosa. The sequence goes on from RCTC02000002.1 coordinate 172,135, forward strand.
CCAACTGCGACTGCTAATCTGCTGATGCAATCAAAGACTGGGTCCACTGTGCCGAGTCGCCTTCTGAAAGGAATGGTTAGCATGCATGTTTACATGAGATTCCGGCATAACTTACGACTTCAGCGACAAGCCTTCTCTGACATATATCAAAACTCCATCTAGGTAAGAGGCAATAGCACTTTTGACAGCATTGGCGATATTTCCAATAGCCAGAAATGCGTCATTTCTATCTTTGTCCTTCTTGAGCATACCGGATAAGAACACCATAAACCTGTGAAGGTAGGATTGAGCAAACTCGGTAGGGGAATAGTTCGCCAATTCGGGTATCAGCATAACAACGGTTTTACGAATCTGTGCGTCTCGGTGATCTTTGTGTCGGAAAACAATTTCGCACACTTCCGGATAATGCTCATGCATAAACATACCACCTTGCTGAAGAAGCTCCTTAATTACAAGAAGGGATCCATGGATATATTCCACAGTCCCTTGTCTCACACCCTGAACAGCTTCATCATATATTTTTGCCTGCCATGTCTGTCGTAGAGTTGGATCTCTCTCCCTAATTATCTGGAAGCATGCACTTATAGCTTCTGCTGCAGTCTGTCGGATGAGAAGCCGCTGATCTCTCAAACCTACCCATATTTGATCGAATATTAGTCCAACAAAAGTGTAAACCAGTGTCGGAGAGTTTCTGCCCAATTCTCGCAAAACCAGAACCGCGCTATATCTTTTTTCTTCGATTCGATCGGACTGCAAGTATTCCAGGGCGGTTTTGATCTCACTCTCCACCAGGTCCGACACCAACGAACCTCCAGGCCGGCACATCTTCCCCAATGCCATTGCCGCCGGTTGCATAGGAGCAAGATCCTTCCCTCTCAGTATATTTCGAAGGGATTGTCCAAATCGAGTGACTCGTTGTCCGACTTCTATACCGTCGAAATCGACCAGCGCATCGATAGCATATATACCACCGGTTCGCTCAACATCTCCATGGTGACCGATGAGGCTGGTGATTTTTCCACTGACAATATTGGAAAACTCCGTGTATCGTTCCTGGGGAAAGTCTACCAGAACATTGATTAGTTTCCCGTCCCAAAGACTAGTATGAAATGAGAGCCTCACCTCTGGAAGCCACCTCCAGCAACTCTCTCAACTCCAAGGCTGCTCTCTTTCGTTGTTCATCACTCCTACATCCGAATTATTAGCTACCAACACCGCATAGCAATATACTCAGTTGCGTCAAGCTAACCGTGATCGTAAATCTGCCACAATGCGATTCAAGGCATCAAATGCTTGATTAGATTGTTGTGACATTTTGGCCTCTTTTCAGAGCTTCTCTCTCAATGGGTGAGTTTGCAGTTCAACCAGCAACAGTGTTATGCGCATTCCATCCTCGTCCTCGTCCTCGTCCTTGTGCGGCTATCCAGCTGAGTAATTGTTTTCGTAGTGGGAGTTGTGTTTGAATAGACCAGCAATTCGATTATGGGCAGGCAAAGAGTTTGAAATGCTCACTGTCTTATAAGATACCTGGGTAGTTGTTAATGACGGAGAGCTCGATGGTTTGATGCCGAACAGACGAGTTCGAGGTGAAAAATACGCTAAATCACACATTCACTAATACGGTGCGTGGCGATAACGATCTTATCAGTAAAACAGTAAGACCGCCTCAAGCACTTCAAAGACCGCCTCAGTCAAAATGTCAAACCATCCATCTTTCCTACGTCGAAAAAAGAAAAAAGACTTATTATTTCGTCTCACTCATCAAAAAGTCGCTCCATGAAAACCATTCGTTCCATATCTTCAAGGGTTTGAATTTTATACCAATACAGAGCACTTCTATTTCCTCGTCATGGGTAACGATGGTGGAAGTATTCCTACTCGTCGCGAACTTGTAAAGGAAGCCGCCCGCAATCCAAATACTTCAGAATTAAAAGCTACCCTTCACGAATCACAGACACACGCCTGGACATATTGTCCTCTCTCCAATAAACCTCTCACTACGCCTATCGTATCCGATTGCGCCGGAACGCTCTACAACAAAGATGCCATTCTCGAACAATTACTTCCTAAAGACGATGATGTCCCCGCTTCTGTCATAAGGGAAAAGGAAGAGATTCTGCAGGGACGAGTTAAGGGACTTCGCGATATTGTAGAAGTCAAGTTCTCCACGGTCAAGGAAGATAAGGAAGAAAAAAAGATATGTCCTATAACCAGTAAGGAGTTGGGAGCTGGTACCAGAGCTGTCTATTTAGTGCCTTGTGGACATGCGTTCTCAGAAGTTGCGATCAAAGAATTAAAAAGCGATACATGTGTGGAGTGTAATGAGGGATATACTGCGGAGAATGTCATATCTATACTTCCCATATCGAAAGAAGATAACTCAAGACTGGCATTCCGAGCGAGTAAGCTGAAGGAAGGAGGATTAACTCATTCGCTGAAAAAAGCTCCAGGGGGAAAGAAAAAAAGAAAGCACGCGACAGAAACAGAGTCTGCGGTCCCCTCGGAAACTGGGAAAGAAGATTCTCTTCACAAAAGCCAATCTCGAGCGAAAGAAAATGGAGTGGCCGACAAGACCCAGGCTCGGATGCAAGAGAAAGGAAATGGTCCAGCGACAACAAAGTCAAATAATGGACCATCCACGGTACCTTCAGGTATCAAAAATGCATCAGCGGCAAATCTAACAGCCAAAGTTTTGGAAGAGCAAGAGGAACGAAACAAAAGACGAAAGTTGGGGATGAATGACAATCTCAAGAGTTTGTTCTCGAATACCGGATACAATGCACAGAATCAAAAGGGTGGGGATTTCATGACAAGAGGGTTCTCGATGAACAAGAAATCTTAAGAGAACATGGTACAGGAAAGGCGTGGCGTTAGGTGTTGTTGGTTAGGGTCTTGGTTTCTGTGGGATATCGTCCCCGATTTGTAAGATACATCATATGCCAATCGACAATTGCATGATATCATTGTTTTCCAGAGCAGAATCGTACTAGGTGGTTACGGAAGCTTTTGCGGGTGTGGATGAATCAATAGTCACAACCCTCTTCCTCTTCCCCGTATCTATAAGAACCATGAGAGCCTCTCTGTTAGTACAGAATTGCTCTCCATATACTAATATACTTTCTATGTTTCGTATCCTCTCAACGCACCAGGTTCTGACTTCACTCTCAATTCTACATTCTTTGATATAATCGACTAGAAGTATGTTTTGCATTCAATCAAGCATTCTGGTTCATAGAACTCGACCAACCTGGACCTATCCCGAAATCCCTCTAATTTTTATATATACACTTTCTGCTCACCATATATCCCAGGTGACATTCATCTTCGACCCCAAGCTTTCATTCCATATAGATGCCATTTCTCCAATCTCTTTGTTGCCCATTCCACTATTGCATACTGAAGTTGAGCTTGGCCGAACGATTGCAAGGGAAAATCCGCTCTGGTTAATCATTTTGCTTAGTTTATATGCTTAAGTGGTTTTGAATCCCTACCTTGAATCTACCGGGGCAATGCATTATGGAGAGCGATGTTCAAGTATTGCGTGCGGCTGACGCTTTTACTTTTGTTAGCAGACCAGCATCTGCACTATGTTAAATAGCCGAACGCTCACGACAATGACGAATGAGGCCTGTGAAAGGACATTTTTTCAGTAAGTATTTCCCATCATCGTCTCTAAGTAACTCTGATCCAAATCCCATTTCATCTTAAATCGATTAAACTTTCACCTCTCCATTGAGTTTACCCACCATTCTCCCACCTCTTGTACCTGGTTCCAACTCCCCTTTTATAATCCAAATTGCCCTCCAAGCACTCCACTCACCCAGAATTCTCTCCTCCTATTCTCCTTCTTCCAACCTGTTCATTGAAGCATTTTCCCGATCTCAACAGATATGCTAAACTCAGCCTCGTAACGCCCGCCCCTTTTCCCGGCGCAGTAACAACACGATGGAGTGAGCTCCGTAACATTCCACCTGTCCATTCGACCATCATATTTCCGGTATTTATCAGTGCGCAGCCTGGGACCGGACGGATGTATTGCCAATTCTCATTACAGTTTTCTGCTGAGGAGGGAAGAATTTGTAGACCCCCTGCGATGTTGAAGAGCATCATTATGGTTCCAATATCTGTATGGCCACCCAATGCGATCTGATGATCTTTTGTAGATGATTGAGCACGATTAATTAGCATACGTAGAGAAATATCCGATTCCTTGTCTAAAGTATCCAGGGACATTAGGATACCAGATGCGAGACCCAGATGTTCTTCAAGGTGGGTTAAAATGACTTTCAGAACTCCATGGACGTGATAGAATAATAATTTACATTGTTCACGGTGAGTTTTGAATGGCAAGGGGTTTGCACATGGTGAACTTGTTCCAGTATGTTGTCTTGCCCGAGGGGATGCATTGCTATGTTATCGGGTTTTCCGTCGTCGGTTTTTAATATACCAGGAGGTTCATATCTAAAGGTATTGTAGGTTAATCGTTCATTTTTTTTCCCAAACTTAAAATGTTGAATCAGCAGTGGGTGCCCAAACGAACGGATCTCCGCAGAAACTGAAATTAGCAGTATCTCTTGAAAAATTGATTCAAGTGCTGCGAAATTTGGCTTTATAGTATAAGATGAATCAACCAAACCTTACGAGGTTTCAGTCTTCCTCAAGAGTCAAGAAGAGATTAAATTTATCACAAAACATGGGAAGTTGTGAAATACCCCTGGATTCTCACAACCCACAAGTGAACACTTCAATAAGGAGTAAGATGAGATTAAAACTTACCCCAAGATACTTTTTGCGGGTTGATATGCGCATTTCTTCAATACTTCATGATCAAGAGTAAGTGTTGATTTAGTAATGACAAACATCTTCTCTGCATCGAATAGCAAACTTTCACCTTGATCGCCATTTCTCAGTTCCAAGAGGAAGAAACCAAATTCTTTGCATACCTGAAGACCTTTTCGGACCCTTCATTCACATTTTTTTGAGTTGGCTGAATGAAATACTTGGAATGCTGGCAACGTTGAGATCGGCTGGAAACTCGGGATACTGGTTGAAGTACTCAGAAGTACCCATGATAACGTGTCTTTGAAGAACAATAATATCGTGTAAGAGTTTGTTCTCAGGTCAAGAATATTTGACAGATTCATGAATGAGTATTGGAGCGTGAAGTACTCCATTAACATTTACGCTTATACTCATCGCAAATCTACATCAGTGTTGCAAAATATAGAATGATGCCCATTTGTCAACTGGCCATATCGATCGTTTCATTCCAGAAAGGGAAGAACTTGATGAGTAAAAGAACGAACCAGGCATCAAATGCGCCGGCTTGCGTCGGCGACCAGTGCGACACTTGTCGTCTTACACTATGGAGTTTCTATCGAAAGAGAAAACTGCACGACGGCTGTTGGTATTGGTTTCTCCATGACCTCTAGTCGATTTAAGCTTTCCTGCCGTCTTTCCATGAGGCCTAAGTAGAGGTTTGGACAAAATAAGATGGGCCCACCTAGCATCTTTCATCTTCCATCGATTTAATAAGATATCATCGGATGAGTGGGGCTAGACATAAACAATGATATGTTTGCTCTGTATTTTACGAAGCAAGCAAGCAATCCAACACATATGGATCGAATATGTCCACGCAATATTGTCTTATGTAATGAGACCAAATAGGAACTCCAGCACGGGAGCAGAGCGAGCATGAACTAGAGAGCACATATTGATGAGACTCTATCACTCCAGGAAATGAGCAGAAATGGTAGACTTGAAATCTCACCCACTTCAAAGCATCAAACAGGATGCTGTTAAGAATTAGAGACAGATAGATTAAGTCTGCAATCACTTTAAAAGCTTGTTAGAGCCGTAAAGAAACTAAGCTACCCAGACGTGTCACTAGACTCCTCCTCTGTGATCATGAATCATGAATTGTATGCAAATTGCACGATTCATTGAACAAGCGAAGCGGCAAGAAAGTGTGTGGTACAATAGAATGTAGCGATGCTGTCGTCTATGTCACAGCATGGTGCATAGCGGAGTACATATCGTGATTCAATGAGATGCACTCATTCAATAAAAATCATCCGGCTGTATACCTTGTCATCTTGCGGATCTCACACGAATGAATTTGGGAAAATGAGAGCGAGTGATAAGACTCAACAATCATTACACTTTCAAGTTTTGTTGCTTGTCTTACTTTTCTCCTTTACTGACACCAGCGAACCTCAAAGTCAGATGGCATGAGTGTAGATTTCGAACTTAGACCGACGGAAAAACTTATCTTATACTGCTATACTAGTTGCCTCAGAGGCCGAAGATCGTTTGGTTACCTGTCGTCAACAAAAGAGCCTTTGGAGTATCAATTTACAAATAGATTGTAATCTCAGATTTACGTTTGAGTGGTTGCAAATATTGCAATATACCTGAACATGTCCTAGCATACACGCACACGATATGGAACTCTTTTGGTCAACAACAGCAGATTGTATTCAGATGCAGCAAATTGCATACCACCGAAGTTGATAACTTGAGATATAATTACAGCTTACAACCTGTCTTGGAGTACTACTATTATACACTAGTTTTAAAATGATTTTCTTTGATCTCTATCCAAACGAAGAGCAATCTTTCGAATATTCTTTCTACACCAACCATGTTAGTGCACCTCACCTCATTCGTGCTATCACTCGACTACCAAACTCATATCAAACCCGGGCCCATGAAACGTATGAAAACTGTGCTTTGACTAAGTACACTCACGACGTAGTACCCCGCATGCAAGCGTCCTTAGACTACCTACTGATACATAATCTCTTGTACTGGGGTTTGACAGCATGAAATTGTGCTCACGGGAGTTTGATGTTCGTACGGGCACTCGTACGAGTATGTGGATTTAACCGCGAATCCTGATTGTCGCACTGCACTTCGATATGTATGATGGATATCCCGCTTGAGAAGAAGACGTGAAGTGAAAGCTTCGGAAGGGATGGAGGTACGTAAGCTTTTATGGCCAAGAATATTAGGTTAACAAAGCAGCCGGATCGTGAAATTTTGGATGTGAGGTATTAAGAAGGTATCGTCCATTCAAAATATAGCATGGACTCAAACCACAAGATGATCATTTCTTTAGCAGGTAGGTTGATTTCCGAAAGGAAAGAAAAAAGAAAAACAACTTATGGTGGGCAACTTTCCCCGGATTTACTAGATCTGCCTACCTGATCCTCTCCACCTCGGCATCTTCCCGCTCTCGCCATTATCATGCAATGCAACCGGCCTGATATCCTCTGCTACTAGGTATTTGGCAGATAACGGCGCATGCCGATACTTGGGTACTTAGCACTTTATTTAAATCCTAGTTATACATGAGCCAAGAATATCCACGTTGTGTTAAATCTAGACTTAGATATCAAACAAGAATTGAGCACTTCCCGATATTCGAAAATTGTGATTAGAATGGATGGGCCTATATTGTCAACTGAGCATGTGAGGACTTTCCTGATAGAGAAAAAGCTTTGCTGTAAGCTTATCGATGTGCATTGTCCGCACCCTGCATTACTGGCACAAATATATGGTGTGCACTTTGAAGTAGTTCACAGCACTGCAGGTGTTGGAATTTAAAGCGGCAACTTGCAGCATCTGTGCCTTTGCCAATTCGACAGAAATAGTGGTTTGCTAATTGTTTTCATTGACGCGTGATATTATTGCGTTTCCCTTTCGGAATCAAATCATTTCGGGACAGAACGCAAATCTCCGAGGGTATGGTGGTGGAAGAGAGGGATGAGTCGTGAAAATCGAATGCGATGTATCATTTTACCCTGAGTAGCAATGGGACTGACTGAGTAGCCTTGCAAGTCTTCTAGAAGGACCAATACACCAAGGGCTCTTACATACTCCGTAGTTGACAAAAAGAACCCAAGGATTCGGAGCGCTCAGCTCCCAAGAGATTTCAAACGTCATGTTATTTCCCTCCCCGCCTTCGCCCCGCTCGGGAAAGAATTCATTTCCGTGATTCTCTTGTCTCGGCCGTTCCATTTCTGCTGGCACTGGCAGGTAATCAAAGGCCTGGGTGATCGCCATGTATTAAGATGATTCGAACCGGGAATGAGAAAAGTAATTACCATTCCTGGCCAGGCAAATACGGAGTAGAGGTGGTAGATCGTTCAGCCTGATAATTTTCCTGGCGATCTTAAGGCTTGATTGGTGAGACGGATGATGGATCATGTTCAAAGCAGACGTGAAAAAGGATTCATGAGCAGCGATGATGTATATAATATGCTTTACGATAAGAATTACACCGAACAGGGAGTTTGGATATTGTGTCGAAACTATACGATATAGTAAACAAGTTGTCTATGTAAGGTTTCTCGGTGTGTACTTAGAACGGTTTGTACGGAACATATACTTTTCGATACCTCGAGGTTGATACTTGTTTGGGTACCTCGGTACTTGTTTGGGTAATTCTATCGAAGCTTGGAAGTTGGTCGGAACTCGGGCCTTATGACTGAGTGGACCACCAGACGAATCTTATATCGGCTAGGATCAAGGGGTGAATGAAACCTCGGTCATCCGTCACCCATCACTCACTGAGACTTCAAGCATTTTGCCTCTGATTGATGACTACTGTATACACACAGTATGTGAATCAAAGCTGTGAATGAATGGTTCGTGAGCTTTTCGATTGATGTTGAGACAGTAAAGTAAGACATAGGATGTAAAAAGCAAGTACCCCGATGATTTATGATATATGAGACAAGAAATTGATATCCACTTCCCGAGCACTTTTGGTGATAGTAATGAATCAGATGAATTCATGGGGTCATTCTAGAAAGGGAGGGGAAGCGCAGTCGACCTTGGAGGAGGCAGAGCAGAGCAGACTATGAACGGAAAACTCTGGCGATGAAGGCTGGCTGGATGCGTTCATGAGATGATAATTGAACTTAAAATCCTCGTAAAGTAGTATTGTAATAACGAATTATCTTGGATGGCTCTTGACTTCTTGTTTCATATAAAGGTGTTCTTCATCTATAATTTGTACAACTAACTGTACGAGTACTCTGTTCTCCGTACATTCTTGTTTTTACACCGGCGTGATATGAACGTTAGTGTATAGTCGAGTAAATTATCGACCTACTTGCCGAAAGAGGATGATTGGATGAATGATCGGAATATGCTGAGAGGAGAGAGAACCGAAGAAGGAAAAAAAGAGGAAAAATGCAATTGATAAGCTGTTAACCGTCAAGAATGTCTTAACTTGGTCAAGTGTCAGGTACGCTCAGATACTTTCAGGTACAATTGATATTTGATTCGCTCGCAGGTGAAATCCGTCCCGTGCATTGCATATTACGATTATCGTACAGACTACGACTACAGACTACGACTAACTGGGTACCTAGTCTCTGGTCTAGTATTATAGTAGTAATACTGTAGGTATTGTGGTGTAGCACGCTTGTCGTGATCCAGCAAGTCAAGCAAGTCAAGCAAGTCAAACCCTAGTTCACAGGTTCAGGTATACTTAACGAACCCTTTTTCGTGAATTTGACACCCCCTCTCGCCCCTTTGTCTTATTCATCGACGCGAGGGTCTACATTTCTGAGTTCACCTCATCTCATCTAATTTGAAATAAGTCAAAATCACATTACAATCAAAGCAATTCTCACGTGTACACTCCGTACTCTGTATTCTATAATGCTTTCTTCTGACGAATTTGAAACCTCAAATAACCCTTACTGTGACACATCTGATGCTCATCCCCCAAAAGTAAATCGCGATGCAAGAAAGTGTAATTATACATCAAACAGTTGCAAGAAAAGTAAATCTCGGCCTAGTTATCAATGTTCTACAAATCCATTCCAAGGTTAATGAAAATCCCGAACCATCTGATGATCATGTTAACAGCAACAGACACATCGTCTTCTATTATACAGCGACTTCCTTGATTCCAGGCAAATGGAAAGTCAGCCCAAAGAATCAATCTACGGAGTAAATGGTTAGCCGTGCCGCTAGATCATCAAGTCTCAGTTTCAGGAGTATGCAGAACGTAGTTGCATCGAAGCTTATTTTCGAGGGCCGGTCGCGACGTTCACGATATGCTAAGATAATAGATAGAGTTTTGGGGGCACAAACCGTGGAAGGGAAGGGGTTTGGTTACAATTGACCTATGAGACGGCTCGATCAGCGGTTGAATATGTATGACAAGGGAGTAAGAGATCTCTTTCATCTCTTCAAAGTTCACACGCATTTTGAAAGATTCTAATTGATTCGCTTCATTCTACGCCGCCGCTTCACTTATATACGCTTGCACAAGAGTCATCTTGGTAACTGCTGAAGAAAAACCCTAGAGAGATATCACCACTTCCCATTGGAGGCCATACCCGCATACTACCTCACCAGTCGGTTCATGTTCCCTTAGCTGCCACAAAACCCTTTCTGTCTTTGCCTCCCCCTTCATCGTATATCTTACCACCCGCCACCATCACCATTGTTTGTCGAATTCACGGAGTCCGAGGACTACATGTACTCACTTGTGGTTCACTTCCGAGTTAAGATTGATTCTCCTACCATCGTCTACGGACTCGAGACGGAGTACATCTAGGTAATTCAACCCACTTGCTATCTTATTTTTATCTGGGTAAACCATAGACAATGTGTACTATTGAATGCGTTGTCACCAAATGGCAATAATGTAAACAAACAAAATCATTTTAAAGAAATGCGATTTATCAGGGGTATGGCAGCGGTTCGAGAGACCAGATGAACGGTACATAGTCCCTGGTAGATGGATGTAAAGAAAGAAATTTGACTCGGGTAGGGGGGGGGGAGAGAGGTGTGATGTGTGATGTGGCACTGGCGTAAGAAAAGAAAAGAAGAGGAACGGGGGGGCCACATTTTAACCTTAGTACATATCGGGCAAGGTTCTATTTACAAAACCTTCCTTGGCCTGGTACCTACAGATACCTCATGCATAATTCCCTTTCTATCAATTGATCCAAATCCTCTTAATTAATTATTCATCCATCCATCCATCCATCCATCCATACATATCAATTCAACAAATTGATTGGATTGCATTTTGGCAAACTCTCAAGGAACCTGGGCTATCTGCAATGAGATAGAGAGAGAGAGAGAGACAGAGAGAGAGAGTAGATACTAGGTAGAGAGAGAGAGAGAGAGAAACTAAACGACGTACTGTCCCTCTTCTCCCCCATCGATCAATTAATCAATCGCTCAATCCTCCATTCTCTCATTCCACTCTTTCACCCACACTTACTCCCATTCTATCCCTTTACTTCTACACCACATTCATTCTTTTTCTTTAGACGTACCGGTATACTCACGCCAACCAAAGGGACAAAAGGGAAGAGGCAAACTTGAGACGGACGGCGGATTCGACAATAATATCACAATATTTCAGACGATACTTCTCCCGCCGCATATTCACTTGCATTCAAGCATTCATTCATTGGCATGCCCCTTTGGCGGAATCACAATCTCAATTTCTTCCATCACAAAATTAGCTGTCCAGGATATCTTACATATCGTGTGGTTATCAATACCCGACTTTGACGTTTAAAACAGCAACTGCCTTACTCTTTCCTTTTTCTTGTTCGGCCCCTTGAGAGAACCATCTCGAATTCCATACTATACAATTCGTGCAGGTCACTTATTCGACTGACTGACGGCATATTGACGAAGACATCTATCAAATCAGACTTTCCGTGCAACTCAATTCATGCACCGCGAACCGAAACGAATTTCATTCCTCAGGGATACCGAAACACCCCAATACATTCATTACAATCTGTGAAGCACAACTGCCGATAGCATTCCTTCACTTGCTCTGTTCAAGCTATCACTATTGGTAATTGTCAAGTTGCAAAACGAAACATCTTTGCTATTGGCAATTGCTCACAATTTTCGTCTGATCATACCCGACCCGTTACACTTCTTCCGTGCGTAGTTCACCGAGAACTCCTTTACCTCAAACAACTATCAAACTTTCAAGGCTAATGCTTGCATGTCAAAACAGCTTATCTTCCATTTCCCCAAGTTTCTTCCTGTCGTTCACGCTTTGGTCTTTCGTCTCGAGTCATTTTTTTGCCTTCCGATATCTCGAGTTGAGCGACATCCATTGAAACGAGAATCGGGAAAGTTTCTTCACTAGATCTCACTCGAGCTTGTATTTTAATACATTTTTTTTTTGCCAGAATCGGGTTTATACTTTGAGAGGATTAGAAAGTTGTAAATCACAGTGCGAAACACCGAGCATCATGTTTCGATCCCGTAAGAAGAAGGATGCCAAGGACGCAGCAGAAGGAGTAGGTCGAGGGTCCAGCGATACCGAGCACACATTGGCTGTCAAACCATCAAAAACTTTTAGACTTGGGAAGAAGAAGGAAGAACCGGAACCAAAGTTGGAATTGGACCTTGAGAATGCTTTGCCATCGTCGGACGACTTTCGAACAAGTCTGTTGATGAATGGATTATCGGCTCGCTTTTCCATGTTACGAGAACAAGACGACCCAACTTCAAAAATCGGTAAAGCCAGTGATGACAGTGTGTTATTTCCCAAGCGAGCTTCGAAACTGATTGACTTCGGATTTCAAGGACACGGTCTTTCTGATATCGCAGAGGTTTCTTCAATACATGGATCCGTTCGACCACCATTTTCCTTTTCTAGGGCCGATTCGGTCGCAGATGGCTATGGTACGGATGATGAATCCCTACACACTGGTAGCATTATGAGTCGACCAAAGCCAGGCGAGGGCAATGTACTCTTCGGTGGTCGTCAAAAGATTTATAAAATTCCATCAGGATCGAAGAGTTCCGCCGATGGGGCTGGCCTTGGGGGTCGCGTATTGTATGAAAGCGACGTTAGTCAATCAGCTTTCCAGAAATTGAGGGAAAAGGAAAGAGAACAACAATGGGAGGAGCGAAACGACGATGAGGATAACGCAGATGTATCCACAACAGAGCACTCGAGAGCAGGCTCACCACCACTTGTCGGATACAATCGTAATAGAGAGACATCATCTACCACTTCTTCTGGGCCGGTGAACACAAGGATTTCTACAGCAGCAACATCTATTACTTCACAGCGTACACCATCTTTGAGTGGATCTCACACACCAGTTTCAGCCGGAGGCTCTGTAACAAATTCTGGAATGGAAAGGTCGGCAACCAAAATGCGCCGACTGTACGAAACTGGGCTGGACCAACATGTGCATGACCAACAGCACTCAACCATGAACAGAATAGACACCTTGACCAGACAACGTGGTATGGGTGCTCAAACACCTCCGCTGACAATGCATTCACCAACGTCAGCTACCTCCTTTAATGCACCTGATAAGTGGGACCGCAAGCCTGTACTTGCCAAAGGTAGCATGCCTAATTTACGTGCTGCAAGCCCACCACCTAATCATAATCTTCCGTCTCCAATCAGTGGCTTTGATTTCGGCCCAACGATTAAGTCCGCCCATCTGGGAGTGGAGCCAAAATCACAATATGGATTTTCGAACCCTCCTTTGAGTCCTCCAGTCAGCGAAAATGATGAGGCTCCACCACCATCACAAGTCAATGACCGCGTTAAGGCTATGATGATTGGCAGTGCGCACCCTAAGTCTGGTCAACAGCATCATGAGAATAGAAATCTGGCTCACATGAAGAACGGAAGAGAGACACCGCCACCAAGAAAGCATTCCCCTCCGGGACCCTTCGTTCCACGACAACAACCTGGCTCGCGAGTTCGAACCGACTCTAGTGCAACGCAAGAAAGCCATTCTAATCAAAGACATTTCCCCCCTAAAGACCGCGCTCCCGAGCCACAATCACCAAAACAACAACGAATTATAATTCCAGGGAGCGAAACCGTTTCAGCACCATTCATGGGTTCTCCAATTACTCGCTCCGTAGCATCTCCTACTAGATCTGAATTTCCTACCAAGGGAGGACTGATGAGTCGACCATGGGGACTACCCCAGCCTCGTAGCTTCCCAAATCTGAAGTACCGTAATCACAATGATCCACTGATGACACCACGACCCGATGAATCTCAACATCCAGCCTACCAGCCACCTACCGCAGCACCTAGAGGTCCACAACAACCACTACCTGCGCCCCCAAGTAGCCCCCCAAGAACCCTGGAGATTAAAACTACACCACCTGATGATGGCGAAAGACTGCCTGAATCTCCAGCAGACTCTCCAACGCTTCCTGGCTTGAGCGGAATGGTCCGTTCACATTTGCGATCTGACAGTGACAGCTCATCCATATATGGGATAACTTCATCGGGATTCAACGAACATCCATCTTCTGATCCTGTCGAAGAGCCGTCTCGCGACTATAATGAGAGAGGAAATCCATGGGACATTAATGACTGGGATGAAATCCCAGTAAGCCCTTTGGCTAAAGTAAACAGCGCTGTTCCAGCACCTCTCGTAGTAAAATCAACGGATTCGGATGCCGATCCTGGATCTCCACCAAAGGCTGCATGGGAGAGGGAGATGGAAACACGTCACAACAGGAATGGAAGTTCAGCCACCCAACAGGAGCGTCAAGAGTTCAAAAATGAACTTGCTCAACGCCGAAGGCAGGTTCAGGAAAATCTGAAAAGCCTAGTGCTTGAGCCTGAGCGCCAGCCTGAGCGTCAGGTTGCTTCGCCTACTCCAGGATCTGCTGTACTGCTGAAAACTAAGGCTAGCCTTGGTGCGTTGGCAATGAAGCAGAAAGAAGCTGCTGGTCAATCCAAAGCCATGAAGATGTTCGGAATAGGCAGCAGCCCAGTCGTACAAAACAGTCCTCCCCAACCACTAAAGCAAAGAATTGACGACAGCTCATGGAAAGAGGAAGAAGAGGAGATGCTTCGAAATGTCGCTACTTCTTCAACACCTCCTCAGATGAAGGCCTTTCGACAAGCTCGGAGAGACGCTCAACGCGATCGTGAGCATCAAATAGCCATGAGACATCAACAGAAAGGCGACGGCAATTTCAATGAGATTAATTGGTCCAATCCAAGACCTAGTGACCCTCGACAAGTGCATCCTTTTGAGTCAAGACTAATGCAGGGAATGAATGATGTGTCTGGTAATCTGGCACTACGTCAAAGAGCTCAAAGTAGAGAGAGAAAGCCCCCACCAGTAACCCATTCCCAACGAAATGCAAACAGGGAGAGCAAGGGTAGTATAGGTACGAATCATTCCGGGTCACGACCTCCATCCCGTACTTCTCGTGATCGTTCAGGTTCTGATGCCTCTGGCCGATCTAGAAGTCGCAATGGTAGATACAAGGATGATTTAGCTAAAGCAATGGCCGAGGGAACGGGCACGTCGAGTCAAGGGGTCGTTGAGGATCTTCAAAATGCTCGCCTCATGCTCAAACCTACCGTGTCCGGTTTATCTCTTGGTTCATCTCCAAGTTTGTCACCTGGTGTTTCCGGTCGCCCATCCCCACTTCCATCCCCAGCGATGACCTCGAGACCCAGGACTAACAGCAAACCACAGCCCTCGAGTTACTTTGATCCACAGAGCATGCACGCTCTCCAGACTGGTGATGCATTAGAAATTGGTCTCTCACCTAGACCATCACCTGTCACCCCTTTCTCAGTAAATTCTACACCTTCTCTAGCTGACCCATCACCAATTGGGTCAAGATCAGCGACTCCAACAACTTCTCAGGCAAATAGCCGTATAGCTGCTCGCAAGAAGTCAGTTACCAAGTCCGAAATCTCGGAACCAACTTTCATATCATCCACTTCTCGTATCTCAACAATCAACCTTCCATCTGGATCGAGCCTTCAAAACAGTACTGCCCCACCCATTCCAGCAGTCAATCCAAGAAGAAGACAGACGAGAGCTATGTTTGATGCGATTATGGGAAAAAAGGACCCTTCAGAATACCTTGAGAAAAATGAGATTCCATTGTCTTCGCAGAGTAACGAAGAAATGAGCACCTTCTCTGATGAAGAGGCAACACCCAGGGATAAACACAAGCAAAGATTAAGAAAAAGTTCTAGCGAGGGAGGCAATCTCAATGTTAAGGCGAGGGAAAAGGCTTATAATGCGCCAAGTCCGGCTATGCCAGATTTTTCCCCCGGACTTGGAGGTGTCAGAGGACCGACCCCAGTCCAGGATGGAAGTATGTTCTAATTGCGATATCATGGTAACAAGCCATGTTAATTCCTATTTTTTCGATCTTAATGTTTTACATGAACTGTTTTCTTTGTACATCTGCCTCGCGGCAACAAAATAGGACAGCGGCATATTGGAGTTTTTGAAACGGCAAAGAAGGAATTCGACTATGTGTCTCTTTGTTTCATACCAAAATTTGGAAAACAATGTCAACGGGGAGGCGGGACGATGAAATTGGAGGGAGGAAATATGTAGCATATTGGGATAACTGAATGGCGCAGCAGGACTGGGTTGTTAGGTATGGGATTGATGGATATTTAGTGAGCTGGCCGGGTATGGTGGGTTGGGTGGTCTGTAGGTGAACCGGTATCGAATGAGGATAGAGCTCATGCAGTACGCATTCGAGCCGTCATCAGAATTCATAGGAAAACAATTGAAAAAACATACACAATTACTTGGGACTCATTATGAAACTGTGATACATACCTGCCCACTATCATGGAGATTAAGATTACTTTTTGTGTAATCATACGGAGGTGAGAACATCAATTATTGAACACAAGCCTATATGTTTCGATGATAACAAACACTCTTTTCGGGATAGTATTGTGCAACTTTGACTTTGACTTGATCAATTGATTGGATCACTAGTCGGACGTGAATATTGGATGGTTCAGGTTTGAGGTTACATAGAAAGTCTGTTCGCTAAGTTGGCAAGCTGGCATCTTTACATTGTACCCCACAAACAGCTTGAACTCAAGCTTATTTCGATTACCTATTCTAAATGTCATAGTTCAATAAATTCAACAATTTCTTTATATATTGTCCTTCATAAAATACAACTTGCCTACCTACTGAGTTTCGAAATTGTGAGAGAATGGTGGCAGCAAAAGCATTAGTGCTTCTAAGCACGATTTCTACTTCAGTCCTTGCGGCTGAAGCTTCGAGACCAAGAGGTGTTGGTCCTGAATGTAAGTAAACAAATGAAATATGAGAGTCTGGCGCAGCGAAGTAATGGCGAATTTGAGCATCGGTCTTCGTTTCTAGCAACTGAATAAGCAAATCCCCTAATTAAGATGCCGTTTCGCTGGCCATCTGGAGACTACTGTTGGAGGTAGTCTATCTGGAAAGGTTACAATTCCATCAGGAAGCCCAATAGCTAATATCTTACTTCTTGCTACATAGTTGCGAAATTCTACAAATCAACAGACAAATTCACATGTCTTTCAAACCCCTCCATTTCAATCGAAATCTCCAAAGTAAACGATGATTACTGCGATTGTCCAGATGGAAGTGACGAGCCAGGCACGAGTGGCTGTACTTATCTATCCAAACTCTCCCCTCCTCAACCATTACAAGGCACCACTGGTTCAAGTCCACACAACACAAGTTTAGCCTTGCCAGGATATTACTGCAAGAATAAGGGTCATATACCAACTTATGTTCCTTTCACATATGTAAATGATGGAGTCTGCGATTATGAGTTGTGCTGTGATGGGAGTGATGAGTGGGAGAATGTTGGCGGAACAAAATGTGCGGATAAATGTGCAGAGATTGGAAAGGAGTGGAGGAGATTAGATGATATTAGGACGAAGGCACAACTCAAGGCCAACAAGAAGAGGGATGAATTGGTCCATGAAGCGCAGAGGCTGAGAGCAGATGTGCAGATGAGTATTGGCAGGACGGAACTGGAGATTAGTCAATTGGAGAAAAAAGAAGAGGAGCTCAAACAAAAATATGAGGAGGTGGAGAGGAAGGAGAGAGGCAAGGTTGTCAAGACCTCAGAGGGGAAGACCAGCAAGGTCTCAATTTTGGCATTAATGGCTAAAACTCGAGTTGCGGAACTGAGAGATGCTTTGACGGGTGTTCAAGCAAAGAAAGTGGCTTTGCAGAATAAGGTCAACGAGCTGGAAGGAATTTTGGCAAGATTTAAGGAGGAGCGTAACCCTAACTTCAACGACGAAGGTGTCAAGAGAGCAGTCAAAGCTTGGGAGGATTATGCTGCTACTAAGGATGCTAGTGAAGCAGAAGATACTGAAAGTCAAGATGCTGCTGTGGATGAGACGGCTAAGGCTGAGAATGATGGGATTGAATGGGAGACCTGGGAGAACGATGAGGAGGAGAGCGATGTTGATGCTCGTAAGTTATCTTTGACCCTTCCTCCACTCCTTCATTTGAAGTGAGCCCCTAAACACCCACAACTTGCTGCAGTTGAAGGTGGTGGTTATTTCCGCCAGTCGGTCTCCATGGCAATTTCCCCCGACGGACCAGCGGAGCATTATATTGGAAGAATTTTTATCTATCGTTCATATCATTACTAACACAAAATAGTTTACAAATTCGAAGAATACCTCCCAGAATCCATCCGTACCTGGGTTCACCAAAAGGTCACCGATCTCCGTATCATCCTCATTGAAAATGGTGTTCTGGCTGATAATGCCAATTCTGGCTCCGAATCTAAATCTGTCCAAGATGCGAGAAATGCTTATCAAGCTGTCAGCGATGATGTTGGTGCCAAACAGAACACCCTTTCTAATCTCGAATCCGACCTTGAGAAAGACTATGGTGTAGATGATATTTTCCGCGCTCTCAAAGGCTCCTGTGTATCCAAAGATTCGGGTGAATACGACTACGAACTCTGCTGGATGGAAAAGACGTCACAAAAATCCAAAAAGGGTGGCGGAAACACTGGCATGGGTAACTTTGTCCGATTTGACAAAATAGAAGTTGACGAGGAAGTTGATGCCGAGGGTAAGGGTCTTGGTAAGGGAGTTAGAACCACTTTGGTATATGAGAATGGGCAACATTGTTGGAATGGACCGAACAGGGCCACGACTGTTGTGTTGGCTTGTGCTGAGAAAGATGAGATTTGGAAGGTTGTGGAGATGGAGAAGTGTAATTACCGGATGGATGTTGGGACTCCGGCGGTTTGTGAGAGGGTTGTAAAGGGGGGCCCTAAGAAGGATGTGAAGGATGAATTGTAGTGGGGGTTTGGGCATTGGTGAGGGAATTCCAGATGGAAAGGGAAGAGAGATGTGAGGGTAGAGCGTAGCCTGAACAGTTGGCAGTATTACGATCGTAGCTTAATATATCCTTGGGTTGTTTGTGAAGCAAGTGGAGTTCTCTATGTCTCCAAAAGTTTACTCCCAATCTAACAAACGCGTATTTCAAGAAAATTCGTGTAGCAATGCAATGGGATCTGAAATTTTGTGGGAGGCTTTTAACATAAATCTTTGTTTTTGATGGGTGAGTGGAAGCGTGTGCCTCGAATGCTAAGCGTGAAGATTCCATTGAAGAAGGGTCAAACTTGCTGCTCTTCTTCGAATACTTCGTCGAAAAGCTTCATCAAGCTGTAGCTCCAATCTTCGATTTAGAAGTTCAATGTCTCTTCACAGGGAAAGGGTATTATAATAGTTCAGCTACGAGATAGAGGTCATTTGGTGATCATGTGGATTGAGAGGAGGAGATCGTGGTTGAACGCTTGGTCTATTTGTGTTGTGATCACATGACCATATTTACGCGTTCGCGTTTTACAACGTCATCTCTCTCACCCTCTCCTTATCTTATCCTTTTAGTTCCTGTCCTCTTTGCTCAATAACATCGATAATCAACCTATTTTAAACGCCCTCACGAGGAATATCACCATCAATCAGGGTTAATCATGAGTGCTACAGCAGAAAAGCAACCTTTGAATGTTGCAGACAGCAACATTAGAACGCCCCCAGCTCCAATCCTTCCCCCTCCAAAGTCAAAAGACAAGGTTCCAGTCAAAACCCCTGCATCTGTAATCATGTCTCTTACTCTTTCTCCTTATTCATAATCTAACGCTATAACTAGAAACCAGCTGCGGATAACAAACGCAAAGCTTCCGAAGTTGAAGAAGCACAAGATCTACCAGAAATCGATAGTGATGATGAGAGACTTCACATCGTTGATCAGAATTGTGATCAAATTCGTCGCAAAATTCGCACCTTTCTCGAGAGCGGCGAGATGAAAGTCACTGAATTTCAGAAAAAGATTGGCACCAATAGCAGAAGTTACGGTGCATTCATGGGCCAAAGTGGCAAATTCAAGGGAGATCAGAGCAATGTTTACTTGAACGCGTTTATTTTCTTCAAAAAACGAGAGTAAGTCACTCAGATTCTCGTATCAGTCTTGTGACTAATAGAAAAACAGACTACAAGGTGTCAAGCCTCCCAAAAAGCCAAAGGTCAGCAAAGCCGAAGAAGTGAAGAAGTTTGATGTTTCCGCCATTAAGCTCGATGGAGAATCCACGGTCTCTGTCCCTATCTATGATACCTGCGATGAAGTTCGCAAGAAGATACGTGCGTTCCTTCGCGAACCCGGTGTGACACAAGCTGCTTTTCTCCGTGAAATTGCAAAGACCTACCCCGAGGAGAAGAAAATCCAATCCAAAGTCTTGAATGAATTCTTAGGTAAAAAGGGACCGAGTGCTGGAAATACCAGTTCTACATACTATGCTTCTTATGTATTCTTCGAGAAGGTTCGCATTAGAGATGGAAAGCCAAAGAGTAAGCATAGAGAAGAAATGGAGAAGCAATGGGCAAGTGAAGGAGGTGTAGATACGAAGACCCCAAGTTCTCGAGGCTACTTCTGCTTTGGCGATGAAAGACCTGTCGAGGATAAATACGGCAAGGTCTCGTTCCAATAAATCTAAGGACTTGATACCATAGTGGCTTTTGTACTACTTTGGACTTTGGAGGATCATGAATTCTGGCTTGCTTAGTGTCTGTACTTTATTTGGCGTTTGGTTTGATCACTTTAGGGGTTCGTTGGTGCCTGAACTTGTACTACCTACCTAGGTATTCCTCGTGTCTACATTAATCGAAAGAATATTTCAGAGATTGCAGATTGTATAATACTTCATTAATACTCGTCAATTCTACCTCTACTTCCCATTTTAATTTGCACATCATAGCGAGGCTTCGTTTCGTAATACTTGCCAGAAACCCATCACAAGCATTGAAAAGATCTAATGTGATTGGCGTAGCTGATCAATATCAATTATGTACAGCACATGGATTGGTGGGCGATTCCGTGTGCGGGGTACCTTGCAGTCATCCTTCGTGGCTCTGGATTTCACGAGCGACGACAAGCACGGAAATCGGCCCGTCCTGTCCAGCAAGAAGAACATAAATATGTACTACTGCCCTGTGTGGTTTTACGAACTTTGTTTCTGATTATATCTCAATTCTTTCCACTTTCAAAACACGTTAGACAATTGACCGGAGCAAGTCGCCCGTCATGCTCCTGACTAAAAATTCTTCAGTTTGTTCCTTGGTGTCTCACATCATCTTGGGATACTTATTTACATCTTACAACATCATTGTCTCTGCATATGATTTCGTGATAATTGGCGGCGGAACCTCTGGTCTCGTGGTGGCCAATCGTCTATCAGAAATTCCCAACATTACCATCGCTGTAATCGAGGCCGGCTTTTCGGTTCTTAACAATACAAACGTCAGCAGTGTGGATGGGTTCACATTAGGTCTTAACACAGCAATTGACTGGCAATATGCGACGACGAGTCAGACGCATGCTGGTGGTAGAATACTGGGATATAATGCTGGAAAGGCATTAGGGGGAACGAGCACCATCAATGGTAAGAATTTCACTAATGAACGATAGTCTAGAGTCTTCAACTGAGCAATGGTAGGAATGACCTACGTGCGCGCAGCATTGCAACAAATTGATTCATGGCAAGTTGGACTTGGAAATACCGGTTGGAATTGGTCTACACTCTATCCATACTACAAGAAGAGCGAGAGTTTTACAATTCCAACAGCAGCTCAAACAGCAGCAGGCGCATCGTACATCCCAGCGTTTCACGGACGCAATGGACCTCTTAAAGTTGGATATGCGTATGATCTTAACAACGGCACACTTTTCTCTCAAGTAGGGAGTGCGTGGGAATCCCTCGGTGTGAAGAGAAGTCGGGATGTAAATGGCGGAAATGTAACTGGACACATGGTGGGACCATCTACACTGGACCGAGAGAAGAATATCAGAGAAGATGCCGCGAGGGCTTATTACTATCCTGTACAGGGTAGGCCAAACTTGCATGTATTTTTGAATACTACCGCCAGAAGAATTGCTTGGGCTGGCAATTTGGGAGCAACGTATACCGCGGGTGGTGTGGAAGTTTTAAACTCAAACGGGGAGGTTGAGATTATTAATGCGACAAAGGAGGTTATCGTTCCAGCTGGAAGTTTACGATCCCCAGCGATTTTGGAGCTTTCCGGTATCGGGAATCCAACGTAGGTTCTTGAAATCATGGCGAGTAGGCGACAGGACTAACAAGTTTAGCATCCTGCAAAAATATGGTATACCGACCAAGATAATTCTTCCTGGCGTAGGAGAAAATCTTCAAGATCAACCTAACAACGCATTTGCCTATGAAAGCAATACCACATACAACGGAACAGTGCCATATGTAACATATGCTCCATTATCTTCCATCCTCCCGAGTGTGCCAGCTGCGAATGTCAGTACTTGGGCATCGTCAATATCTGCTGCAATCAATAGTTCCATTTCACCTGGCGCCATGAATTACCTCTTGACCATACAAAATGATCTCATCAACCAAAACGTACCTGATATTGAGGTCATCTTTGGCAACACAGTCAACACCGGATCTGGACCCGGTACATATCTCTACACAGCCTTTTGGACCCTCTTACCATTTTCTAGAGGGAATGTGCATATCTCTTCTGCGGACCCTGCCGTATATCCAGCTATTAATCCGAATTTCTTTCTCGTGGACTTTGATCTGAAAGTCCAAGTGGCGATTGCAAAATGGACACGAAAATTTTGGGCAGCCAAAGCATTGGCAAGTGCATTTACGGAAATGTCACCAGGATATTCGGTTGTTCCCAAAAATGCTACGGATTTGCAATGGGAAACTTGGATCAAATCAACATGTAAGCCCTTCCCCATGAGGATTCTAGGCTGCCATCTCGTCTAAGCTTTCAGGATTGCACTTGCTAAACAAATAATAATATAGTCGGCTCAAACAATCATCCTGTTGGCACGTGCTCTATGCAGGGGATAACATCTGGCGGAGTCGTGGATTCGAATTTGAAGGTCTATCGTACCAGTAATGTGCGAGTAGTCGATGCATCCATTCTGCCTCATCAGCTCAGTGGACATTTGACTAGTACATTGTATGCGGTTGCAGAGAAGGCAAGCGACATCATCAAGAGCATGTATGGATTCGCATAAGATGGATTTGATTTGGAGTAGAGTAGATCGTGTATTTACTTCGTAGGTGAAGAAGAAAGGGTGGTATTGGTATATTGTACGGATAACTTGATGGATCGAGAATCATTTCATTCGCATAAGGCCGAGGAAGAGAAATTGTTTAGATGGTCAGACTTTATGACTTTACCCCGAGGTACTTTAATTGGTTCGTTCGGGTATTTTTATACGGTATCGATATGTCTGGCATTGATTTACCTTCTACTCGTACTCCGTAGGAATCGGGTCTTTACTTCCAGTCACATAGCAATCCTTCAGCTCAGTTCGAGCTCGAGCTCAAGCTCAAGCTGCAGGAGGTTCTTCATATACTTGGTGTGCCTGATTGACTGCTTTGACTGGCCCGACGACTCCATAAGGCGTTTAAGCAAATAACCTTAACCTTACCCTAATCATACCTAGGCCGAGGAACATGGTATTGTGGCATTGTACGTAGTAGAGTTCCCCAATATTTGCTTAACCTTACCCCAAAACTCAATTCACATCACATCTCCGATAGAAACTTACCAAATTTGTCAACGATTTTCCCCGTTTAGACCGACCCCGTTAACCGTACACCATACGTACGTGCAGCGTCGTGCATCGCCGTGCATATCCTTGTGGAAATTAAACTTTTGCACTGGCCAGCGGTTAATTTTCTTTTTTTCTCCTCTTATTATATTTCCCGGTCCATAGGGTTCATAATTGATTGGTAACCTAATGGTATAATATCCTTGTTGACTTCAATTGCAATATATTGAAATTGCTCAATTCGAATAATACGAGCTGTATCGTATAGTGGTGAAATTCTTGCTTGAACCATCTAGGGTTAGGCGATTTGATGATATATAATATCATATATCGCTTAGTCAAATATAATATATAATATCGCTCAGATTGTATTATATTATGACTAATCATAAAATCCTATAAAACCCTATAAAAACCCTATAAAAGGCTATTTTGAAGTTATTTTGAAAAGAAGATAATTAGTATATAAATCACATGATTAGCACATGATTAGCATATGATTAATACTTGACTTTTGAGTCTAATTATATACTAAATTGAAAATTAGAACCCATCAAAAACTTTTTCCAAAAACGACCCACTTTCATTCATCCTGATGGTCTTATTGGCCCGAAAAACACGTGTATAAACTTGACATAATATTTTATATGCCTCAAAAAGCATTATAATATAAAATTATATAATCGACCCCCAAATTATATAATTCGCCCATCCCTAGAACCATCACAGCCAGAATCCCAATTAAAACCTCTCTCGGTTACGAACCATTGATTTGGATTTCATGGTTATTTGGATATGTGTGTGTGTGTGTGTGTGTGTGTGTGTGTGTGTGTACACCCTGAGGTTGGTCACCCAAACATTGTATCATTGTGTGATGCATGGTAATTACGGTTAATCGTGATGTGTCTGGTGTGTTATCTCGCTCTGTACCACCAAACTGGACGAACAGAGACAGATTGGCTAGATGTTGGATACATTTGGCTGCATGGGACCGGATAACTGCAGGTCCACCGAGACTATCAAGACTATCAAGACTATCTAATGCATGCATCTAGCCTTATGTAGTCTATTGTTTGCTTTTTCGTCAGGGGTTTTCTAGATCGACACCCCGCCACACTTGTCAATCAATCAAAGCGTTGAAGCAGCCTTATATCGTTCGAAAGTCGAAGAAACTCTACTCTATTGTCGTGGATTCTGTTTCATTAAATCTCATATAGATAAAACATATCCATATCCATATCGACTGATATCATAAGAGACTTATTGTATATATCCCCACTCAACACGATTTTTCGATGTGTCGATGTATGAAGTATTACAGTACAATATATAGAAAAGTTTAACCTATGAATTTATCCATCCGTTCATCCTAAATATCCATCCGTCATTTGCATCTTACCATCTTATTTTAACTGTGCCTCATAGGTTGTACTCCTGGCGTTGGTTTGATGGGATTGAGATAAGTAAGATCAGTACTAAAATCAGGGGTATGAAGGGAAATTACACAAACATGTGCCGCAAGTTTGCATCCTACCTACATATATTACTTATGACTAAATGTGATTTGGTCCAAGGGAGTTGGTTAGATTACGGTGTTGATGGTCGATGAATACAAAAGCATCCAAGCTACCCACTCTTTGCCAATCCTTCGTCCGTCAGATATTTTCTCTATTCAAGAATCGAGAATATCCTCCTTTAGGTTTTATTTACCACCCACGCTCTTTAGCACAACCCAGGCTTTGCCAACTTACACTCTTTTCCAAATTTTCATTAATTAATATTCTCCAATCTTCATATTCTTCTTCATAATGTTCTCCAAGATCTTCTCCCTCACCACTTTGGTGGCCGCGGCCTCCGCATACACCGTCCTCACCCCAACTCTCAACTCCACCGTTGCAAAGGGTAAACCCACCACTGTGACATGGTCCTCCGTCGATACTGATGCATCCCAATTCTCTATCTACCTCGTCAACTTCAAAGACTGGCCTCCTACCGTCATCTCCCTCGCTCAGAATGTTCCACAATCCGAGAAGAGCGTCGATGTTACCATTCCCTGTGACGTGAGCAGTGATTACGGATGGCAACTAAACTTCATCAACGGAACCAATACCTACGTCATCTACGCCCAGTCCAATGCCTTCTCCCTCACCGGATCATGCGTTGACCCCACTACCTCTTCTTCCGTTTCCGTCGCTACTACCACTGCGTACGCGACCAAGAACTCAACCGTTACCGCCTTCTCTACTGCCACCACAACCGCCATCTCCAAGGTTATCGAGACCGTAACATTCACCAGCCCCATGGTCTGGTTCGTCCAACCTACCTCCATCGGTTCCATGTGCGCCCCACCAAAGACCGTAACAGTCTATGCCGATGGACCTGCCCCAACCGATTGCAGCTCTGGCTCTGGCTCTGGTCCCTCGGGATCTCCATCAGGAGGTCATGGTTCGGGCTCTGGTTCCGGTTCTGGTTCGGGTTCTGGCTCCGGTACTGGTTCTGGTTCTGGTTCTGGTTCTCCAGGAACATATAGTAACTCCACTACCGGCACCAGCAAACCAAGCTATAGCGTCCTTCCATCGGGTACTGGTTCCGGACCAAAGAGTACAAGTACAGCTACCACACCTGTCTTCACTGGCGCAGCGACATCTGTTCAAGCTGGTTCAATGCTTGCTTTGATAGCTGGTGCCGCAGTTGTTTTGTTGTAGATTTTATTTTATTTCTGAATTCTGATCTAGGGTTGGTACGAGAGGGGGTTTGATAGATTGGTTGAGTTATTGTGACAGAGAGGAGAGAACAGATTTATAATAATGGGAGGAGAGAAAATATTGCTGGATAGATCTTGATGTACAAACAGGCATATACGGATACACAAACAGACAGACATTTTGGTAGACGCCATATTGGTAATTGATGATTGAACAGTAATAACGAATAATGTCCTATCATGATACATATTGCAATTCTTCTTCCTCTCTCTATTCCCTTGTGTCTATAAAACGAAACAGGATCCAACAAAGTCTAATAAACCACACACTCAGAAACAAAGCCCGTCTCTGCATTCATGGTGTTGAGACTCTATCCATTACATATATCAGTAGCCAAGTTGACTTAGCACGTAGTGCTCCGATCCTAAGGCTCGAGGGTCTCTTATCTTTGAAAGATACTCGTCCACTAGATTGGTAGTGCTCGGACAATGTTCGTGAGATAATCGCGATAGTGAAGCTATCGATGTCAATGCACACCTGCAGCTTGGACTTTTTTCCCCCGATGGCGCAAGTGCAAGGATGAGTTCTATATATATTCAGTTCTATCGATTCCGCTGTAAACTATTGATTGTGGATCTAGAACGCGTCTTGTGAGTTTGATGTGAGTTTTCAACTATTACTCTGAAGTTCTTGCTGCTGCCGCACAAATAGGTGCTTGGATATTTTCCACGACTTATCACGAAAAGAAACGTGGTGCACGGGGAAAATGAGGAAAGCTTTCTAGAGCACTTGATATATGTTCGATTGGATATTTAATTCAGAATGACGAGGTATCAATATAGCAGTGCCGCCGGTAGCCTATCCAGTATCCACAGTAAAATCTGATATCCATCCCGTAAAACTCCCAAAGTATTGACAAGTTCCATGTCACCAATAACCATAGCCTAACACCGCATAAACCCAAACTCCATTGATCCATATTATCTTTCAAAATTACGACTTCTTAAGTCCTCACACACCTCCCATACACATCAAGCAACCCATCTCCTTGCCTTTGCAATCCCTCCACCACCAACCGCAACCGCCGCTACAAGAGCATCCAGCGCTGAGCTCTGCGTACTCGCATCTCCCGGTGCGATAAATGGTCCTGCCCAATTAACACCCAAGATGTTATTCTTTGTATCTCTATCGTTTGCCCATATGCTCTTTGCATTATTTGCGATGAATGTTAGGTACCTTGAATCGGGTGATGCTTGGTGAAGTTTCTGGAGATTTCTCATGAAGATTCCTTTAAATTGTGCACCATCTGCTCCACAGTCCGGTTCGCATACGTCATGAAGGATTCCGTTTGAGTCTGAAAGTGCTGCGATTGCCGCTGTTGCAATGCTTTTCGCGGTACTAAGATAACTAGAGTCACCCGTTGCCTTCGAAAGTTCAACGAGTCCTCCCAGAACAACGCCTTGGTTATAACTCCAAACGGTTCCTCCGTTGTTCTGGCATGAACTCGTCAATCCATCGTTGATTGTTCCTTGTGCATTAATCATTCCAGTCCCTTGAAACCAAGTCCATTGATTTTTCGCAATGGTCAAATAATTCGAGCTATCGTATCCCGTTGCGCGATTAGCAAGATGAGCAGCCACGCTCAAATATAGTTCATTCGCAATAGCGTTTACATATGTATTTGGTTTGTCCCACCAAATTCCCGCAGCGCCATTTGAGCAGGGTGTGGTCGCGCCATTTTTCATGTCGGCAAAAATATCCGCAGCCATAGTCAGATAGTCGCCGTTTCCTGTAACATCGTACGCTTGAATCCAACCTAATGCCCACCAACCCTCATCGTCGTAATAATCATTCAAGAAACCCGAAGGATTCACAGTCGTTGCTTTGTGTACGGGGAATTCACTTGCCAGAGCAAGACTCTTCATGTCGCCGGTAGAATCTCCATACATTGATAGGTAATTGTAGTCTGTTAATACAACTTTCATCATTTGTAGGTTGGATTTTTGAGCCTGAATAAAGGTGTTTGACATAACACTGGTGACGGTCGATTTGACATTTGAATCGACGGCAGCGAGATCACCAATAACAGTTAAGCAATTGGCCGAATTCCACCATCCTGTTGTGGTCCAGAGTCCAGAAGTGGCGTCGTACCATGTTTGCAACTGTTTGAAAGCAGCTTCTGCATTGGCAGTAGATTGCTGCGAGGTGGCAGATTGTGAGGTGGCTATATCAGCTAAGCCAAGTACACAACACAAAGTAACAAGCGAGCGATACATTATGAGTCTTGTTAAAGTGGGAAAGGAGAGCCGGAGTGGATAGGTCCAATTTACTTCTGGGAAACGGGTTTCCCCAATGCTTTTATTCAGTTTCGCGAAGAGAGAGGCTAGGTGTTCTAGCACACAAGAGGTTCAAGAATCAATGAAACAAGGTCAGCGCGCGTTGAAATTGTGGATCCAACAGCTGTCAATATTTGCAAGACTGTAAATGGTTGGTAATATGTGCTATGTATGCGTAGTCCATTCTTTTCAATCTTTAAGGTCTCAACTTAATAAGGTAGTTTGAACACTTTGGGATGAAGAGTTGCGGGTTTCCACAGGAAAGAGCGCCAATCGGCGGCACAATGAGGATCACTTGATACATAGGCATTGGCATTCAAAAGAAAGTTTAAGGAATAGTTTGTATTGGACGACGGGAATCTCTTTTATCTGCCGAGGCAGCAGATGTCTTTGAACTGACAAATAGACTATGTCATATTGTGGTCACGTAGGAATGGCCTGGGCAATTTACCTCCACCATTTGACACTTTTGATTTTTGTAGTTCGTGTGACGCATGTTGCGATTAGTACCTAGGTAGTTACTTTGCTTTCTAAATTGTGGAGAAAATATTGATGTTGTACCTTAGTCTTAGTGCTAGTCTGCTGATTCAAACCATTGAGTTTTGTGATGTATGCAACTGAGCCACTTGACTCGGCCGTGCCATTGTTAAACCTCCGAGGCCCTCGATTGAAACATTAACTTCGGCACTTGAAACCGTAAATCGAGTCGTAATTGAGATTTAGATCAAACGGCAAATGAAAGACTTTACATTCTTTCAAATGTTTGTCCTTTCCGAGCTTGGCCCAAGCCGATTCGCGAGATATTGTTAAATATTGACTCGTGCCAAGAGCATCTGACAGTAAGACAACAGAATGTGAATGGAAATGGAAGTCACATTAGAGGATCAAATTTACACAATCAGATTCATCTGCTAACAGCTCGGTCGAATGAACAACGAAAGGCTACTTCCGATCGACCGATTTGAATCTCCTACGTAAAATGTTACCTTGATTAGCATCATTCTTGTTCGTCTCTTCTATTCGCAAACCCAATCAGAGGACACCACGAGAGAGAGGTTGGTCAACTCTGCGCTCCGTCTCAATAGCGCGAGCCTACTGAACTTTCTGCGTTTTGATCCTTCTCTCATGTTGCTGTGCGGCGAAAAAAACAAACAGTATTATTCTGAGAGGTTGGAACTGCAGACAGTTTTTTGAACCGAGCGAAATTATAAGGTTAGGTTAGGTGTGAGGTGAGTAAAGCTTAGATCGTTTGATGCTCTGTGCATATCAACACTTTGCAATGATGATACCCCCTCGACCCCCTCCCCCTCTCCCATAGGTGAGATTGACGTTACGTAGCTTTCCCCGTAGATAGTAGAAGATGGCGCATGAATTGTTAGCTAAAATGGTAGCTGGAAGACCATAATTGAGTACGTGTTCCAATGGAGTTGTATTTCTGCTGTTTTTATCAGGCAGATTATCCCGTCGTTACGTTGGCGGTGTTGGTGGTGTTGGTGGTGTTTGCTAGACGATATTGGATGTGATTCCTGGCTGCACAAGTAGGAAGGAATTAACCTTACCCATATGTGATAACCCGCAGAGCCCAAGATTTGAGAGTCTAATTCAATATAACATCCGGCGCTTCGTCCCAAGGTCAGGTAGTTTGTTCAGACTTCAAAAACAAGGGCTTCCTCTCCTCTTTTCGCCCTCCAAGCATTTGTTGAAGCCAATAACTCTTTACAACCCTTGAGAGCCCATCCCCAATTCTTCAAGAAGGTCTCACTAACCTCCCATCCCCAAATATCCCACGGTTCTCCCCAAACAATGAGGCCGGATTGTTCGTTCATGAGACCTCCAAATTCCACTAGATCATTACACAATCGATCTTCATCGTAACTTCCAGCATGCAACAAGAGGTTATCGCGCATTTGAGGAATTGGCCAAAGATCTAGCCATGGATGATGAGGGATTGTGCGCTGAATCTCTGTTGGACACAACGCTTGAGGACAATGCGCTCCCGGAACAAACTTTGTGGAAAGATTAAGCCACGGGGATAGAGGATCGATAGTACAGTCCAGCCAATCCAAGTTCCAACCTATTGTTCGCGTGTTTTTGATCAATGCGCGAAAAACGTTGAATTGAATGAGGGTGAGAAGTTGATCTGTTCGTGGAGAGCCCATCGAATAATTCCTACGAGCTTCTTCCTCGAATGTGGCCAGCATCAGTCGAATCTCACAGAACCCTTGGTATCTCGACACGCGACCTGTTGTCCATCGCTTTATACTTATATCTGCCGATGATGTGGTAGAAGAATTGCTTGGTTGCTCGAGTTGGCTGGGTTGTTTCTCGATACGGAGGTTCGTTATCGATAACGGGTTCGCAGAATGTGTGCTTTTGGCTTCACCAAGGATTGATCGCTCTCGGAGCTGTGAAGCTTCAATTGAAGAATCGTTTTCGCGGTCTTCATGGGGTTTCGATGGAGCTTTACGTCTTTGACCTGACGGTACGTACGAAACAGTTAGTTAGCGACAATCACTTGAGCAAACACCAAGTCTCAACACCAATAATCCACAGCAAGAACTCTCACGGTATATCCTCTGGTTCAAGCGATTCTGTAATTTTCTTCTAATTGCTGAATCGCTTGCTCCGGTCCAATCCTCGTTCATACATCTGGTCCCAGTCTGTTGAGACATACGTGTGAGCTCGACTTTGGGTGGCATGTTGCAAATCAGTTCTTGATGACCATCTATGTTTCGTCCGAAAATCGAGGATGAATCTCTCGGGAATTAGAGATTGTAGTTTGATAATGCAAACGACATCGGGCATATTGAGAATAAAATCAAAACTCGTACGAGCAGGCGATAATCGAAGAAGCTGGAGGGGTAAGATTCTTGGTGATAAATTAGAAAGATCCAACCAAGAGCCCAGGATAATGCTAAGTTCAAAAAAGGACCTTCCCCACGGGCCACGGCGGAGCCTACTTCGACTTAGTTCTATGCAACCTGCTTATCATACGTCAGTGGCAGTTATAGGCTATTGGCCAATAAATGGTGCTTGAGTGGGGGCATTGTTGGATGAATATCAATGTTAGCTCGAAGTGGTCAAAGATATCATCATCAACATCTGTAATTCGGCAACAAGTGTACGTCTACCTATGAAGTCAAAGTTTATGGGGTGAATGTATTCTTTCACTAAGGTGTATGCCATATGATTCTCATGGACTTAGAGAGATCGAACTCCGTCTGTATCTCCGAGCGTGTGATGCAAATATGGCACAAATATGGCAGATAGATGCCACATCTAGAGACTTTGTCTAGGTATAAAGTTCTCTTCCATCCCTCCCTGAAGTACACACCAGTACCATAAGATACAGTGACTCTTCATAACTCAACCCAACAATAGTTCGATTCTAATTTCGATTTCACATCCAATCATCAAAATGGCACCACCATTCCCACCAGCACCAGCACCTGAGTCTATGCTCTTCCGCCATCGCCAACTAGCTCCAACAGCCAATGTGCGAGTTTCTCCAATCTGCCTTGGAGCTATGAACTTCGGCGATGCAGACAAGGCTCGTTTGGGAGAGTGCAACAAGGAAACTTCTTTTGAAATACTCGATACTTTCAAAGGTCTGGGTGGTAATTTCATCGATACTGCCAACGGATATCAAGCAGGGCAATCTGAAACCTGGCTTGGAGAGTGGATGAAGTTAAGGGACTGCAGAGATGAAATGGTTCTTGCCACCAAATATTCCTCCCCTTATCAGAAGCATCATCCCGGGAAAATTCAATCAAACTTTGGAGGCAACGGAACTAAGTCTCTCAGACATTCCGTTGAAACATCACTCAAGAGACTTCAAACTGAATACATAGACCTTCTTTATGTACATTGGTGGGATTATGCAACCACCATTCCAGAACTAATGACTTCGCTCAATGACCTCGTTTCTTCTGGCAAAGTCAATTATCTGGGAGTGTCTGACACTCCTGCTTGGGTGGTAGCGAAAGCGAATCAATATGCTAGAGACCATGGTCTTCGTCAATTTGTCGTATACCAAGGGCTATGGAATGCGGCCAAACGTGATTTCGAACGAGATATCGTTCCTATGTGCAAAGACGAAGGTATGGGCTTGATTCCATGGGGGACTCTTGCCCAGGGTCGATTCCAAACAGAAGCCACCTTCCAGGAGCGTGAGAAAAACAATCCTGGCCGTCAAGGCAAGCCTTCAGTACTTGAAAAGCGAATGTCTAAAGTATTGGAAAGCATTGCAGCCTCCAAGAACACCAATATTACAAGCATCGCCATGATATACATCATGCAAAAGGCTCCATATGTCTTTCCGCTTGTTGGGGGTCGTAAGGTTGAGCATATCAAGGGCAATATCGAAGCGCTCAAGCTTGTTTTGACTGATGAGGACATGGCCAAGATTGATAGAGCGAGTCGTTTTGATCCAGGATTCCCGCATACCTTTTTGAGCGGATCACAGTTTGGCGAAGATCAGGACACCGAGCACGAGATTCCGGATGGTGCTAAAGATGTCTGGTTAACGCAAGTTCTGGGGACATTCGATTGGGTTGAGAGTTCCAAACCTATCACACCTTCTGAGCAGAAATAGACTTATTATCTTTTGTCCAGTTCCAATATCTCCATAACAGGTGTCAATGAAATCAGTTACTTAGATAGAAGTTCAGAGTCACGAGCTCATATTACGCTTGGAGCGAGCGTATTCCAGTGACCTCTAGAGTCTAAAGGTATCCAACGTAACACCCAGTTCTATATTTAACTGGAATTCATGAGTGAATTGATGAATGGCTGACTAGTGTTCGAAATGTATGACAAAGCTGGCTATTGTCATGTCAAGCTCAATAATCCATTGTCATCAAATTTCAGAAATCAAATGTATATTGTAACTAAATCTGCCTTCCTTCTAGAATGCTGAACAGGGGAAAACCTTCTCGCCAGGTGCATATTGATCCTAAGGAGACAGGATAAAAAACTCGCTTTGGCAGGAAGGCAAAACAAGGAATAGGTCAAATTGATCCGATCTCTCGGCCCGTTTGTTGAGGGTAAAACCCGCAAAGTCTGCAAAAGAACAACCAAGTCTAACCAGTGAACGCACGAAAACAAACAAAATTTCCTTTATAATTCCCTCTGTATACATCCCAAGATGTACACAACATTTTAGGCAAAGCCCCGAGCGGATTGCCATGTCCATGATGTTAGGGTGGAAGCTTGTGGTATACCGAAAGATAGGTACTGGGAATGCCTGCAATACCTACCCCTGTAAAACCATGGTTTGAGTCGCGACCCAAACATTATCCCAATCAAACAATGTGGAAATCTTGGCGGGACAACATTGTACTTGGAAAATTCCCTGTTCTCGAACTTACAACAGCCCCATGAAAAGCTGATTGTGTCGTAAACTGACGATTCGCTTAGAGTGCCGTGCCTCGCGTGCGTAGATGAGGCTGCAAATGACCGGATGAATGAGCCGATAACTGGTGTGCGGTCATCGGACAGCTCATCAAATAGCAAGTAGTCATCCATCGGAATCCATCCGTGGCCGATCTCTTGAATTGACGTCGTATAATTGGTTTGCAAGCTTGCGGCGCTTGAGTCCTTTGAAGAACTCCAATTCATTTCCATCGACCCAAGATGGGTATGATAATCAACTACTTCCATTCTCACTTTATTAGGCAGTGGAAACCTTGTAATACTGTCTGTATCTTCGAAATTTCTCTTGTTGAATTGACCAAGCTTAACTGGGCTTGTTTGAGTGCCGCCTTATAATATGTCTGTGTCGCTTATCATTAAGGGTGAAAGTTTTTTGGCAACTTTGATAGGGACATTCAAGCTTTTCAGACTTCTTGTGCCTCGTCTTGATGAGTCCGCGTAATTCTTCTGACAAGTCAAATCCTAGACTCTTACAAGAAGGCTCGTTACACTTGTGTGCTTTGCATTGTCTAGTACATCCCCATTCCGGCTTTGAGAATGGCTGAGAAATACCCCGAGACAACTTATGTATTTATCAAAGCCTTTTATGATCTCTTACGAGTATCTACTGGGTAACTCTAAAGATGGATACAAGTCAAGAAGGAAACGTCATCGTCATGAGATTTGTTGATTCTATACACAGACAACACAGACAATGACCAGTATTCAGATCCATAAGCATCATATTGTGCATTAATCGGTTCCGAAGCAATGATAAAACTCAAAGCGGATACACCAACATTATATACAAAGCATTTCTAGCTCCATAGCATCGATGTTTCTTACCGATCACCAATCCAAAGCCTCCATCCATATTCTAAAGAAGCTCTTCGAAATCTTTGTACATTTTCCCCAATGAAGATCAGAAAATGAAAAATAAGACGTTAACATTCGAGTTGAGCAATAGCACCGCCGATGACACTCTAGCTGCTCCAATCTACCTTTACGCTTTGGTATCTATGAAAGGCCGGCGAAGCACCATTTTGTTGTGGTCGTGTTGGTACCGGAAGAAGATGGAATGTAATTTTCCACATGAATTGACTCGCCGGCTTGAAGACCCTGTGCAATATTCTAGTCAGACTGTGGTATGATCTGAGGTTCAAGCGTTGAGGTTCAGACGTGTATGCTGAATTTAAAGTTCGAGTCGTAGATTTTGAATTGTTAGATGGGGAAGTTGCGACGATAACTTCAAAGTTCATCTCTACGCCTGCCTCGTTGTCATTTGCCCGCCCTTGAGGGAGGATCTTTGCGATTCTCATCTCGAATCATCACCCCTCAAAGACACAACCAAGATACAGATCAACATACCCATCCCACGCTTTGAGAATTTATCCCTCTCATCAAATCCAAGTTGGAAATCATTTTTGTTTGTTAAAATATCATTGATCATTGAAAGAAGGTCCTCAAGACCCGATATCGCATCACCATGAAAACCCAAGACAGCCACAAAGATGAAGCCCATATTCCGATGAGATTCCGCATCTTAATCTACGCATTAGAAAAAGGAGCCACGCAGATTGCATTCATGCAGGCTTACAACGAAATACTTTCCACCGTCGAGGAAACAGAGTGCGACTTATCACCAGAGATGCGCCAATCAATGGTAGAGCGCCAAGTCTGGACGAAATTTTGTACGCAATCCAACTATTTCAATTTATTGCATGTATCTGATGAATCATACAGTCCCTGACGAGACTTCTCCGCCACCACTTGAATTTCCAGTCGCAGAGGGATATTTCGATCCGCCAGTCTCCCGAAGAGCAGTTGAACAATACCGGATTTGGCAA
Organism: Botrytis squamosa; assembly: GCA_014898485.2. Lineage (NCBI taxonomy): Eukaryota > Fungi > Ascomycota > Leotiomycetes > Helotiales > Sclerotiniaceae > Botrytis > Botrytis squamosa. The sequence goes on from RCTC02000002.1 coordinate 208,338, forward strand.
ATGAGTTATCTCGATAGTTGCCATAACCAAAGGAGCGATAGCGAGCCGCATTACAATAAGATGCAGCAGAGTGGGAGTATTCGTCCAATTCCTGATATTAGGTCTGAAGATTGCCAGCTTCGCCACTCCAGTAATGATCTGATTCGCGCAGGAGTCGGAGGGTGCCAGCTTGGCCGGAATATACAATCACAACCATATGCATCATTTCAGAGCTCTACCCTTCAAGATTTACAACAGCCTGTCGATACCAACATTGTGAGGGATGCTAAACCCAGCTTTGCAAAATCGATCTCTCCAGTAATGCAGCATGAAAAGAGAGTAGACGCTGGTACGAAAATCGTGAGAAATAACTCGACCAGGCTTATTGACCACATGCCCCCGACATCTGAGGAGAATGTACACGCAAAATTACCACAAAGCGCACGAAAATATGAAGAAGTAATGCATAATAGCGAAATCATACCAACCGGAGATCTCGCCATGGATGATTTGACCGTCATTCTAAGAGTCGATGAAGGCGGAGCGAGTACGCCCAATCAGTCAATTAGGCCTTCGAGATCCACATCGTCGATGATTGACCATTTCAATCAACAACTCAACGAAACAGAAACACCAAATTCTCAAGTCGATCTGTTTAATGGTGAAATGTTACCGGTTTGAAGTGTGTTGTTCGACTAGTTTGGACGCACGTACTCCGGAATTGAATCAAGACCTTCAGTTGAGAGATCCTGTAGATGGCAAATCTATATGAGTTCAGTCTGGAGAGTTTGAAGAATCGTTTGGAGGGGGAAAAGTATTAATATAGCAACGGTTCGATCCAACAAATCGACAAAGAATAATAAGATAGCGAGATGGGTTTCCGCTTTCATAATGGTTCTTCAATTGCTTGAGCAAAGATTAATGTAATTGTATTCTGACAGTATTCATGAGGGTCAAAGGATCAATAACGAAAACCGGTCTGCCAAGGAAAGCGCAGAGATAATATCACACTGTTACTTAATCGTGAAGTTGGGTGTATAATTACATTAGAATTAAGTTATACTGAGTAGTCTACCAATAGACAGTCCAATTTCTCTTCACCACTCAACCTGTATCTTAACAGCTCAAATCATACTTGAGGTTACCATTTCCATCTACAACACCGAACGATGGGACGGCATCAAAGTCCTGAAGAGAGTACCAGAAAGTGTGTCCCTGGTTGAATGCCTCGCAAGCAACGTTCTTCCAGTAAGTACGAGCATTGTCAACCGATGCAACAGCCGCATTCTCCTGAGCACCTGCAGTAGGCCATCCACTCTCGGTGACCCAAACCCAAGCACCACTTTGAGCATTCTGAACAGTCGTGCGGACTTGGTTTACAGAGTCCCAGAATAGTTGAGAACCCTGGCTGATATCGTTGTTTTGCGTGTTTTGGAAATAGGGGTAACCATCTAATCCGATGAAGTCACATGCTTTGATAACATCGACGTTTCTTCCATCAGCCCACATGGTCCATGTATCAACATGTCCAACTTGTACTGCGCTGCTGTATCCGGCAACGGTGCTCAACATTCCTCTAACGTCATAGATCTGTTGTGCGAGTGTGGAAGCGGTAGTATCTCCTCTGTACAAATCTTCCGAGCCGACAGATACTGCAACGACCCAATCGAAACCATAAGTCTGAACGGCGTGCAACAAAGCTTGTTTCTCGGCATCGTAATGAGCGGCATCCTCGGTCCAAACGCCCAAGAGAACTTTTCCGCCGGTGGCAATAGCAGCTGGGGCAACGTTGGCAATGGTGTTACAATCCGAGGATGCGTAGACTCTTAAACTGTCGAATCCACCGGGGAATGATTGGATGAGACGGAAATCGTTTTCCCAATCAGCTTGGGTCTTGCAAGCACCGTTTCCGAGGGTAGCTTGGGAGTTGAAACCTTTCCAGTATGCGTTTGCGCCGGTGAGGGTGCTCGCAAGTGCGAGGGCAATAGATGTTGACTTCATGATGATGATATGAATAGAGATTAATTTAAACGATTGTATAGAGTGCAATGAAGAACTCTGAGTAGGTATGTGAAGTGATAGGTAGATTATATAATAGAGATTGAAACAAAATAGAAAGAGGCAAGAAGGGAAAACAAGAGATACTTATTCAATTGCCAAGAACGACCGTCACCACATTTACGAGTCCCTGACGTCTTGCATACTTAGTAAATACTTACTTGCATATGAAGTGTCTTTTTTTCCCTCGTATTTTCGATGTTGTGTAAACATCGGACTGGGTTATCCGGTGTATTCGTATTCAACGTCATTTGTTTATGTTGCCTTGTATAAGTAAAATGAAGAATCTTTTCTAGAAGATCAGCAATTTATGCTTGTAAGACCAGCTTGGCGTTACTATATATAGCTTCAATAACCAATTGGACAATCTGACAGCTGTGGAAATAGTGGAGATGATGATCTAGGTCAATCTTAGAGTTGAATGGTGGTTGGAAATTGTTCAGATGAATTGTTTATGCTTAATTTCTGTTGTGTAAATGGAAGATGGAAGGCAAAATATGAATGGTGTAAGCTGATGACTATTGGATATCAGGGGTGCTAGCTAACGGACTCGAGAGAAAAGGAGAAGAAGTATCAGCTGGACCAATCACGAGTCTTCGGGTACGACTGGGCTGTGCAGTGTTACTTAGCAATGGATTCATTCCAGTATTCCGATTTCCGAGTGATGATCATGGCTCGATTGTTTATTCCTTCAGGAAACTGAGGCGAGGGTGTATACAGAATTTCAGAGACTAGCATGAAACTACTCCTGTTGGTGGGGCTAATATCTGGTTGAACTGGCATTGAAAACAATCAGTAGCTTCGAAAGGGGTTCTCTGAAGTTGATACCTACCGTCTTTCGTTATGAGACCCCTCTCAAGATCTAGCTGGATCATTGTTGTGCTGCACTGTACATGCTTCTTATATGTTCCCATATTTGTCAATATTTGGTAATGATTCCTAGTCTTTAAGACATAGAACTATTTGGCACAATCGTAGATTAGGTCTAGAATGTGGAAAAGGGGTCAAGACTCTCCTGTACATATTTTGCCGAAAGTATGGTGTCTTTCATTTTGACATCCCGTCCTCGAACGTTATATTCCGAATGATCCGCCCAGTTGGATCTACGAATCTTCAAAGCACTGAAGCATTGACACGCGATTGGGAATAGTAAGCCAAATCTACAGTGAGAGACGTCGGCTTGGCCATTTTTACCTCCTAGTTCTAGTACAGGAGAGAATGAATCGAACGCCAAGCCCAATGCAAGACACCTTCATCCCATATGATACATAGACGTTCATTTATTTCTTTTATTTTTGCCCCCTTCCTCATCCACACCCACTGCTCATTTCCTTATCATGAAAGATGTCCAGCCGCCAGACTTCGGCTTCTCTTCTTCTCCGTCAGTCCCTATCCTATCCAGCGGTCCACCATTTCTCTGTCTCTCCTTCTCTGCCTCAAATGCGGATTTGGCCTTATTTTGTATTGCCATTTTCTTCTCCTCGATCGCTCTTAGAACATCACTTTCCCTCTCCCCAAGATTATCGTCCTCTTCGCTCAATGCCTCATATCCTAGCCTTCTCTCACTAGTTCCTACATCATCTCCCTCTTCTTCTTTCTTGAGGCCCGAAAATAACCAATCCTTACTTTTCTTCCATGCTCCGGGAGCCTTCTTTTTGGCCTCTTCCGCAATCTTCACTTTCTGTTCCCGCTCCTTTTCTCTATTCAAGAACTCTATTTGTGATTCGGTTGCAGTGCCAGATGCTGCGGCAGTTTGTGCACTCTCAAGTGCCATAGCATATTTGAATTTCTGTTCTGCGTAAAATTCGGCGCGCTTTTTGCGATTATATACCATCATATCTCCCAATGCATAGACTGTGACGCCACCGGCAATGACTAAAAGAAATCAATTAGCAGATGTACAGCTTAAGTTACCAGATCCTCCAGACTCGAATCAAGAGCAATGGATTCCCAATTGGAACCGGACAACGATGCGGGGAAATCATACATGTAAGTCCAATCAAACTGAAAGCTGTAAACCTATGCGCCTTATCCGCCCACACTCTTCCCCTTAAGAGGAACTTGTCAAAAGTCGAAATTTGTGCATCTCTAGCTTTATCTGCCGCAGCCCTTAACCTCTTGACTCTCTGTTGCGGTGTCTCTCCTGGTGGTCCTGGATTTCTCGATACGGCTTTTGGTTTTGTGGCAGCGTGTGGGGTCGTCGAAGTAAATCGTGTTGCATCTGTTGCTGAGCGCGCCATCCTTTGAAATACTAATTAAGAGGATCTTGATTTAGAAATATCGTAATCTGGTGTCGTCGTCGTATTAAAATGGAGGGTTATGATAGAACTTTCATTATCGAATGATTTTTTTCGAGATGTCAATGACCAGTGGGATTTCTTAGCGGCGGGTCATTCCGCATCCCTGCAATAAGGTTACCATACCATAAGGTTACCACACAGACTTGATGATGGAAGCTCTTTGAATTATCAATAACAATAATTACTCGAGGACTCGTACAGTATCAATTCAATTCAAAGCACCTCAAGACCAATTTATACATCTTCGGTACAGCATTTATAGATATCAATATCAAGAAGTGTTTAACCTCATATTCATGATAGAGATACTTGCAAGGACGATGATATAAACTTCGCAATATTTGCGACCTTTCATCCTTCTGTCAGTCATTACCATCCCCAATCAAGAAACAATAAAATCAATATAAATTCATCAATTTCGTCAAAATGTCGTCCAATAATACAACTCCAGATCTTGCTTCTGTAATGGAAATCTTAGCAAATCTAGCAAAAGCTAAGAATCAACAACAAGCTCAACCTTCCACGCAAATAGCTTCAGCTCAAACACCAGATATCACGTCACATGGTCAAGCAATCCAGCAGCAGCAGCAACAACAACAGCAACCACAACCACAATGGTCTCAGTCTGCAGCCCCTTCAATACCACATCGTGAATCTGGTCAGCTCCAAGCTCAAGTACAGTCTATCAATAATTCAAAGGCCGTTGATCCAGCTACCATCATTGACTGGAGTGCAGGCCTGCGATGTGTTATGAGGACGATGAATAAACACGATTATGTACTCCAGGAAATTCGGAAGGTTGGTTGTATTTGCTATCAGCAGTCTGACTTGATCTATTACCTGGCTGTAAAGCATTTCACTTGAGCTTACATATACATAGATGATCAAAGTGCAACATGAGCATGAAGAGCAATGGTGGAAGTCGAGAGAAGCTCTTATAGAGCGACAAGCCGCTAGGAAGGAAGGACAGAAGAAATTAGAAGAGGTATTGTGAGTTGTCCTACTATATCGATCGAGTTCCGGTTATGCAAATGGTTGACCTCGATACAGGAAAGCAGTAGGTGGAGCCACATCAAGCGGGGCATCTAACACCAGTCCCGAAGAATTGGCAAGAGAGCTAGAGACATTCGACATGAAAGTTTACAAAGCTCAAACTCAAATGGTCAGAGAGATGAATGGAAAATTAAGGAGTTTAGGGATACCTTTCTTTGGGACGAAGAGTGAATTGGTCAGAATCCCTGGAAAGAAAGATGCCACGAATAGTACTGGGACGACTAGTATGGAGGGGGAGAAAGGTATGATTGATGAGGATGAATTGGTGGAGCTGCAAAAGAAAATGCTTAATATCCTGGAAGATATGTGCAATGACTGAGCTGGATCACAGCAAATCAAACAAGCATATTTCGAGCGAGCTCTTTTGTTGCATGTCGTCAGGAGGAACTCCTTCCATTAAATCTGACCAAATGGAGAAATTAAAGAATAGGAAGCAGGTCAAAATGTTTGTTTTGGACCCCCGAGTCATTTCAACATCAATGCCAAGGTCGGGATTACTATTTTATGCATACATTTTACCGTGGTAGAAGACCGCTTCAAAGAAACTGTACCTGCCGTACCCACTCATATCAATATTCTAGAAACTATCCCAGGAGTATTGCGGGCACTACAGATAATTATCATATTTCATATTACCATTCCGACCGGTATCTAGATTTCGGACTTCGAATTTCATATTCCACGCTTGAAGAATGATTGCCATTGGCGGAAATAATAAATACCATGATTGTACAGCTGGAAGAAGACGTTCCGTATTACTTTTCCAGATGCGGATGAAGCTGCTGCGGTTGCGTGATATCCCGCTCCTAAGGCTGGAAGCGAGACGGTTGAGGCTGGGATGTTTGATATTCCCTGTTGCTTTTGATATTACTCCAGTTGAGTGTGTTGAATATTCGAGGATAAATTTTGATGGTATATAATTTATAGGAAATAGGTATTCTTCTGGGTTATGTAAGACATGGGCGAGCTCCGGTCTTGAAATTATATATTTTGTCTTTCTAGGTCAAGTCAAACTTTCATATCACATTCCTTGACCGCAGTTTAACACGTATCTATTGGAGACATTTGAAGTGTTGGGATTTGTGTACCCTGGACAAGTGTCCAATCGGATCTTCACACGATGCATGAAAATCATTCTACATTTCCCAGCGCATTGTTTCTATCATTAAGTTAGTATTTCTTCCCGTGTTAAAAATCGGTCTTCAAAATATATCAAAATCACAATCACAACCATAATCACAGTCACAGTCGGTGGGAGTAAAGTCGTTGAAAAGATATTAATTCAACAAAACTAACTATGCACCACCTAAAGCCCAAAGAGTCTCAACTAATCCCTCCCAACCACGTATTGAGACATTGAAATTTCCTCCGATTTACTTCCCGACCCTCCGCCCTAAAGAAATTTGTCCGTCACTCAATGGCAGGGGTATATCAGCCCGTTCCTTTCCCATGCCATTTTACAGTGTCACATTCCTTCCTATAATTGTCTCCGCACTCCAATCCCGCCCCGTGTGTCGTTAGTTGATGTTTCCTCTAACTACCTAGTACCCATATCCCGAGGAAGGAAGTACAGAAGAAGTAAGATTTTTTCTCGTTTATGTTTCCACAACGCTATCCATACCATGATGCTAATGTTTTTCAGGTCCTCAGCATTTGCCAGGACTTGTCATTCAGTGATGAAGGCTCTTTAGTCGAAAAGACAGTATATTGGGAAACCTGATGTGCGAGGATATTAATCAGTCGAACACACCCTTGGGTGAGAAGGAGACTCGAGTTGTGAACAAGACATTGGGGTCGTCATAAACAACGACAAGGCCGATGAGATGACGTTTTTAGTTGAGATTTGCACCCGACCACGCCTGGTCCACGTTCTTTCCAGGCCAGATAACATCATTAACATTTTCATATCTATCAATGATGGTATGAGTCTTTCGCATTTCAAAAGGCCATGGATAGAGTTCGCCAGTGGTGATATTTCCCATATCAGGTTTGTTTTCTTCAGCCTCCTGAACATAATGATCTCTGTAGTCATCTCTCCAGGTCTTCCTAACTTGAACGTCGTCAACGGTCTTGAAGAGTCCTTGAAGGGCTTCATCTGGAATAGTGAAAGATGTCGCGATGGGCTTGAAGATGACCAGTGTCTCAGCTTTTGGATCCAAAGCCTTGCCACATGCAATCATCTTAGCCGGATCGGTATCTTTTGAAATCGAGGTTTCTTTTAAAACTTGAATTGCAGAATCTTTGAAGACGGCGCCGGTACGCTGGCTGCTGGGCTCGGGTGACTGAAGAATTTGGATGGTAAGTGATGTCCCGAATTGGCCTCTGTCTAGGATTTGATCAGCCATAGTGTTGATGCGACGAATGACGAGATCTGTTGCGTCCACCGAAGTCGATTCATTGCTCTCATGGAAACATGATGTAGGAGTGTGGTAGCAGAGTTCCTTGCAAGGGAAACTTGTGGTTATAAATCGAGTGATGTCTGCACAACCGGTGTATGAGTCGCCCCAACCTGGTACAACTGTGAGTCTGTCAAGTTGCAGTCCTTGCAAGACCTGTAGCCCATACAATTGTTCTTCACCCTCGACGGTCTCAGGGGCTTCAGGCTCATCACCCTTCATGCGAATGCGAACATTACGGATTTGGCTGATGGTAGAGAATGGTAGAAGGGAGAACTTGTCCAGCAGTGGGAAAGTATCTTCAAAGTCGAAGAGGACCCGAGTGATCCAAATGTTGCTAGTTTCTTGGTACATTTGTTTGCAAACGCGGAGGATAGCGAGTGCGTTGCGTGCTGGCAAAACCTTGCGGTATTCAGAACTGATTTGTCTGTGTCCGAATGTGAGACGAGTTGAGTCAAAAAGATGTTCGACAATCATATCCCGTAACTCTTTTGGTAGGTTCAAGAGGCGGGATCCGGTCTTTGGGCGCGAGCTCCTAGTCATGGCTCCACGATGATTTCTGAGTGGTGATCGGGAGCGGTAGGAAACCTGTTGATTTCTGCCAGGGGACCTGGAACGTGAATCTCTTCTGCGTTCAGAATTGTGTCGATTGTTCATGTTGTTACTACTGGAAGATGATGGACGAATCGTGGATGTTTCTCTATCGAGCATTGGTAGATGTGAGAGTATTATTGGAATGTCTAAATGGATTCTTGTTTTTTGATAGAACTTGTTTGGTAGATGATTGTAAGTTGTTCTGTATGAGAGGGTTTAGCAAGAACAGTGGGAAAGACTACCCTTTTAAGCACAAATGAAATGGCTCTGAAAGCTCTCTTGCAGCGTAAGTTACGGTGTATTACCAATCATCTAGGCAGCATAGACCGTAAACATGTTCTCAAATTCGCGCAAGGCAGCTATTGACTGTATGGTAGCAATAATCAAAGCGAACGTCTCGCCTAGTTGTGATAAGGGGGGCAAAATGATTATAGTTGGGTCTTCTGAAACAGTTTTTTTGCTCGGGAACTCTCGTGAGACTGCAAATTAGCCGTATATACGCAAATTGAAGGCTACCACCTCACCTTTTTGTAATCATGCAGCCTTAAATTTGTAATCATGGGTGTGGATTAGCGGTACGGTAGCAAAATGGGTGTTAACCAGCGTATGCTAAGCACTACTTATACAATTTCTGGTATGAATTTGAGCGTACACATCTCCTATCTATGATCAAAGAATGAGAATCGGTAACCATAAAATCTAGATAACCGTACGGTGATATTGTGAACCTTAGTATGACACGTTCATCAGGTCATTGCTCATGTAAAAGTGATGTAGCATGAGAAATAGACAAGCCGTAATGATATGGGCAGCCACAGAGGGCAAGCGAGTCAGTGGGTGGGTAGTGGGTGGCGGAGGATGAAAGAAGAAAAGGGAGAATATGGAGGAAGTCACCTTAAATGAAGGGAGAAGGAGTCTGTGCCAAAACTACAGCTCTACATTGATTGAATCCTCACACGTTATGGTGGCCTCTTCGATATTTCCAAGCTGCCTTCCTATTTTCAGGGGGGGGGGAAAATAAATTTGCAAATGTGCCAACTCATGCTAAGCTTCAGGATACATAGCTGAGGCCTCCACTAAATGTAAATGGCAGTATATTCTCCTGAGAAGACTCTGAAGTGGAGGCCTCTAGACCTTCTGCTTATAAGATTGCTGTTTACACTCGTTGTGGAGAACGCAGCGTCATCTAATAAGAGCATTTGAGTTTCCGAGTTCACGTTGTGCCCCTCTGAATACTGTTCAATCATCTAAGATTTTGCGAACCTGCTACAATATGACCGGTGTCAACAAAATCTGTCTTTGGTGTCCAATAGGGTAAAGACTTTTAATCAAAAACGTTCAGAATTTTTACTTGTAATGCTTTTCCCATATAAAATAAGCGATTTTTTCGAAAATTTTCGAATTTTCAACTTTAACCTTTTACAAATACTATTATAAAAATATTTAAAAATAAATCATATATTTTTTTGAATAATTTAAGTAATTCTGAATCTTTTCATAATACTATACTCAATTTTATCTCATATGTTCATAAATAAACCAGAATATAAAAAGCTGAATAATCATATATTTTAGCTGGAAAAGCGTTATATATGCGGTGAGTAGGTTCTAGAACTCTTATTATATATGAGACGAAAAGCAGGATAGTATAAATGACTTTCGCGATACATTGTATTTGAATTAAACAACACGAATCCTGTTATGAAATAATCATGAAATAACTTTTATCTTTCAAAGTTTTTTGGCCAATGAGCTTCTAGCAATCTGTATGAACCTGTTAGCAAGGAGAATTAATCGGACGATGGGAATTAAACGCATACCAAGCTTCGAAGTCTCTTTCCGTAAACATAAATCGGCACCGCCAGCATGCAAATACCTGCATTGATTAAACCGATAATAATAAAAACTCTCTTTGCCCCAGCCGTCTCCAGCCATCCATTAATGAAAGAGCTGGAGACAAACACCATAATCGCCTTGACGAAATTGATGGTTACAAATGCTTGATTTGCATCTTTGGGATGGCAATCAATCACATATGTGAAGCTTGCTGAAGTCGCAAAGGGTACAGCTAAGGAATTGATCGTCATGAATGCTACAGGCCAATAGATAGGTAGTCCTCGTTCAACAGAGATACCGAAGCCGAAAAAGCCTATTGTAGAAAGAATGACGGCTGGAATCATCAGAGTTAAGCGAAACTCGGGCTCATAAACACCGTTATTGTGACGAGACATGAATGCAGCAATCTTATCCGCGGTCCAACCGGCCAACATTGTTGCGGCAATCCCCATGAAGAATTGGGGAAGATTTGTAAGACCAATTTGTGATGAAGATAAATTGTAAGGCGGAGCCGAGAAAATATTGACGGACAGGAGAGAGAAAGATATTAGCCATGTTTGAACTATGGCACAAGATTAGCATACACTATTCATGGGCTCAAGTATGTGCCGACTTACATGATGCATAAACAAAGGTGCTGACAATAACGGCGGGGTAGACGATAAGCGGAATAGGTTTGATTGCGGTTTTCCAAAAGCCTGCGTCAGAGACACGACCGTTGTACAGAGAAAGTGTTTCAACAAATGTTTTCTTGGACTCTATTTCCTGGATTTCAATCTCCATTGTGGATTCTTTCTCCGAGATATGAGTATGCTCGAGTGCTTTTCGTTGGTATGAGGTCTCTGGAACAAAGAAGTATACCAGAGGAATGATTACTATGTAGCAAAGTGAGGTGATTCCAAAAGAAGCCGAAAATCCCATGGTTTCGATGATTACCCCTGAAATGACTTGACTGAAAATGATGAGTCCAAAAGCACCTAAAAAGCAGATTCAAGATGACTTACCCTAAAAGTGCACCTGTAAGAATAGCGAGTCCCCATACTGCCAGCTTTTGCCCTCGTTGATGAACGAAAAAGATATCGGACACTGTGGAGGTAACCAGCGTTTCTACCGGAGCACTAGCTGCACCTTGAATTGCCCGCATCACCGTTAAGGAAACGAGGCTCTGACTTGATGTTAAAGACTTTTCGGGGTTGTACAAAAAAATAAGCTTACAGTGGCATAGAATCCCCAGACTGAAGTGATCAGCAGGACAACCAGAGATATGATAAACACAGGTCGTTTTCCCCACACTGTCGCAGCAGCGGAAGTGAAGAATGTGAATGTACCCGTAACCAAAGTCAAAACCCCCACCAAAGCTATTGACACAGCGTTGAAGCTGACATGATATGTAGCAGCTACTTCCCCAAATCCTGGAGTAACCATAGGACCGAGTCTGAGTGTTGTTAGAATTACTCTACTGTTTACCGAGTAAGCAGGTATACATACGATACAGTAAGCCCAGAGGCGATCGAAAGGATCCAAATAATAGCATTTTTGCGAGTTGAAGACCTTGGACCCAATTAGTGATATACGATATTCCGGGTCTCATCGGCAAATACCAGTTCAGAGGATCATTTACACTATCACTAGGTTGAGGGATGAGAATAATTGAGCCAGACTTTTTGATGTTGGGATCGACTTCAACACCATCTGCCAAATCGACGCCTTCTTTGTTGAATAAAGTGGTTCCCGGAACTTTCGTCAATTTGTAATCATCCAGCACACCCCAAGCCATGTTGACGCTCTCACAAACAAGCAAGTGATAGAGATGGGTATCGTCCAAGCCAGCTTGAATTTGAGTATGATACTAGATGATGAAGTCTAGCTTGCACGAGTGTGATGAACAAGTAGTAGTCGTTATATTGACTTGAAAAAAATTGAAGAAATTGAAGAAATTGAAGAAATCGAGATGTGGCGGAGATCCAACATCTGCAAGTGCCAAGTCGCGGTCAAACCTCGTCCACATATGTGCCGAAAGACGGGAAGGACCGTCACATACTAAAAGATGGTAATTCAGCGAATCAACCCATGGCAAATAGAAGGATGGAATCCACAGTTGAGGCTTGTTTATATGCCTGACGATCCATGTCTCCGTTGAAGTGGAAGCAAAGCTCGAAAGCCAAAAATGTTCCCTCATTGCATAAACTTCATTGAACTTTGTACAGGGTATTGTAACTCGATGCTACAGTATGTGTGGGGCATTTTGGACGAAAATTGCCGGTGAAACTATACCCTGCTGCGGTTAATTTCTGGATGTGAGATTTTAGATTGTCGAACGGCGGGGAATATGCAACACATATTGAAAACCCTGGCTTCGTGCTGTCAAAATGAAAGCCAATTGCCGGGTAAGATGATTCGAAGTATAATTGAGCATCTTGAATCAGATGATCGAGGCCCTTGCATGACTTGACTATGTTGAAATCGCGAGAAATTTGCAACCATTATCAATACGGGCAGGTAGAAGTTTTTGAGGGTGGCATTCCACTCATTCAAGAAGGCGTTGGGAGGTGCCGCTGTCTCGGATTGATCCAATCTTCAAATGGGATTGCACTTTTCAGAATAGATGGATTATTTATGGCCGGTAGCGTTAATTCATTAGATAAACCTAGATAGAATAGGTAGTACACTCTTATTAGTCAAATCGTCGCAAATCTTGACGTGAGGAAATCTCAGAATGCGGTAGTAGTAGTAATACCATGATCCATTCGATGAAAATGTTCGAGGTTGATTTCACGGGGGTCTGTGCACATTTCGTGTGGGGCCAAGTGAGCGTGGGGCTGAGTAAGCAGGATAAGGTTAATCCAGACGACAACCCAATGTGAAACGATAAAATAAGAACTCGTGGAAAGTACCACCAGACATCCAGCATTACAGCAAGAAAATCAAGTGATATATTAGCTAAAGTGTACTGAGGACTGTGAACGTTTTAACAAGGATTTCTTGGCGATAGATGGGATTTGTCCAAAGCTGAGTGAAATTGCGAGATAGCACAACGTTTTTGCGAATTGGACTTGTGCAAACGAATGTGTGAAAGCTTTCTTGGATAGTGTACTTCCTAAAAGATGTGTCTCCTAAGTTGATAGACATAACCTTGTACAAAGCATGGGCGACTGCATCATATATTGCGATCCTTGATGCTAGCATCATGACCTTGCTCTCTTCGACATCTTCAACTGCCCCCGGAATAGACTATGTCGATTCTGCGGTAGAACTACTTGTATGCATCTCAAGGGCTTCCTTGAAGCAGGTAAAGTATTTTCTGTCTACTGCCGATGAATTTCGGCTATCTACTATTCACACCAGTGCCCAGTGGTAAATTGACGAATTCTGGTGTTTGCTTTTCTGATATACAGCTTGGAATTTTGACTTCAAATTCTTGCCATTGCTCTTCTATGTGAGGCCCAAGATGTCGATGATGGAAGCAGTCGCCCGAACTAGCCAACCTATAAGTGAAAAGCACGTAGATACCACGATCGGCGCCGGGAACCTTCTGGACAAATAGACTTTGAAATGCCCAGTGACGCTAGAAGACGCTGATTTCGTTAATAAAAACCTCATCCAAGGAAAGACCGGTAATGCTCTTTCAATTAACTTGTCGCTAGTACCGATTCTATCAATAAGCTGTGTTTTAAATATTTTCCCATCTTTCGTATGTCTTCAATCCCTCATTCTAATCTTCCGTCTGTAATTATTACCCCTTTGATTTACTGTTTCCCTGCTGATTCAATAATTCGAGTATTTGATTTTGTAAGCGGTGTATATACAGCCATGCGACTCGTTCACCCGAAGGGCCACGGTTTCAACATACCGAAGAATACTTGTTTAAAAAAATGCACGACTTTCGGAGAACAAGAGGACGTGGCAGGAACAGTTCCATAGTGAGGAGACTCGATAACGCGCAGATTTCGATGTTCAAGCAAAAGCGCAAGCTTCTTTTATGACTGCTTAGTGTGCGCCAGGATCTGAAGAGTACAAATTGATGAATGTGGGAAATGCATTGTCAAATACTTTAGGTCGAAAAGTACACAAAATTTGCTTGAAGATCGACAAGTAGTTAGACTACCCATTAAATTCCTAATCAATTAGAGAGTTCATGTTCTGTGTTGTTTGGATAAATCTTATTGTACTCATTGGCCTTGTTGTAGATCTGGGAAATGTCGAAATTGATGTGATGAATTTATTTGAGCCAGTGACCTTGCAAGCACAAGTTGAAATTACTAAAGGCACTCATAAACAGCTTATCATACATCAGCTTTTGAATGTAGCGCTAGAGTGAATTACGTCTCAACCATTTCATTTTGTTGCACATCTGAGGGATATCGAAATTGACGTCATACTAATTAGGGAGCCAATAGACTGACGAGCGCAAGTTTATCGGTACAGTCTGAAGTTTATGAACGTGCGTTTAAGGTGAATTATATTGCCATCGAATTCTTTTGTTGCATATCTGAGGAACATCGAAATTGACGTCATGCTCATTGAGGACCCAATTGATTCACGAGCGCAAACATTTGAAGATGAGAAGTCGCAGACTAGCCGCGGGAGCTATAACTAGCGTCGCACTACTTCCCGCAGCACGTTTGGAGACGCTCGTGGTTGACTGGGTGGTTTGAGACGTTGAAAAGTTTTGTTGCATATCTCAAAAAAAGACAAAGTTTCAGAGCTCAAAATCTCAAGAGGACCAATAACTGGGCGAGCGCAAAATGACCCAAGCTTTGCGCTCGTTTGTTTATTGGTCTCTTTGAAATCGTAATCTGCGGTAATTCTAAGCCAGAGGTCTAGAACTCTGGTGCGTTTTGAGCTAAGTGCAAATGCCGAAGCCCCCTGTCTTGCATCTGCCGCCTTTCCGCCTTCTCCACGTTTTCTGGCCCTTTGGGGTAGAGTTTTGGGATTCTAGACGTGCAACAAATCTTCCATAAGGCGGGATGGCGCCATAGAAAGTGAATGATGGGACAAATGGGATGCGGGGTACTATTTTGTTGCATATCTGAAAGTTTGACACTTTTCTTAGCGTCCCTTGGAATGGTTGGCTCTCGTTGAGCGCAAAGGGAAATGGAAGAGAAAAAAGTGACCAAAGCTTTGCGCTCGTCAGTCTATTGGACATATTCCAATATTCGTAGATTTTTGTTGCACATCTGAAGGTTTGAACTTTTTGTTAGCGGCTTTTGGAATGGTTGGCTCTCGATGAGCGCAGAGGAATAGAAGGGCCTAGGCTTTGCGCTCGTAAGTCTATTGGGTACATTCCATGAATTTGGAAAGTCTTGTTGCATATCTGAATGTTTGATCTTTTTCTTAGCGTCTTTTGAAATGGTTGGCTCTCGTTGAGCGCAAAAGAGAACAGAAGAGAAGAAGTGACCCAAGCTTTGCGCTCGAAAATCTATTGGTCGCAGGATATATAAGTGAGAGAAGAAAGCCAGATTGGAAGAAGGTCACACGTGATTAGGGTTCGTGAGGTCGTGGCTTCGCTATTCACCTTCAACCTCTTAAACTTGATTAGCTTGGAAAACCTTTCCCTTGAAATCTTGTTTAACCTCGACAAAATATATTGAGTGTGATCATCAAACGCCAACCATCGACGAGTCCGGCCATTTTTTTTCAAAACTTATGTCCTGCACAGTATTTTACAACAGGTTGGGTTGAATGGAACAAGGTTCGGCTTCGATACAACTTTACGACGGTAGATAGGACTGCGTGGTGGGTAGAAATGCGACTTTGGCGATCTATGAGGAAATACCGAACACCCGGAGACTGTGCAAGTGACCTCGATGCAAAGACGGAGATACAAGGTTACTGTGAAGATTTTCAACTTGTGCGACAGAAGGGTTGATGGATTTGGTGAGTTTACTGCAACTGCGATGAGGCGAAGATGTGGTGAAATCTGATCAGCAGGCTTTTGCGACAAGAATTGACTGGACACGATAGACGCCATAAAATCAGATACGACGGTGATAAATATGGATTCCAAGGAGCTCAAATCGACGTGTGTAACAAAAATGCAGCTGAACTGCGTCGAAACAGCTTCACGATAAAGGCAAAGATGGGTTTTGTCGAACTTCAAACGAACACGATAGTAGTGCTTAGCAGACGCGAAGATAAGCTTCATAGGCCTTGGCCGGTTTGATTGCGTCTTGTTGCGACAAATGTGAAGAGTGATTTATGTGACTCAATGAGAACTAGGGAGAAATCACCTTGAACTGGATGCTCAATTGCGACAACAACACAAAAGGAGAAAGTAAGACACGCATGACCAGGACTGCCCGATAATACTCTTAAGATAGCAGGTACTAGACAGTGCACTGTGGTCCTGAACGATATATGGAACGACGTGGGACACTGGATATTGACCGTTTCCACGATTTGGGAAGAAAAATGCTGCAGCCACTTGAAGGAAACGGAACCTAAAATTTTCTTGCACATGGTTCAGTGCACATACCATATTATGTTCGGTTTATTTTAGATTCCCCCCTTGGAAGAAAATCGAAAAATATACCAGCTTCAATAAATTTGATGATGAACTTCTATTTCAGCTCTAGCTGATGAAAGAGATTGGATGCTTGGTAAGTAATCTTACAGAATTTGATTGTATTCTAACAAGTCGCCATTACCATCTGTATGAATGCGAAGGATGCGGAGAAGAAACATGTTAGTCGGAAGTCAACACTGAATCGACATTGATTAATCGGAAGGTACCTGCGGATAGTGGACGACTAATTACGGGGACCCTACGAGATACGCCATTAAGTCTAGATTGATGAATGGGTGTGATGAACCACACTTGCCAGTATCGAAGGAAGAATGTTGAAAGCCGATGGATGCCATGGAAAGACTCTTTCGAGGCACACTACTTGATGAGAAAACCTGACCCTGGTCTTACCACTCGCTTGCCTGGAAAAGTTTTAAAAAGGGCGAAAGGGGAAAGACATAAAAGCAATGAATAAAAGAAGTAGCGGGTGCAGAAGAAAGATGAGGGGCAAGCGGAAGGCAAAGGATGCGAGGAGAATACAGGAGGTGGCAGTCTGCTTGAAGGGGACAAAAGACTCAAGCCCGAAGCCAGCAAAGCCATTAACGCCTCTGAAGAAAGTTGACGGGAGCACACGAGCAATTCGAACGATCAGACTGTACTAACAACTAAGCGGAATGGGCTGGCTCATAAACAAGCTGCGAGAATACAATCCCTAGTTGGTCCTCACAAGCTGATACATAGAAAAAGGAAACTTCCTCGCCGTCAGAAGGACTGGAACATGTGAGTTGTGAATGGTCCATACTGATTTACCCGAGTTTCAGGGCGGACTGTTTAAGCTACACGATAGATGATTCTGCAATATCTCAAGCTACCCAACCAACAAACAAATATAAAAGGGACCGACCCATACGGACCAAGCGCACTTCAAGTTGATCAAACCCTGCTATCGATCTCCAAATGACAGAATGTCAGTATAAGGAGTCAATTTGTCCGGAAGAGCGCTGCCCACAAATTCGAGACGCCAGTTTTTGGCTTGGAGCAAGGGCTTATGACGGATGAAGACGGGAATATTCATACTACTACATATGAATAGAACCCTTTGGCGCACCAAAACGAAAATTAAAAAACAATACGCTCAAATCTCGAGAGGACCGGCAGCTCTGCTTGTTCAGCATCTGAGACCTCATAGGGGTGTGGAACCGAGTCTCTTTTTCTGGTTTAGAAGTAGGTTATTGAGACAGCAGGTATGCCGAGAATTCTTGATTCAATGGGCTATTTTCACACTATGTTAGATCAGGTATGAGTCCATGGAAAGCTCCACACTCCCAGCTTTGTTTTGATGCTCTCACAATTGCTGATCTACTTTGATATGCACAAGTACCTAGCAAGCTTCTTGTGATTGATACCTGCTTTTTCTCTCAAATATTTGATTATTTTCCATTGTTGAATCACAGAATACACCACATTGACACGAAGTAGTGTGGCCTCCGCACCTCACTACAATTGGGATCGGAGAAGCCTGAGGCTGGGAGAGCGTGAGCTGATTTCGAAAAGTGAATATAAAATGTCAGACCCAGGCTGTTCTTCATTAATATATAGTCATTCCAAACCTCCCCGAATCGTCTTCCAATTTATCTTAACCCTTTGCAACAGAGAAATCACAAAACAAGGTCAAAACTTAAAAGCTTATAGGCTCACCTACCGAGTTGGTCTCTCCCCCAAAATTGTGTACAGAGCTTCAAAGACTCTGACTAACTTTGTAAAATAGTGGCAGAGATTGTACGCTCCTCAGAACAAGATTTGATGATATCATCATTATCTATCCTCTCTTTACATCTCCCTGACCCAGAAGGCAAAATCGTAGCTCAGATCCTGGACCCTATAAAGACCGACAAGCTTGAAACATTTCACTGTTTTCCATCCCTGATCAAGGAGCTGCAAATCAAAATATGGCAATTCGCTTTTCCTCCTCCACGAAGAGTCGAAGTACGACCCAATCGCTTCTGCCGCCAAAGGGAGCCTCACTGCTCTTCATGTAAATGCAGAGCCAAGCACACGGCTCCTTTGCCCATAACACTGTATGTCAATCAGCAAAGTCGAGAGGAGACACTCAGACACTATCGACTTGTTTGGATGACGCCAGAAACACAAGGCACTTTCAACGGCAAAGTAAAACCTCTCTGCTTCGATCCATCACGCGACTTTTTGTACACAGACATTTTTGACATGATGTGTTGTACTCGTTCTGATTGGATGGCTCCATTGATCGCCAATCGATTCCTGAAGAGAGATTGCTTCAAAGATGTAAGAGTCTTGGAGGTTCGCTCTTGGGAATGGCATGATAGTATCGGCGAATCTCTAAAAACGCCATATTGCGTTGCATTAGAAGTCTTTACACAACTTGAGGAAATACGCCTCATGCTACATCATCCATCGCAATACCTTCCAAAGTTCTGTGCAGATTGTAGAAGCAGGCATCAAGGGAGGCCGTGGACTAAGTCTATGGAAAAGAAAAGTATAGATGCGATGACCGCATTTTTTCAGCGCATTCATGATGATACCGCGGTCGGTGAACAGCTCGCTGAGTGGGGATTTCAGTCACATACTAAACATGAGATGGCGGAAGTCAAGATTCCTAAAATTGTTGTTGTTCCATGGACTAGACGATGTTAAGTGGGCTATGCGCTAGTCGAAAGTTAGGTGCACTTCTGGCTCCTCTTCATGAAGCGCTACCCAAGTGATACGGGGCTGACAATTAAGATTGCGCTTAGCGGGTTCGGATAGTGCGATAAGTTTATAGCAGAATAACGTTGAATTTTTACATCATCTCTTTACATGTGCAGATGCTTTCCCGTCGAGGCGTTTGAAGATTTTACCAATATCAAGAGACCTTTCGTATTTTCATGGCAACATTTTCCCAGGCTTCCCCTTCCCTTACTCTTCCTGCTCCGCCATGAACCCCAAACACTCTTACAGCCTTTGGCATCCACCATTTTCTCGTCTCGTTAATCTTTCTCGTATCTCGAGAAAAATTCACAACGCCAAATCTTTGCTTTACAGCTTTTAATTCGGAGATTTCGAGCCTAGTCACCCTTGGTTTCCCTACAAAGTTCATCGTAGTGATATCGACCTGTGCATCTTTTGGTGGGTTCTTTGAGTATCTCATCAATAGATCCCGTGAATTACGAGCGAAATTGGGCAGCCTGAGATGGATGTAATTGACAAATGGCGATGTTATATATGCCACGAACACCACTGGAACAGCTCCAGATAGTAGAACTTGGAATTATATTAGTTTCTGAGAAAAGAAGGACTCGGTAGTTTTTGATGACATTGCTTCATTTAAATTCCGCAGAATTCGGGATCTTAGCATTAACTTACCAGCAGGTGCCACCCATTCAGGTTCATCCTCCGCATAGTAATGTGCTGGCGCTACAACTAGAGTAAAAAATACAAATATGAAAATAGTTGTAACTTTCAAGCAGCCAAGAAACACTGTTCTTCCAGTCCCAGAATGATAGATAAGCAGACGTTCGGGATATGCTATTTACAGTTAGTTTGAATAACACAAAGAGGCAGATGTACTGACCGGGCCTTTTGCTTGCATATTGTGGTGTTGGTACAGGTTGTGGTGTTGCTGCTCGTGGTATTTTATTTTTTGTAACCTGACTAGCGTATCTGAAACCAGCTGTTCGAAGACATGATAAGGGTCTCTGGATAGCCAGCCCTCTGGGCGCCGTTAATCGTGCGAGCAATGTTATCATTGCAATTGATCACGGGTATGGCGAGGGGAAAGAATGTCGTCAAGAAAATATATTTGGGAACGAATTATCAATCAATCATTATTCTGCTTGTGGCCGAATGGCTGATCCAATGTCAAATCGAATCTCAATATCTGGCAGCTGTGTAATATTTCAAATATTGTTTAAATGGATACAGCATAGAAATAAATTTGATACAATGGCCAAGCGCGTTTGACGCCACGGGCCGCGATATTTAGCCGCGGTTACATATCTCGGTATCATTGTAACAGATTACCGTTAGACTTTAGGAACGAATAGTATTTGCTCACACAAAATTTGGGGAAGTATGATATTGCGGAGATATTGCAGATAAAGACAAGAGGCGCTCGCCTTTTCACTCGGTATAATGATTTCACAATACATCGGAACAATCGCTTTCTTGATTTGCAGCATCTTGAGTATCAACGTCACGGCATACACTCCCTTATCCGATGAGACATTCCATAGTCTCCCATCTGCAGACGCAGATTTCGATATACATAATGGAGCCATTCTTTCCCCGATTTTGATTCCTAGAGTCCCAGGAACCCCAGGAATCCAAACTGTTCAAAGACACTTCGTTGATTTCTTTACAACGCATCTTCCGGAATGGACAATTGAATTCCAAAACTCAACTTCGAAGACTCCCGTCACCGGTGACAAACAAGTACCATTTGTTAATATTATTATAACGCGCGATCCTCCTTGGGCGAAATCTGGAGATGTTGGAAGATTGGCCTTGGTTGCACATTACGATAGCAAACTCACCCCTACAGGATTTATTGGCGCAACTGACAGTGCAGCTCCGTGTGCGATGATTATGCACGCAGCTAGAAGCGTGGATCAGGCATTGACGAATAAATGGGAGGCTATGAAAACGGCGGGTGATATTGGTTTGGAGGAAGAAAAGGGTGTTCAAATACTGTTCCTCGACGGCGAAGAAGCATTCCTGAGCTGGACTAATGATGATTCTCTTTATGGCGCAAGGTGAGTGATTTTTTCCCAATCCGCACAAATCGCAAACTAACTCATTCAGGGCATTGGCGGAAACATGGGAAGCGACAGCTCATGCAGCTATGTCGAATTACAAAAATCCATTGGACTCGATTAGCTTATTCCTTCTTCTTGATCTTCTTGGGCACGAAAATCCAAGCATTCCTTCATATTTCGAAACTACACATTGGGCATACAAAAGTCTTGCTACCATCGAAAATCGTTTACGATGGCTTGGGATAGCTCAAACAAAAGTCGAACACCATTTCCTCCCCGATGTCAGTCGGACTGCCTTTTCTGGTTTTGGTGGTGTACAGGATGATCATATACCCTTTATGGCCCGTGGTGTGGAAATTTTACACATGATACCTAACCCATTCCCGAGCGTTTGGCATCACATTGAGGATGACGGGGAGCATTTAGACATGCGTACAGTAGAGGATTGGGCCAAAATGCTAACAGCATTTGTTGCTGAATGGATGGATCTGGAGGGACATTTTCCATCGAAGGCACAAGCGGAAGCAAAAAAGGCAAAGAGAGACACTACTTCTGATAGAAAGACTGAACTGTGAGTTGTTCATAGTCACTTTGTAGCTTCCAAAACTCGTATTAATTTTGTAGTAGTAATGAGACTTAGGGATGCCAACTGGATATATCGCTTCAGTCAAATGATGTCTGCTTATTCGAGCGGATTTTCTTGCTATTCCTCTCTCATTGTGCCGCGGAAAAGTGATATCAACTGAGATTTACAAAAGCTTCATGACATCGAAACTATGTTTTTGCTCAACACACATCCTATTTTACTGACCATAAACAAAATGGAATAGGCAAGAACTAATTCTCTGGTCGTTGTTGCCCACTTCGCCCTGTGTTATTACTGCATTTGCTCATCTGCTTCATGATATTTTCGAGTCTTTTGTATCATTCCATCCTGACTAACTCTCGCCGAACTCGCATTATGATAAAATTATAACTGGATGCAAATACTTTATTTCCAGTCACTGCCGTAATTCTCTCAGAGGTATCAGTCTTTCACTGGACCGAGCCAATCAACACCAGACTCAGCACGAACAATTTTCGAATCAGACCAATTGTTGAATTCTAGACTTTGTCAAGCAGGCGATTAGCTTTGTTACTGGTTACCAGAAATCTGCCCACAAAGAACCGTCGAAATCCAGAATTTTAACGCAGCTCGATGAAGCTACAGAGAAGTATCACGAGTGGCATACGAAACTAAGATGACTCCAGGGCCGGTAAAAATATCCCTGGACCAGGGTACATTTACGATACAGCATATGAGGCTGTTTGATGTCAATGGCCTAATGTGACATTAAAAATAGGTAATTAATGAAAGCGACTAAGGATATTGTGTCTCTCTTGAGTAACTTCTTACATTACCCTCGCCTTTGAGAACCGATCTGTACCATCGCCTACCTCAAAGGATCAGGGCACACTTCACTCTCGAGGGAATCCCATCGGGTTAGTATGCTTTCCTTGAAGTTTTCATTCTTGTCCAAACGTTTAGGCTCCTCTTAAGCATTGAAGCATGAAGGAGGAAGTTATAAGGGGAGAAATCGCAGTACCGACAAGAATTCATGGTATCAAAATTATTGTGCAGATGCACATGGGAGCACTGGTGGAGCAGAAATATTGGCATAAGTGCCGAGGGATAGGCCAGATGGTCATGAGTTCGATGTGTGCAAGGTTCTCTTGATATCTGGAGTAGCTACTTGGAGGGTGGGATCACGTTTCAGATTGGCACCCGCCGAGGCTGTAGCTCAGGTGTTTGGAATCATGTATGTCCATGATGCATAGAATGGCATGATGGCAACGCTGCTGTGTAGGTTCGGATTTGGGCATGGTTTTGACTTTCAGTCAGGATAGATACTTCAATGTTAGGCGTTGGACGGTTGACGTGATCTACTCTGGTTCGGCTTAAAACTCTCGGGCTTTAAAGTTCAACGGTTTCAATCTTTGCAGCACAGAATCGATATCTCATCCATTAATTATAGTTCTCACTACGCGGCTCACTCACAAGCATACTCAAAGTTCAATTATAGGTCCAGAATGAAGACAATATATATAAGCTACGTATGGCCTCAAAGAAATGACTGTCTCTACCTGGGATCAGTACCGAAAAGCTTTATTCAGCAGCAAGAAAATAATTCATGACATGAATTCCTGTCAAAATATGTGCAACAAATTGTCAATACTTAAAAACACAAACTATCACTTATCCCGAAGCACCGGAAGTACAGGTAAGGCCCGTTGATTTATCAACATTTGCGCACAGAAAAGTGGCAGAACCAGATGCTGGAGCAACAGACCAAGACGAGAAATTAATGTTACATGTTCCGGCCCCTGGGCAGTCCAGATTCGCTACATCTGGAGAATATTTTGAGCTTGTCGTTCCTTTGAAATTTGTGAAATATACGTCGGTGACTGAGGCCGTGCTGGGACTGCTGGCACAATAAGTTGCGTCTTCGTTGTAGCAACTTTGGATTTGAGCTGCCCAATCACTGTTCTTTACTGTAACATCATTGAAGGTTACGTTGCTGACGATGGCTGATCCGTGTGAGGTTCCCCCAGGATACAGCTTGATGCCAACGGCTTTAGTGGAATTGACCATCGTTGCCCCAGTGACGTATATGTTTGTTACTGAATCGGTTGTGCCTGCTTTGTTTCCAAGAGAACCAACCGAGAGTCCATGTGATCCAGTACAAGTAATGGTATTCACAGTTGTGTAGTTTGCTCCGGGCTTAAAAGCTACACAATCATCTTGATTTGTAACATTGATGTTGTTTAATGTAACAAATGTCGAGTCACCAACGTCGAATCCGTCTGTATTTTTTGGAGCCGTTGTCGATTTCGAAGCTGCTGTCATTGTCAAGTCAGAATATGCGACATTTTTCGAACCTCCAGTAACACTAAAGAAGACGTTGGGTGGATTCTTGACCCTGAGGTTCTTGATGGCGATATTGGAAGATGCCCCGGTTATATAGTGTAATGTCGGGCGAGCATATGAAGAGTTGATAGCGAAATAATCGTATGCTGCTTGCCCATTTCCATCTATCACTCCGGTTCCAGTGACGGACTGGATAGTTGCTTTGCTGATGCCATCCATATAGAATATAGCTCGTTTCCCATCCCAAAAGTCTAAATCGTCCGAGACTTTGAGTGTACCTTCGATATTGAGGGTGCACCCAGCACACCCCTTGAAGTCGACAACACTATTTATTGCATACTGTACGCCGGCCGGAATCTGAATGACTCCGCCACTTCCACATGATGAGATGGCGGCAGCAATGGCTGGAACGTCATCGGTTCCGGAATTTCCAGCAGAAGCAGGAGTGCAAGTCGCACGTTTTGCAAGACTGACACCGTTCGCTTCCTTCCTCACTGCAGTTGGTGATGCATAGGCGGATGAGAAGAGCGATGTTGCTAAAGCCAAAAGCTCAAATTTGTGATGCATGGTTGCAGATGTAGTGGTAGAGATCGAACAACAAATTCGAAGAACACAAATTTATATTCACGGCTGACTGTCTTGGATGGCTCAATGGGTACTTTCGTTCACTTAAATGAATTAACCTATGTGGAACATTTGCTTGATGATTACAAAACAACCCCCTCGAAGAAAGAGGAAGGAAGTTGAAGGTATTGTCCATTTCTGGAGTATTTCCACGTATAGACATCTTATTCCTGTTACAATTTAGGAAAGGATCAACTCAACATATTTGTTTCGAGGCGTTTAAATCCTTCTGTTTCATACCCCTTCTCGCCCTTCACTACTCGGTGTTGTTTTAAATGAATGCCGACCTCAATTATAGCCGAATTCCTCACTCAAAACTATGCTTATTTAGTATTTTCAAAATTTAATATTAAAAAAAGCAATATAACTAAACTCTTCAAATTTTCAAGATATATAGAATATCAATAAAAAAATCTAATATCAAAATTTCAAAATTTTTAAAATCAAATTGAAAAACTTTGAAACAAATGAAAATCTCTTTTAAAAATGTTTTTTTAGGTTTAATCTTAAATATTCAAAGCCTGAAAATAAACGAATCTTTATTTCTATACTTTCAATATTTTCATTTTCTAAATAATTTGATAATTATATTAAAATATTAAAATTTGAAAAAATAATTATAAAATTCAATTAAATCTCTATATATCTATAGAATTTCATACTCTAAATTTTTATAATTGAATTATAATTGAATTTTGAAATAAATAACTTTTATTAAATTTTGATATGATATACATTAGTTAAATTGAGGTCGGCATTCATTTAAAACAATACCGAGTACATTCCTGCAATACGGAGGTTAAAAATGCTTTTGACCTCCGTACGATCCGCGAAAACGTTGCGTAAATTGCAGGGTCATGAATTGAGCCTGAATACAGGACCGTCATGTGGCATGTGCGTGGTGACTATCGCCCCCTCAATGTACCGAGAGCGACTTGTTCTTACCCTGATATTTAAATGAGGTACCGACGTGTGGATTCTCGAGATGTTCCGTTACCACTCAAACGGAAAATTGAGGATTGATTCCCCGCGAAATAAGCACATTGATGATATTTCCGTACCATTCCCTGCGAATATACCAGCGGAGGTATCCATTTACAGTATTTCGCCTGAGGGAATCAGAGAGGTAGATTTGAAATCTCAATTGGAGCGGTTAAGGAGTTGAACGAGCTTCATCTCTTGGCTA
The DNA here is from genome assembly GCA_014898485.2 of Botrytis squamosa. Taxonomy (NCBI): domain Eukaryota; kingdom Fungi; phylum Ascomycota; class Leotiomycetes; order Helotiales; family Sclerotiniaceae; genus Botrytis; species Botrytis squamosa. The sequence goes on from RCTC02000002.1 coordinate 234,549, forward strand.
GATCTAGGAAAATTAGATTATATATAAATACTGTTACTGTTGCATCTAGAACACGCTTCTCAATTTTCATCAATCAACTTCGCCGTTTGCTGTTAAAGTCTATCTTTGAAACCATGGCAACTTTCAAATCCATCCCTAGTTTCTTACTTGCCATTTTCTTGTTTGTCGGTTCCATAAATGCATCAGCAGTACTGCACAAAAGAGCCGGCCGAACTAGCCCACCGTCTGGATGCCTAACAGTGAGAGGGAGTGGTACTCTCTCCGGCGAATATAGCACAGTTGGGGCTGCTTTGACTGCGCTTGGGTCGTCAACTACTACTGCTTGCATTTTCATATACAGTGGAACTTACAACGAGCAATTGACGATCAGTTACGGAGGAAACCTCACTGTCTATGGATATACCACAAAGTAAAAGCCCGTTGACAATTTTGGGGGACAAGCAACTAACTCGTGCCAGCACTGGAACATACAAAAGCAACACAGTAACAATTACGCATGGCATTAATTCCACAACTATTGGCCTCGATGCTAGCTCTACAGTTAATATCAGAAGCGCCAATTTCAAGGCCTACAATGTCAACTTTGCAAATACCTATGGAGCCGGAGTTCAGGTTCGCTTTTACTCAAGCTACATTTTGTAGCAGTTTACAATCGACTGACTAATATGACCTTTTCTAGGCCGTTGCTGTAACCGCCAATGGAGACCAGCAAGGATATTATGGATGCTCATTCACAGGCTACCAAGATACTTTGTATGCCAAAGCTGGCAAGCAATATTACTCAAATTGTTATATTGAAGGTGAGTTTTGAATAACTGAAAGAATACAGATGAAGATTGCTGACTATAAAAGGGGCTGTGGATTATATTTTTGGAAATGCTGCAGCTTGGTTCGGTGAATGTATGTTATCTCGAACAATGCAACAATCAAATAGATGCCAGCAAAGTGTTCTAACCCATTTACAGGTACAATTGCTTCGAACGGAGGTGGTGCAATCACCGCAAGCTCCAGGACACTTGCCACTGATTCTTCTTGGTATATTATTGACAGCAGCACCGTAAGAAATCCCATCCTACTCCTCGAACAAATCTCTAAACTTTTGTAGATCACCCAAGCAGACGGATTCAGTCTGACAGGAAAGGTCTATCTCGGCCGACCATGGCGAGCGCTTGCTCGTGTAATCTTCCAGAACTCTGTATTGACAGACGTGGTTAACGCAGCTGGGTGGACTACACTTGCCGCTGATGCTACACCGTACGTTTTACTCCATGTTTTTAGTTGATGGAAAGTGTTGACATGACTTAGAATATTTATGGAATATGCCAATACCGGAGCTGGCGCAAGCACATCTGCGAGAGTTTATGTGAGTAAAATAGACATGTGAGCGGATTAGAGAAAAGATACTTACTATTGATCTAGGAAACGGCTGCTACTGGAACAGTCAGCAAGACCACATTGTGGGGAAGTAACTGGGCTTCTTGGATTGATTCTTCATATTGAGTTGAAGTGTTGAGAAAAAAGTTTGGAATAATTGTAATCAATTAAATTATTCTCCGCGACTTAATCTGAATAATTTGTCCAATCTTGCTGCTCGTAATTATAAGATGCTTTGTACCTGAATCCTTTGCAATCACTTCTTCTCCAATTGACACACAACAACAACCATATCCATAGAAATGCTAACCCCTTTTCTCGTCTCCAGTACCGCTTTGTTGAACGCCAGTCTATAAGCTGTTCTTTCCCCAAGTGCTCTCTCCGAAACGACATATCCCAGATCTTCAAGGCCCATCAAATAATTGTCCGTTGTCATTTGTCTCAACACGTCATTACAAGGAAGGCGGAAATTGTCGACGACTTTCAGACCTTGTTGGTTACATATCTCTGCCAAATTGGAGATCCACCTGGCCGTCAAAAGAGGTTTGGTTAGCTATTTTTCTGTCTGACTTGGTGGTTGATAGAATCAACGACTTACCCAAAATCTAGATCACTCTTCTTGCACATGTCTTGAAACCTGTCTATAACTAGTTCCATATTCACTTTGGGCGTGAATTCATTTGGGGAATGGGCACTGAAAGATGCAGAATCCATCTCATCCCATTGAAGATATCCTCCCGGCTCTGAAGTTCATCCACGGATTAGCCTCCAATATTCTCACCCGTGTTGTCGAGGTATGATATGATGTAATTACTCAGCATAGCAATAAGATTGTCCAGCAACACTCCAGGATGACCCCCTTTTACAACAATTGTAAAAGCCCTAATATGAACAACATCAAATTTTCCCTTGAGGTGTTCTGGCAATGTTCCGAAAGCATCGAGAGTCTCAAGCTTCATGTTCGAGGGAAGATATTCTTTTGCTGGAAAAAGCTCGCTGGATATGTCGAAACCATGAAGTTGGACATTGGGAGAGACTTTCTGTGATAATTCTAGCAGCCAATCTCTACATTCATAAAAGTTTAGGTTAGTGTTGGTATCCAGTTGACTTGTTGACAAATAACTTACGCACTGCCAATTCCTACATCGGCAATGGAGAACATATCCTCTCTTTGGGGAGCTGTCGGCACAAGAATTGACGGATGAAGTAGCCATCCCAAGCGTATGTTCCACAGCAGATGTTGAATATGAAGTCTATTCAAGTCAGTAAAAAGCCGCAACTACCCCCGATTAGATCTAGGGAATAGCTACCGTGCCGAATCTCGAAATCCACGACTAAACATATAATCCTCTTGAACTATGTTCTCACCCATCGTGATGTCGAAAGTTATGCTGGTGATTAGAGTACTATTCAATGGTGGCCTCTCAATGCAATCTTGTCTGTTCCGGTTGAGTCAAAGGAGCAGGAGGCTTCAACACTGCAGAGACAAACTCTGTCGTTGTGCTATCTCATTAGCTTATAGTTCCTTGAGTGGGGTATCACCAGTATCCCTCATTCATGAGCATTCCTGCGTGATATCAGACTCGAGTAATGCGTCTCGAGAAATTAGCTTACAGCTATGGTGTACCGTGGTTTATGCTGTTTCGGGACCGACCTCCGATCGATAATTTTCTATTCATGTCCTAGCTACTTCTATTGTATGAATCTGGAAATACTTGCAGGTGTGCTTGTTTAATGTATGATGCCTCGGATGCTTGACTTGCTCAGCGCTTCCATCCTTCCAGGGAATGATTGGAAATAACACGCTATTTAGTATAAATCCTGACTATTTCCTGGTATAAATTCTTGAGAAATATATAATTACACGAGAAAGAACCCGGACGTGTGTAGCATTTGGTCAGGGGCTCCTGAGAGTCAACGCATTGAACACGAAAGATCCTTGACGAATATTTGTGAATGCTCGATTATGACTGGTTCCACAGTATTACCAGGGTGCTCTCTAACAGTTGGAAATGCAAGGGCTTCTTTCGATATAACGAAATGACTGAAGTTGATCTAGTAATAAGGACCTGGCGAACATAGAAGTTAGGGTGGGGACGTAATCTAATGCAGAATTGGGGTATATTCTTATCCCCTTTTGCATATAACTATATGTAGTTTGGTTTCCGTCAATCATTATCTATACCCTAGAATACACCCTCGTAAAACAGGGATAGAACTAGATCAATTTGATAGAATAGAGCTACATCTGCATTCATAAGCTGTGGCCACTTGGACAGATACAGAAGGAGAGAAGCTTTCCCTCTTCCTTGAATCCACATTGCCCAGCTATACCCCATAAAGCTTTTACCACCATTAAGTGACCTGATCACTGTCAGACCCCGTTGATCCTGGCAATTCCCCACTTGCAGGGACTTGGGGGCGCGGAGCAGTCTTCCGTCGACAATTTCTTTCATGCATTTATTGTCCTGTACTTTTAGGGCTGTGCCGCATCGCTTCCATTACTTTGATGTTGCCAACTATTCTACCTCACTCAACCGGAAATCTAGTCATATGCGTGTACGAGGCCTCAGGCCGGTCATTTCTGCGCATTTTTCTTAACTCGCGGCTAAGAGACCTTGTCGTGGATGTTATTTCCAGAGCCCAAATTAATCTATTCATCTATTCAAGCCGTGTCATTGGTGAAAACATAAATGTCAGGGACTTCATGATTATGAAGACGAAAACTAAAGGCCGATATCAGTCAAAAATGTAGCGTCAGATTTTTGGACTAAAAATCTGTATAGTAGTCTATTCGGATGGGTCATACGCGGTTGAGATGAGAATTACTTCCTTTCCCGTTTTTTTGTAAAACCCGTTGACGACAATTCCTGGTTTCCTGAATTTCCATACACGTTTTCCACCCTCAAATTAAAACAGGCTAAACACCCTTTGTGACGTTAGCAAACAATTTGAAATTGGACCCAGAGGATCGATATCAAACCCTGGCATGATAATTATTGCAGTTTCTTGATTGGCTGCCATAATATTGCAGTTCATCGTAACAATCGTTATTTTGCAAGTCCTATTGTTTTACGACTGCGACTGGCTCAAAAGCAATGTAGGCATCTGTACCCAGCTGCAAACCTTTGTAATGTTTGTTTGATAAATCTCGCATAGAGAGTCCTTTGATAGCCTTCATCCCTCATAGGGGGCAACGCCCTAATCATTGGTATTCTCTCCTGGTCGAAGTGATGACTTTCGTCCGCGCACAGAAAACAATGATTCTGATGCAACCCACACTTCGCACAAGGTTCTTCTGCAATTGAATACGTTATACTACACCAATATGAATCTCTTTGGGCGGCAAGCGATTGAAGGTGCTCTTCCTCCACCACCTGGAGTGACTCCAAATTTTGTCAACCCGCCTAGCATTGCTAAATATAATGTTCTTTGTCAGGCCGTCTGTGTACCGGTTGTCACTGTATTCGTAGTCATACGATTGTATACGAGAGTCTTTATACATCGAAAAACAACGGGAGATGACTGTAAGCTTTACAATCTTAAATCTCGAGAAACTTACTGATGTGAGAAGATTCTTGCATAGTGGCTTGGGTAAGTCATCTTAGCGACACATTTACTGAAGCTTCAAAAGGCTGATTGGGCATGCAGGTTGGCACCATTATATATTCTGGAATGGCATTATCCTGCAAGTTCTCAAGCAGAAGACACATACACAAATGACACTAATAAACGATAGTGAACTAGTATGGCGCTGGAGTCCACCAATGGGATGTTCCAGCTACAGATATCAAAATGTTTGGAAAAGTGAGTTAAAGAAATACACGAAGTTAAACTGTATTGACGTCGCATGCAAAGTTAGTTTATGTGACTCAGATGTTGTACGGGCCGCAAGTCTTTGCGACCAAGGTCGCAATTCTACTTCTATTGTCTCGCATATTTGGCGTCAGCAATAAGATGTTGTGGGCGATACGAGTGCTGATCGGCTTGATGGCACTATACTATGTTCCTGCAACAGCAGCAAAGATATTCATATGCTGGCCGGTCGCCCATTTCTGGGACCCTCTAGCCAGAAAAGGCACTTGTCTTAACGAGAATTCGATATTCCTTGCTGATTGTGCCATGAGCATTATTAGTGATTTTACGATTTTGTTGCTACAAATACCACTGATTTGGGGATTGAAAACTCGTACAATGCGGAAGATTGGGGTCTCGATCGTGTTTGGAGCCGGCATTTTGTATGTATCTTCCGCAAATAGAAACGCAGTCTAACAACTTTCAACAGAGCCTGCACCGCAAGTGTTCTGCGTCTTTATGAAACACTACATCTTGGGGGTACTCTGGACAAGACTTATGGTCTAGTACCTATACTCCTCTGGAGGCAAGTGAGACTTCTTAAGGTGTTACAGAGTATTGACTTACATGTATACATAGTATTGCTGAGGTGGACATCGGCATTATCTGCGGCTGTTTGCCGTTTCTCCCATCCTTCATTAAAATGACGTTCTTCAAGTCTCCAAGCCCGAACGATTCCACGGAAAACAGTAGTTATTATCGTCTGGAACGAATATCAAAACCAAAGCGCAACGTTGATGATTCTATCTTGCGAACACAAACGAGAATGGACGATTCGGATGAGCGCTTAAACGTGGAACAATCTACACTTGCACAAGTTAATCAAGGCAACAATATAGGAAAAGGGGCTGGGATAATGAAGGAGATAGAAATCGATCCAAGGATTTGATAGGTGACAGTAGTTTTCAAATTAAATATGTAGTAGTGTCCCTGACCAGTATGCTTGCTGTTGGTCTTTGGCTCTTATCCCTATGCCGATCCTGATGTTTGGCCAGCAATATTGAAAAGCTTTGGACGGTTTTTCTATCTTGTCTTTTCTGGCTGGTTTCTGCGTCGGTAGCCGAAAAGGATGCATAGCCTTCATCAAGATTATATTGCGTCCCTGTAAGGTTGAGAAATATACATGTCATATGATTGTAAATATCATATGCTCGGAGGCCATTCCTTGACCTTCACACGGCATGGTGGTCAATTTCCATCTTGAACTCCAAGCCTTCCATGCTTCAGAAGGTCTATGAATCTTCCATTCTCTCATCCATCAATTTCATCATTTCATCCTCTTCATCGACCTTCTTGCTATGACCATTACTCGTCCCATTACTTGGTCCCAGCCCTCGTTTCGCCAGTTCTTCCATGATATCATCTTTAGCAATCATCATCTTCTCCCCAAATATTTCTTTCCCCCTCCGTGCCACGCCCTCTAAACTCCTCATCCCAACTACCAAGAACCCTAACTCCTCCCTCTCAACATCAAACACCTCCCACCATTCATCTTCTGGCATTTTGATTCCCTCTTCCTTTGCTGCTAGGTATACTGCCGCTACTGCTAATGCGCATGGCTGATGTGTCAAATATAGCATCTGCGGACTGAGCAACGCTGTGTTGAGATATTGTATGGTCTTCTTCGCAACCGCTTTGCCACTGCCATTTTTGTGTGCCGGTGAAAATATATCGAGAGTTTGGAGATATGTGATTGCGAGGGGATGGGGAAGAGCGACGTGTGTATTGAATCCCAGAGCATTCAAGACTTGGCCTTCAATGTTGAGGAGTCGTGTACGGTAGGTTACGTAGGCAGATTCGGAAAGATAGTACGAGGAGGGATTATTTTCGGGCACGTAAGAATTTGTGAGAGTTGCGGATTGAGAGAGGAGATAAGCATATACATTCGTTATACTGCGAAAGGATCGAGGAGACGCGGATACTTTAGCAGTTAGGTAGAGGGTAGCTGCTGAGACATCCTAAGAACATGTTATTCTAAGAAATCAATGATAGACTTCCAGTTCATCACGTACGCTATATTCATATTGCATCAAGTCATCCACAAGCCAATATCTGTAGAGAAGAACATTTGCTTGAGCTGTGATGTCTTGGGGAAGGCCAAGCAGAATGCCTGCGGCTTGCGTAAGTCGTGCGGTATAAAACCGGATGCTGTCTTGAAGTTCAGATGGAAGTCTATTATTTGAGGTATTTTGGTATAATTGTTGAGCTGTTGCAAGAGGATTATAAAGGTGTGACATGATTGCTGGTTGTAAGCAAATGAGGAAATGTAGGTCGCGACGTCGTTGAGGTTTGGATGCTAGAAATTGTAGCCTTTTGCGCAAGGCTGCCATTTTTCCCACAGCAGCCAATCTTCAACTCCAACATTGTGAAATAGCAAGCTTTGAACGAACGCTTTTACGACTTTTTATTGTTATTAATATCTATGAAATACCGCTGGTACCAGAGGAATCTTGATTATCTTATATGCCAAATACAAACCCAACTCCCCTTGCTGCCTAGATGCCAAGAGCGCAATTCTCACTATATTAGGAGACTTCAGAAAACCCCCTCCGGTCCGAGCTAAGTACCTGTGATCTCAACTCCTGGAGCATTGTCCTTCGAAACCACCTCATGGCCTGCTTTCAAGAATTGAAGAATGACATCAACTGCCCAATAAACAGTATTCTCAACTGTGTCATCGACAGTAGTTCTAACAAACACGCCGTCGACATTCTCCTTTCCGGCCTCTCTTAACAGCCAACCGAATGAATCTTCATAACCCTTCCAAACAACTTCTTCAAAGTATCCTTCTGACTTCCACATCTGTCCAAGACATCTTCCACCAGCTGGAAAGTCGATGTATGGGAACCTGCTCAATCTCCTCTCTTTAGCGACCTCCTTGCTAGTAGGCAAGAATAGTTTGATATCAAATTCTTGCATTAAAGCTGCCTTTGCCACGACCATCTCTTCCTTCGTTCTCATCATAGAATTTTCCTTCAATGCAGCTTCTTTCTCGAGTTTTTGTCGTACGTTTTCTGATCGCCCTGCGCAACGGTCTTCGACCTCTGAGGATGCATCCAGCCATGTGCTTCTGTCGTCAGAAGGCAGAGTTTTGCTGAATAATAGAAATCCCTCAACAAATACCCATCCATAGTTATAGTCCGCAACAACATGGTTTCTCACATGACTACCTGTTCCAACGGCTAAGCACTCCCCAACCCTTCTGCGCATGCTTTCGATCACCCCGGAATATTGCTCAATCAGTTTCTTCTTGTCTGCGTCATCTTTATATTGAACACAGATTTTTGACTCGGGAGTATTGGCCTGCGCAGCTTGAACCATTCGAAGTAGATTGCTAAAATTGACCGCTTCCATACAATCAGTATTTGGTCCGATGATCTGTACATTTTCTTCCCCATTCGTGCCAGTTCGGGCGTAGAAATAGACTGGGGTTTCGTTCTTTTGAGCAAGACTTTCTTTTACAAAACGTTTGTCGTTAGGAGCGCTGTTAAATTGGACCAATGGACAGTCAGCTTTCGGAATGAAGAAAGCGTCCTGATGGATTATGGTTGTAAAGAGATGTGTAGCTTTTGCATCGCCTAGATTATTTTCCTTGGATATATGTGGAGATTTATTGTCTGTCGAGTGTTTTGTAGTTGGAGAAGAGAAGATTTCTGAAAGTAGTAATGCCAACGTTGTTTTGCCTGATGAGGTGCATCCTGAGATAGCTACAGTGAGCGCTTTGGGGGTAATTTGAATGACACTACATTCTTTTGTTGTTAGGTGTAGCTCTGGTGATTCAAGTCTCTCCAGTGCTTCAACAGAGTATAACATTTCTTTTTGCTGGCTAGGATGATAGAAAGAAGGGTTGGTGGTTGTGTATTCTTGAGACTCCATGGCTTGAAATCTTCAAATAAGACCAAATTTGTAACAACCTGAGATCAGTCTTACTCAAGGATAATTTTGGGACGATTCTGACTAGATGTAGGAAAGTCGCAACCGCTGTATCATAAGGTAAACAATCAGCTTCAATAGTCTCTGTCGTCTTTTGAAGAGGTTTAAACTACGGTGTATATCGGCCTGGTCGAAGTAAGTATTTCTTTGATATACAACGAGGATTCAGTATTGCCACAACGTGGTTTATTCTGTAGAGTGAATCATGAAGTCAGGATTAATTTTTCAATCTTCACGTGGATGACTGTCGATCAAGGGTTAAGTGGCATTAACCTATTAACCTACCAAGGTGTACATTGCTGTTTGAAACACACTGAGTAAATCTACGGAAATAGTCAATGTAATAATCTAACTGCGTTTTGGTCTTTGTGCGTGTTCGCTTGAATCATCATCGGGCGACATCAAGATTCCACCCACCACTCGCCAGCAGCCTCTGTATCCGACAGTCAGCCAAATGTAACAAGATTCGTACGACCAAATCCTCATATGCTTGCCATTTACAATGCTTCAGAAGACTCGCACTTAGTTTGGTTTTAATCCCCGTATTATTCTATAGATTAATGAACAAAAAGAAACCAAAATATACATAAAAAATTCATGCGATCAAGACACTACCATGCCATCCTGATAAGAGGCGTGGGGCTCATGATACTTTTAGTCTTGTTGTTTGAAAGCTCTTTTACTCAAAGATTCTTGGCGAGTAGGTATTAAACAGGCAAATAGGTTAAAGCAACAACAGCATTCAACAAGCACGCAGGTCTGTACCGGTTTTTATTGTGAAACCCCTTGGTTTCCGAATACGCAATGCTATTGAAAGAATGAAATAAGAGTAATTATTGGAGCCAGCCCTATAATTTAACTTTTGCCATCTTTGATTACCAATGAATCCCTGTTCCCGCCAGGTTCATGCTGTCCATGCTACCTCTTCGTGTGTTCACTGTATCCCAAGAATCCTTCGATACTAGGATTGCCTCCGATCGACTGTATATCTCACTATTAGCTCGGTGATATTGGCTATAAAAGAAATCATGCAGAACAATAAGAAATTTGCGTTTGAAGAACCAGAAGACTTACACTGATACCAACTAGGCTCCACCTAAGACACACAAAAAACTTACATCCGAGGTGCTTTTGACCTGCATATCACCAGGTCTCGAGTACGACTCAGTACAGGGAAATGGTGCCATGATGCAACCAGATGCATCCCCGTGAGCTTTAGGCACTAGATATCGGATGCCTGAGTTATCGCAGCAGTTGTCAACCGCAGAAACAGCATAATAGCTTTTTCCTTGGAAGCCCTGGAATGTAATTTCACCAGTGACTTTGGGAACGTTTGGAGTCTCTCCTGGAAGAACAGCTTTGAAGGAGCCGCTCCAGCTAAATCAAGTTTTCATTAGTAACTCGAAGACTTGATATCTTATAGGTAGTGGACTTACCCTTGAGGAAATTGGACAACAATTGCATATTTGTCCACAGGCTTCGCAGGAAGAAAGAGGCTGGGAACTTCAGCAGAACCGGTATTTGGGGTAAAGAAGACGGTGCGCTCGGTGGTGTCTTGAGTGAAAAATTCCAAGCTATTTGCCATGACAGAAGCAAGGAGCGAGAAGATAGAGATCATAAAAATAGTGATACTGTTGAGACGAGACATATCGTAAGAGGTAAAATGAGGATTCAGCAAACGAGAATACCTTATAATGGAAAGAGTGAGGTTTTGGGATCAAATTAATCAATGATGAGAATTTGATTGTCTGTTGTTCCGATGGATGGAGGAGAGAAATTTTGTGATTAAAGAGAGGAAATTTTGGAGAAGGACGAGTGCGAGTTTATAAGGAAGAGGGGGAGCCAAAGACTAATAAGGCACTACTCTAGGCGAAATATATTTTCAGTCAAATCTGGAGTGGTCGGCGGAGAGTGAATTGCTTCCTTTAAGGTGAATTGACAAAAGTCGTGCAATAATTTATGTCTTTGTCGAAAAGCCATGCCACAAAAAGGAGAGTTTGGAAAAATTGATACTAGTGTATTGAATGAGAATTCTATGAATTTTCAGACATAAATGGTGGATACTAGAGTAAGAGAGGTGACCTGAATTATAAGTGATCACAGTGTAAAGATGGGTTTCAGTGAGCAGGGGTGCTTAATGAATATCTAGCCCTCCTGCAAACGGCGACCTGCCGCAGACTATCTGTAAGGATCACTCGCCAAGCAGAATCTTATAGCCTGGAAACAGATATGCCATCTTTTATTACTTAGCGATTGAAATGAAGAACTAATTCTTCGGAGTATGATGCATGGAAAAACAGGACTTGTCAAAACTGACGTTTTCAGTCTCCTTAGGACATTAATTTTTTTAGATATCGCCTGGTAGCAAAGATAATGCAGTCCGGAAATACCCATATTACTTAATTTGAATATGGACTTGGCTCAAATCATCAATATACAGGTGCCTGATATTTTCCCACGACTCACGTGATACTACGTTCACATAAGATTTCTCGATGCCGAGACTAGCAATGTCAGAATTGGGAATGTCGAAATTCCAGAAGATCACGGGCCACTATATGTAGAAGCTAGGCTTAGGTTGTTATGATAAGAAGAAGTAGGTATGAGAAGAAAGATAAGACGAACAAGCTATCAATGCCGAAAACCGCGGTGTCGAAAGTTTTCAAAAGTAGTCCATTCTAAAGGAAACCTTGGAAGAACCCGTCCTACGGAAGTCAGAAGCTATGATTTATTGCCGGGTTCCTGTACAGCGGAAGTTGCAAATGGTATCGCTATGTAATGAGGTGGTATGAATTATTCCTACTTTGAATACCTAGTCACTCCACACACAGATACATCCCCTATTTCGGTACCCCACCCTTTGCAATCAAGCGAGAAAACGAAGCCACGGATTAACAAGACACAATTTATAAATCCAAATACAAGCATTTTTAAAACAAATACACCCAAAACATTGTATTTGGAGAAGAGGGTACGTCAGATTTGGCTTGTGAATAGATGTATGGAAAATTCTTCATCCAAAAAGGTAAAAAGCAAGTGCAACCACGGCGAATCGAACGCCGACCTCCACCTTGGAAGGGTGGAATCCTGACCATTGGACTATAGAAGCTACCATGAAGATAAAGGTTTACTTTATTTCTTGTTAACGGAAATGTATTTTGACTACATATTACCTACTTGTGCCTTGTGGGTGGAGATGTGTGGAGTCAAATGGGTGAGTGGAGATCAAATTAGTCATATCCGTGCTTCAATGTCAAGGGATTTGATGTTTAAGTTTTGGAAGACTTGACGTTCCTCAATCTATAATAGACCTCAAATGTGCGCACATTGACCTTTGGTTCCGCTCCCTTGAACTTTTTGATTTCTCGAGCCGGGCTCAAAAAAATAGCTCGGTCCGATCACTTCCCTTTCCTCAACCATTAAATATCAGGTGACTCGCACACAGTCTATAGTATAAACTTTGAGATTATTGAGCCCCAAAAAGTGTACAATAAATCAAAAAGATCGCAAATCCCTTCCCACCCTTTTATTCTTCAATACTTGTAATAGAACTATTGCCCGACGTTGATTCGTTACCTGCTTATAACAAACGTTAAAAGAGAGTTGTGATAAAATCTGGCAGGACTTATCCGTAGAGCACCTTCCAAAGTAGTTATGAAAGCCCATAGCAGTTACCGAAAGTTGGTAGCTTTGCTAATACTTCACTTGACTTCTTGTCCCAAATTTGAAGGTAGTCCTCATATCTGGTAACATGAATAATCCATAATCCATTCAAACGCTTGCAAGATACACTTATCAAACCGGTATGAATATTTTTCGACAAGGTTGATCACATTTCTCATGGCCTTCAGTTTTTGTTTCATGGTCTAACGTATCAAGTTCTCCAAAAGACTTTTAATCAATCACCTCACGTTTCCAACGATATTCCCAATTGCTTGTCGCTATTTGAATCGTACTATCACTTCAATTCAATAAGCCATTGGCGATGATGATCCTTCAAGGCCATCGCTCCAACTCCCTATCCTCTGACGATGAAACCGCCATATCTACACATCAAGAAGCCAGACAAGGTCCTCGACGAGATCCTAAGCCATGGGCCCGTGATTCACCTTTTATTTCGCATAATTCTGAGCGACAAGCGAATCTTACACCTTTCAATACCATGCATATGCCCCGTCTAGATTCAGTGGGCAGTCAAGAACGTCGCTCACACATGCCTATCTGGGAGCCTCTATATATGGAAGACACTCCAGATAAAACGGAACAAGATGAGACACCCAGAAGCCGAGTGTCAACGGATGCCAATGGTTCGAAAGTGTTCATCAAGAATCCTTTCTCTGGTGGTGATGACGGAGATGAGAGTAGCATGGACCACGGTTGTTGCGCTTGGAAGTTGTGCTTGTCCCTTATGACCGCCAATTGGATGTCTCGTGCAATGTGAGGTAATCGTTTGAATGCTACTGGCATTTTCACAAGTTGCTATCTCGGAAGGAATGAACGAAAGAAGTTGTGCGTGTTAGGATTACCTTTCTTGGGGTGGATTAGGTAGAATCATTATCCAAGGAAAATCAGTACTCAAGGCTTCATTCACATACATTATGATCCAAGGTTTATGCTGATATTATTCCACGAGGGTATGTATGTTATTGTTCACTGGTTTTTCTACGGAAGTGGAAGTATCTTTGTAGTGGGCTTCGCATCTTCTTGTTTATGAAAGCGGCATGATGTAAGGTGAAGTCACTTTTGCCCAGCTCTGACTTTCGCTTGCCTTGTTTAATGGGCCACATTAAAAACGATAATACCGATGGCCATATCAGCAATTTTGCTCCTCCCATTCCCTTCCCCAAGGGCGAGTTCCATATTACTGGTCCTCCAAAGTAGGGGAAGTAAGAGTCTATGCACTCCATCCGTTATCCCACTCATTGATGTTTGCAGAATTCTGTCAATTGCCTGTAGGAAACTCTCCTGAGAGAATCGATTTGCCCTTTTTACTATTGTTCATCAAGAACCCTCTACTTGTCTTTGTTTGAGATCATTTCTCTTGAAAGAGGGCCTTGATATTCTGCGCAACTATTACTAAGAGGCTGTCTCTACTTGTGAGATAAAAAAAAAGGGTGAGTAAATAGGATGAAGTTGATAAGTACATAGTGAATCACAATTATTCTTCCCTTCACGAAATTTGCAAATCCGTTTATTAGAGCCATGAGTTTGCAGCGTGCTTGTTTGTGTTTAAACGCTTGTATATCAGGATTGTATCTGCTCACCTGTTTGATCAACCATACAGTTGGCCGTTTAGTTTCGAGTTCCTATCAAGATATAATATCACTCAGCAGTGCACTTGTATAAAAAGGGCACCTAGAAGCACTCAATCATTCTAAAAATCCTACGCCCATTCCGTGTTGCAGTCACTCAGGAAGTGAATTCATACAGGATGCTTTTATAATAGACCCTTACAAGGTTTCCGTAGTATCAATTGAACACATTGTCTTCCGTGGTTCCCTAGAAGCAGCATATTGTTGCCATGAGAGTTCTGAGAGTATAGCGGAGCAGCTTTTAGCTGTTTTCTTCTTCACTATACTTGGTAGTGGCTTGAGAAATTCAGACATCGTCATGAAAGTATTTGGTTGAATCTCGAAAATTCACTTGTATTGTAAATTAAATGAGATTTCGCTAATCGTGTTTAATTTTACGCGTTCAATTTGCAGCTTTTTGGCTCCACTAAAAACCGACACGGCAGCTTCGAAATTTATGACTTGATATAATCTCGCACTACCCAGAATTTGGACCTGCAACAATTACAAAGTAATAAACTCCAGATCTCAAAGACCAAGTTTACATTCACAAAACATTCAATTTTCAACAAGTCTTTGAACATACCTTTCAATTTTCTCTACTTACTAGTAAATTCTCAAAATCACACATTTGTTTGACAGATCATTCTACAAATTACCAACATGGATTTCACCACCAAGAATACAGCTTCTGGAGATGCTCGCCGCATACGGGGTTCCACTTCGTCATCGCCAACAAACACCCGCAAGCATGATGTCGAGTTCGACAACAACGATGAGCAGCACACCACCAAGCGTACCAGACGCGAGGATGCCCCGGCCACTCCTTCCAAAAAGTCAGCCAACCATCCCCAACGAAAAAGCGAAGGCAAATCCAAGCCAATCTTGTTTACAACTTCGCGCGTCGCAGGCTCCACTGGTAATATCTCTGTTGGTCTATCTGATGGTCCTCGCGGTCATTCTTCTCCTTCACCTGCTACTAATGATCACCACATGGTTGACCCAGTCACCCAGGATACCACATCCACAGCTTCTCAGGATATTTTGAAGAAGCAAGATCATGAACGTCTCAAACAACTTCTTCAGCAGAAAGATGAAGAAATAATGAGATTAAAAATCAAGCTTGAGGTCAGAGAAGAACTTGACGGCGAGGATGCTGCTCGTGAGTTGAAGCTAAAAGACACAATTGAGAAGTACCGTTCAGACGCCGAGTACTGGAAAGAAAGAAGTTCTGGCGGTCTTGAAAGCTATCATATTTTGCAAGAGAAACACAAAATTCTTGAAGTCAAGCTTGAGACAGTTACGACTGAGCTACAAGTGAAGAATAAAACCCTCGAAGCCGAACACGAAGCAGTCAAGGCTGAGCTTGAAGGGCAGTGTATTGTTGTAGCAATACAGGAAACAGAGCTGGCTGAATTACAAGAGAAATATGATACACTGGAAGCAAAATACAAGACACTCAAAGCTATAGACGTTAACCAGGCTTCTTATGCTTTGTTTGAGGGTCGAAAAGTGAGATCTCCCTCATCTTGAGGGTTTAATGCTCCGCTAACTTTGCTCAGTCTCCTGAATTTATATCTGTTAATCCCGATAAACCATTTTTTACAGACGAGGAGCTAGCAGCAAAGCGAAAGGAGGTTGCGGACCAAGACGCTGCCGAGTTGCAGAAAGCTTGGGATGATCGCCGTAACAACGTCGTCAAGGACTGCGATGTTGTTATCCAGTCCATTGAAGTGTTCCCGGAAGATATGAGATTCAGCGAAGTACCTAAAGAAGCGACTGATGCAGGCTCGAGGTCAACAAACCCAAAGGTAAAAACATTTTCACTGCAACCTTGAAGGTCTCCTAGAGGCTATCCTTGATTATCTTTTGCTGATATTGTGATAAATTCAGAGAACCGGCTCTTCTGTTCCTCTCAGATATGCCACACCATCGGTCGCCGCCAAGTCACCGGACCCACCCAACACTTACGAGTCTAATCTTCGTTTGTGGGATACACCTGACAGACCTCTTTTTCCTGGTCCGACTGAGGAATCTACATAGGTATCTTTACATATCCAAAGTCAGTTACGACTTCCTGTCCTAGACTTCCTTGTACAAAGCGCAGCAACTAACTTGAAGATATCCGCAGGCAGTAGATTGTCCATTCGATCAGCATGTCTAATACATGACGCGAATCGCCCAAGCAACGAAGCAAGACCGTCGATTACGAGGAAATGTTCAACCTGCCCAGAGGGAGCCAGGAAGCCTTGGGAGTGGCTCTCCCAAGGTGGATTCAGCTCTAATGGGCAGATAAATGATTCCAAAGTTTCGGTCTCCGTCTGCCGAGGGCTCAATGTCGACAAACCATACGAAGAGACTCACCACAAAGAACATACAGTTACCTGCGGCATAATCGATCGTGTTGACTCGCGTTGAATCTTTAGTTGTCTTTGAGCTTTGAACGGAGACGTCCTGACAAAACTTGAAACAACTTCAGACTCTGCATCCTGTCCCTGATCCCAAATCACACTTACTTGGTAATTCGTTCAGGTCAATTTCTTAACTCGACTCTACTACACACATCACAACTACACCTTGGATCTAATGATACTCAAATTTCACAACTCAATCTTCCAATCACACCATTCTCATTGTCTGCTCTGTTACAGTCGATGTTTCAACATGGTGCACATCCTTCTGCCTATCTCATGGCCACGTCCGGCTTTGATATCAGGAGTAAGATGCCCATCGACTTCAAAATACAAGTACGACATCTCGGGTCAGTTCCAAAACTCAATATTGCTGCTCGCAGCCCCCGATTCTAAGGTCCACGACTACAGCACCTTATCTTCGCACATTCTCCTTCTTACTGTTGATATGTGCTATGGTTTAGGGACGCGGTTTTCCCGAATCCATCGGGTGCCCACAAACGGTGGTGGATGTTTGTAGATTACCTGCAGGACTCTGCGGTGAAGGATACTCTATGTTTAAGATGGTTCTCTAAGTCTGTGTGCCAATTCCAGGCTCATTATGACGGCTGTGGCAACACATGTTTTGGTCATTTTTGTATGGTTCTACGTGTCTATAGTTATTGATTTGATGTCCATGGTTGCGATTGGAATTCCACCGATGGTAGAAGTTGTATATAGTACTAGCTACATATTAGATATTGTCTAAAATCCTGATTTACATCCATAACTCTATCTCTATATACCATGCCGTGAACAATCTCATCTATCTTGTTCGTGTCTAATTTTGCCCACTAACCACATTCCGTAGAACACCTCTTGATTCCTACCTAGAGCTTGAGTATTGGACCCTCTTACATGAATTCAAGATGACAATGTAAGTCTCATCACCACGATGCCTCTCTGTCAAACCACAGTCCCAGTCTCGTGACTTCACTGAACCAAGAGGCCAAACTCATATCTTGGTATCCCGAGGTCAGTCTTACAAGAATCATTCACTGTCTATTACTAAGTTATAATGAGCAATGAAGGCGGAGTAAATCGTAACCCGCCTTTCAATTCCAACTAACCACTGATATCAAGACACTGAGAAACGTGCTCATACATAGATGGAATTCCCCGTAATGAAAGACTTGTTGAGTCATATAATAAGTGAATTAGACGCATGAATTCTCAATTTTATCCCGAGATGAAAGGCGCAGCAGGAATTTCCGCGGCTTTTACTTTCTATCAAGCTCCTCTTCCTGTTTCATCACCACCAAGAGTCAAATTACCCCTCAATAGCAAATAAAAGAATCAATAATTGTATAGCATTATCCAATTACCACAAGTGAAGCTATCAGAATAATATGAGCGCCCCTGCTCTTCCACAACTACCTCGGTACTGACTGGGTTTTTGTTGGGAGGTCGCCGTAGAAAAACTCAGCGAAATGATTGTTTGAAGTGAATGAATATTATCAAAAGCCTCAAAAAGTGAATATAGCGAACGCTAAGCCGATCAGAGTTTTCATCAAGTTTGATTAGCGAGTTCTTTCTTGCGCACAAAAGCATCCTCTTCTTTCTCAAAAATTCTCCCAACCTCCATCCTCTTTACATCCAAAAAATTCAGAATCCATTCAAAGCATCCTTCATACTTGACAACTGTCGTACTACTTGCAAACACTCAATCAATCCAACCCGTACAACATTACAACACGCCTTGCGCATTCTGACTCTTTTACAACTCCTCTTTTACTTTACCATAAGGAAATTCTTGTCTCTTGAAAACAGACCGCTTCTCCATACGTCCTATTCATACACAAGTCCTTTTTTACTTTGCGTGTTACCAACACCACACCACATAACAACAACTTCACCAAGCACTTCTTGAGAGCACCTCGTCTCTCACAAGTACTTATTAATTACTTCAAACTACAACGGTAGTTGCAGAACCTCCTGTTTTTACCATCAACCATTAAGCCTTGTTCATCACGAATCATGCCTGCCGTTACCAGGTCAAAGTCTCCTTGCAAGAAGGCATCGGCCGATCAAAATCAAGCCTCCTCATCCGCCGCGAGTACCTCCGCGAATGTCGCACCGGTCGCAAACATGCAAGCACCCGCAGATGGAGCTCTAGCTGGTGTTAATAATGCAGTAAGTCCCATCTGTTTATCAATCGCACATTCTTTGATACCCGATCATGTTCCCCTATCTTGAACCCCACTTTACATTTCATCAACGTGAATGTTCCTTGCTTCTGGAAGCTTCATGTCTTCATTTTGACACATCTTTTTCGTTTCGCACACCATACAACAAGACATTGCCATGGCATCATCTTATTTGATCACATGCTTTCAATTTAATCATGACACTTGCTGACTCCATATTTGCAGTTTTCCGATGCCATGGTTCCAGCCTTGGCGCCGCTCTCTCCTTCCAAGAGAAAGAGAAGCGCAAAGACTCTCAGCGATGACGAAGGCGTTGGCGCGCAACCTTCTGAGCCTATGAAGAGAACACGGGTCGAGAGGAGTGATACCTCTCGTTCCCACCTAACAAGTGGTCAACCTGATTTGGCTGCAACAACTTATTCTCAAGTGGAGAGGGTAGTTCTTGGTCTTGAAGACACACCAGTATTTGGCGCTACTGGTGGTGCTCCCAAGGAGGGTCTTGATGCTGCTGCATCAACTCCCACATCCTCTCCAAAGTCCGTCGAAACCACGGCCGCCGCTCCAGTTTTGGACGGCGAAGAAAATGGTGCCATGGCAAAGGCACCCATTTCTGCGGTCTCTCCAAAGACTGGCATCACCAATACCTGCAAGTGTGATGAGCTTGCTACCAAGTTGGAAGAGATTACTGGCCTGAAGGCTGCTGTTGCAAAGGCCGAAAACGACGCTGAAGAGGCAATAGCACAATCTCAAGCGATTTTCCAGAAGAAATTCAAGGAGGCTGTAGAAGAGACAAATGCTATTGAGGCCTCGGAAAAGGAGACTCGTGCGGAGTATAACAAAATCCGAGACGCCATGAGAGACCATTTACAGTCAACTCATCGGCTCCGACGTGAGAACGAGCGACTTTCTGACCTTTATGAAGGTCAGAAGAGAGAGAAGGAGGAACTCGCCGCGAGAAACCTGGTGCTCAGGGAGGACATTGCACAGTATCGTGAGGTCTTCGATTTGATGAATAAACGAGTTCCTATCCTCACCGCAGATCAGATCGAACTCGAGCGGACGAAGAAGCTTCTTGCGGCCGAAAAAGTGAAGAACGCGGAATATGAGGGTCAGTTTCAGGAGTCAGCTGAGTTTTTCGGTGCAAATAAGGTGGTTAAGAGCATCGAACCAGTTGATCCAGCTCAAGGAGGTGTGTTCCACGAAAATCATAATTATGAGGAACATGCTCAGGAAGATCGCTCCCGTCGTTATCGCACACCAACACCTGCTGGCACTCAAAAGTCTCATCGAGCTTCTAGTTTAGTCGGCTTTCGGGAATCATCTAGGTGGGAGTGTCTTCATGACCGTGGATACAACGGAAATACCTGTCGCCACTGTGGCGACCACGTTCTCGCGGAGGGACATCCCGAGTTTGATCGTGAGAGATCCGTTGCCCCGGCTGATGACTTACCACCCAGTTTCAGTGATGAAGAAGAAGAAGATCGCGACCGTGAAAGCGCTTCTTATGAACCCGCAGAAGCGGTCATCAATAACCAGGATGAACCTGGAAAGGTCGGTTCCCCAGTCCTCACTGGCAATGAGGATTATGAAGACAACGACCAGGAGGATGGACCTCAGGATGACGGTGCCTCAGATCTTTATGATTATGAGCATTATGAGAATGAAAATCAACAGGATCATCAGGAGTCTCTTCACCCTGCTGCGGCAGTTGAAAAGACGACTTCTGCACCTTCTGAGTCCCACCCTTCTTCCTCTCCTTCTCCCTCATCTTCCAAGAAGAGAAAGGAAAGTCCTGTCAGCGCATCGAGCCCTGCCAAAAAGGTCGAGTCAACCGAAACCGAATTGGCTGGTCCTAGCAGTACTGATACACCACGTGTGATCATTGACTTCAAGCCTGCAAATTCAGGCTGGGGATCGCCAAGCGTTCTTTCCCCACAGGTTGCTGTCACTGCTCCAGCACTTTCAACTCCATCTTCAGCATCCTCGTTCCCGACCTTCATCACTCGGTCCGGAGCTGCAGTTCAATTTGGAGCTGCGACAGCCTTTGGTGCCATTGGCACCGCTGGACCCTCTGTTCGCTTTGGAGCTACTAACTCATTCGGAGTTCCAGCCTTATCGGCAAAAAGCTCTTCGGTCGCTGCTTCCCCTAAGGTGGATAATGCTGAAGAAGACAAGCCAGCTGATCAAAATAAGTAAGTGGAAATCCCAGCCTGCCTAACCACCAACCACCTCATCTACAACACTCGTCATTTCTCAATCATTCAGACGTCGTAGATGCAGCGATGAATGAACACTGGTTTCTTGTACCTGAAAGAACTACGCTGCCTTGAGTTTGGAACGCTCATGGTGGATATTGGGTTCTCGATGGGTTCCATGCATGAAGCTTTTGTTCTTAGTCTTGTACTCTTCGATGTCATCGACTCCTTATACTGGTTGGGCTCGGTTTCGCACAGGATCATACTTATGTTGGTAAAATGCTCTCCTCTCTCTGGTGTCCCTTTTCAAGATTGTTTACTCGGTGCGGCTCATTGCCACCATCAAAATTTCGCGGTGAGGCTTCACGCATTTCAGGGCTGAAAAAGTCCATTCGGAATTCTACCATGAGCAGCGGCGACTGCTATGTGTACTGCCACCATGGATTGGTATATTCTCAAAGAAAACAGAAAAGCTCAAAAAAAATTGATAACAAAAAACAATCACCAAAAAAAGCTTACCCTCACCTCTCTCTTGATCTCGACCTTGTCACTTCATATTCTTTGGCTTTCGATCCTTGGCCATACCTTTCCTGGACTTTTCCGGAACTTATTTAACCCCAGCATGACACCTGTTGGTCTAACCATCTCTCTATTTCGAAGACCTTCCAACGTTCGTCATCAGCGAAATCCTATTGAGAGTCCTCTGACCACATGACTCCGTCTTCATATTAACCAAGTTTCTTGACATTGTCATGCAGCTTTATCGGTTTGAATACCCCTCGGAATTTTGACGCCAAAGATTTTCCATCGGGAACCTTACCACCTAACTTATTCTTCGATATCATAACCCTTCTCGATATCGATTACTTTTAACTTACGCACTCGCTTGCCTGCGATGTGCATTACTCATATCGGATTTTCGCGCCAACGTCTATCCACCTAAATACAACCACCATAACCAAATAACTTTCGACATTTGCATCTCTAGCAATGTCCATGATGGCCATTACGCCTTGATTAATATTAACTTCCCTTCAGGCATTCCTTCACCACCAGGATTGGGAATTTTACCTTCTCTTAACTTCGCACCATCGACACCTTTTCGATTTGTGCACCAGCTCAAACGATGATGAGATCCTTCTTCGTATCGAGAGCTTACCACCTTGTTGACATTAGCATCTTTCAGCAATGTCTATGATGGCCATTATGCCTTCATTAATATTAACTTCCCTTCAGGCATTCCTTCACCACCAGGATTGGGAATTTTACCTTCTCTTAACTTCGCACCATCGACACCTTTTCGATTTGTGCACCAGCTCAAACGATGACGAGATCATTCTTCGTATCGAGAGCTTACCACCTTGTTGACATTAGCATCTTTCAGCAATGTCTATGATGGCCATTACGCCTTCATTAATATTACACTTCAGACACTCCGCCACCACCAGGATCAATGTGAGTATTACCACCCCTCTTGACTTCGCAACATCAAAGCTTTCCCAGTGACAATGCTGACAAGTTCTTTCATAGTGTCTAACCCTTATCGGCATTTGTTTCAACAATTTCAACATCATCATCTCACCTCAGTGCTGGCACTGGGGCAAGAGACACGGACTGAATCGCATGAAGACAGTCCAGGAAAGAAACCCCTCCACTCTCAAAAACTAATTCCTTGTTTCTTCATACTGCGGTGGCGATCTAGCAAAGTACCCCCAGCAGCACTCGGATCTTTTCAGCTTTCACACAGCGGCGGCGATCCTTTGTTCCCCCGCACCAACTCAGCTTCGTCCACAACAGGATGGTATATCGGATTTTTTCCTTAAACCAGCGGCAGCGCTCTAGTAAAGTACCTCCGCACCCATTCATTCGGCTTCGTCCTGAAAAGGACTGCACCATCTCGGTCTATCGGCGTCCCACAATTAACAGTTCCACCATGATCAAATCACTGGTGTCGAAAAGTACCACAGACACACAAAACAATCACAAAAAAACTTCAAAAGAGAAAACCTTCAAAAAAAACAAAAAAACAGTGCGCCCTCTCTCGCCGGTCTGGTATCAAGCTCACCTTTCAACTCATACGTTCTTGATACCCACCTGGATTTCGACCCATCTAACCTTCCTCCGAAACTTCCACTTCATCGATTCTCACCAGTTCATGTCCACATCGACAGGTAGTGACGACTACAACGGACATGTATCTCGGTATCGATACCTCAGAATTCCTCTCTCTTCTCTTTCACTTCCTTCTCCTCCGCATCAGCAACCGCTGAGACCTCTTTACCAAATCCGCTTACTTCATCATAGACTGACTGCATCAACTTCTCTGCGACGAAATAACCACGTGCAGCAGAGCAGTCATTGTCTAGATGGGAGATCAAGCATGAGAGGTCAACCTTGAAGGAAAGAAAGAGAACAACCAAAAAAAAGACATCAGAATGCAAGAAAGTACCGGTAGATAGTCAGCAGTAGATAGTTCCATTTGGGGCACGTCCGCCCCAGATGCGTCTGATTTTTTTCCCTAGGTTCGGAAGCGTTGTTTGGGTGGTTTCCATTGGGGGCACGTCCGCCTCCGATGCGTCTGATTTTTATTTCCTAGGTTCGGAAGCGCGAAAACCCACATATGTGTTGCAACGCTTGGGAAGGAACCCAGGTTAGTTCCCGTATGATGAGGGTGGAGGACATGCTCGAGTAGATGATTGGGGGTGTTTTGAGTTCTTTGTCTTTGCTGCTTTGTATGGTGGTGTATGGTGGTGGAGCTCTAGTTGTTTGGTTAGATTTTTGATATGGTCGATGGTATTCAAGAAGCAGCATGTTGCTATTGAATGGGAGTTACACGCCTGGGAAGAATTACGAACAAAAAAGGCGCGAGATCGAGATAGTCAGAACCCGGAGAGGGCCAGGAAACCTTGGGAGTGGCTCTCCCAAGGTGGATTCAGCTCTAATGGGAGGAAGCGGTCTACGCTTTGTTTCTGTCTAGATACAGGATCTGGAGTTTGGGAGTTGGAGATGAGGAGTTCAGGTAGATACCCTTGTGTTATGATGGTTTTCCAGAATTTTTTATGAAAATGGAGATTTTACAAACGTTGAATTACTTGTTTGCTTTGATTGTGGCTGTGATTGTTGTGCTTGTGAATTGCAACTATGCTGGTGATATATCACAAAAAATTAACTTCAAAGCCAGGGTTACTGAGTGCTGAACTGAAAAAAGGCCTATATAGGTACTCGAAGCATACTTCCTTAGCGGTCTAAAATTAAAAAGGTGACATGGCAACTTGCCAAAAGACACTCAACGTGTGGTAATCTTGCATATTCGCTGCATAAGATCCCCGAGTTTCTCAAGTGAAATCGGCAAATCGAAAGACAATGAACGCAAATCAAGGGAAAACAATTATTCATTAACTCATTAATCGTTACCCGTTAGCCATACACCCGTTCCACGATCATAATCCATACGCAAGTTCATCGTAGGAGGAGCGAATGAATTCGTTCCTTCAATCTCTGATCCATCTTCCTCTTCCTTCTCCTCCTCATCGTCATCATCATGATCAGCGCGTAATCTCATCGATCTCTTTTTTAACCTCCGGTTACACCCAGAGATTCTTATCACCTTCTCCCACTCAAATATCCGGGAGCTTGACTTTTTTCTCATGACACTTCATGAATGAGGTTAATCAGCCGGTTTCGAGGACGTATTCCTATATCCGTTCTCAAGGCTCTCTTCAAAGAGAAACCCACATCGCCTAGGAGCATTCTGCTGCTACAGGCATGATCTGGTTGGCCCTTCTCATCACTTCCTTGTCGTGTCCAAGTCATCGTGGCCTGGCGGAGTTTATTTCGATTATTGATCGTTCGAATTGTGTGTTGACGTTTCAACATCCAGCAAAGTCTCGATAAAATCGCATTTGCCTCGGAGGTTCGAGCCCGAGTGAAAAGCGGAACCTTATTAGGCTAGAATCTAGATGTCCAGACCCTTCAAGCATTGCACGCCGTTTTGATGTTCAGCAAAGTCCGAATTGGCTTAGGCGATCCTCGTGAGTCCTATGTACGTTTTTTCAAGACAGTTACTCTGTGATCGATTCCATGGCAGTCCTCATATATGGTATACAGAGCTTGAATCCATTGATCAAGTGCTGTCTCAGCAGCAGATGTCACGTGTAAATCACGTGAACCCGCTCGTAGACCCTTTCGAATCGATTCGTAAGCCTCAATCATAAGCAAGATCTCTAAGCTTGATGCTTTGTTTTCTTGTTCCGTGGTATGATGATCTTGCTGGAGTGATGTTGATAACTTGCTTGTCAGGAGATTCAAGCAAATCTGTAGGCTAATATCCTGGTCCGATGAAGATGTCTTGTCTAATGGTTCGCATGTTGGGGATGCTGCGTTCTCGGTCCCGAATTTGTTATTCTTTTCATCCCCTTTGAATATTAAACTATGCGGCGAACCTCTTCCGTCGGATCCAACCAGAGTTTCGCAATCCGAGGCTTCAGATGGTGATGTCGCATTACGTCTGCAAAGATCCCGCAGACCCTCTTGAGATTTTATTTTCCTTAATGTTCTCTTGACCGGAATGACAGGTAGATCGAGGTTCCAAGAAGAGGATATACGTCGTCGCGGTAATGTTTTCTGATATTGGTTGGCAAGCCATTCTGAAGAGTTGCGTTCCATCGCTTTCTTTTCCAATTGGCCAATGAAGAAGACCGGGGTTTTAGCTCTCTTTCGTAAGGTCTCCATCTTACTGGTAGTACTGCGTTCGTCGGAAGAATATATACTAATCGAATAATTCGAAGGTACACGGCGAATGCGATAATTATCAATGTCGGTATTATGTTGAACTTGGGGTGGATATCTTGGAGATTGTATACTCATCCGTAATTGAGCTGGTGAATAAAAGTTTTGTTCATGTTCTTTCTCTGCCAGATCCAAGTCTCGACCCGCACAAGTAATGGCTACGTCATTGTTGCCATTGTCATCACCAATTGCTTCATTCTCTTCTTGTATTAGATTTAAACAGGGTTGTCTTCTGAAGTCTGACGCTGTCACAACTTGACCGAATAGACAACGAGGAGGAAGCTGATCCCTAGGTAGATCATTGAATGTAACTTGTTTTTGTGAACGTTTTGCTTTTTGGAAATCTGTTGGTTTCGAATCTTCGGAGCTTTTCCTGAGGCCTAAAGAGCCTAGAATACTGGTAAACGACCTCATAATGAAGGGGCTTGATTGTTGGTGTTTCTCGCTTCTTATTAGTTGCACAACCACAGCATAGAAATCTTGGTTTGACAACAATCAACTTACAACAAAGAGCTTTCCTCGATAGTGGGGAACTTCGATGCATTATATGTGTTAATTGTTATTCTTCTGACTTCAGAGCCGAGTAGGGGGATCAACGAGTTATACCATCAGATGATATGGCATGGCATTTGAGCTTTGATATTGTGAGTGTGAGAGTGAGAGTAAGAATTGAGAAGGCTGGCCGTGGCGCAACCATTTCGTCGAATGAAACTAGAAATTAGTGTACATTGTGCTATTTTGTTGCAGCATCTATATGAACTTACATGCAAAGAAAAATGTTGCGAGTATCTTTTAACCCGGACATTATTTACTCGGCCATTCATCTTAACGGCCACAATGCACTTTTGCGTTTTGGTGGCTGATTGATGCTTTGCGGTATGGTCTTTCTTCGCCGATTAGACCTGCTTACAGTTCAAATACCAACTTTAATCATGGGCATGTTCGTCGAGCGTATTTTCTGCATGAGGTAGAAAAAAGGCACAGACTCACCATTTCAATAGAATCCATTGAGATGGCGCAAATTTTCAAGGAGCAAAGAAAGGTAAAAGGATGTTTAAGGCTGGAAAAGAGTTGAAACTTGAAAGTAACAGAAGATGGGGAATTACATTTTAGTGATCAACTACCGAGACTAGCAGTGCCTGTATGTATCCACCCCGAGCCACCATCATTTTATTTTTGCAACGCGATATTAAAAACTCTATGTAGAACACAACTCGCCAGGCCACTGATGAATGAGAGCATTCTGCTTAATTGTCTTTTTATGACATACTCGAGTTGCAATCCTCCCTTTTCGACAAAGCCATCCATCATGGGATTCACGAATTCGTCAGACAAAAAGAAACTCGGATTTCAGAATAGCTTTGAAACCATTGTCTTTAAAACTTTAAGGCTCCATGCAAATCTTAACTCTACACCAAGTAATCAGATTATAGACTTTTATCAAGATTAAATGATATTTAGATTACTATGATTTTCGCACTTAGAAAAGAGTCTTACAAATTCGCACCCACTGTTGGGACTTGACATTGACCATCGACGGCTTGCCGGCTTTAAATCACGGCACGATACGAGCTTAAATGGTTCAGATTTCTACATCAGGACAATCGCAACACCTCAATCACGATAAATATGCCCCAAACTCAAGACCTTCTGCTTATCTCGTATGCTTTGTGCTGGGCGTGGAGTAAGCACATCTGCCAACACACGTGGAATGGATGGGACGAAAGAAGCCGGTCTATGCACAAAATTCTCGACACCAGAAAAGTCTACTCGACATGCTAAGTAGAACCTTGGAAGAGTTAATGGTATAACCTCCAAAAGAGAAGCTAAGATTAAGGTAAGGCGGTACCTCACTAATGCTATTGCGCTGCTCTTGATCGCTGCACTCTAGGTCTCATGGAATTCAATGTAGGGTTCTAGCACGCAAAAAACGGCATTGTAGACACGCCTTTTTTAAACTAAGAAGGTCAATCTACACCTTCACTGACAGGGCTGAAAAGAATGTCACGGGGGGCATCATTATGTGAGACCAAATTTCACACTAAATGCGGGGTCTTTCAGCTCCCACCATCGGCGCCTTCAACCACGGCTTAGGTCATGAAAGAGCGATTTTTCACGCGGGAGAAAACCTCAGAACCTATCACCGTGCTCAAGTTCTTTCGACACAAACTCTCGATTGTTGTGTCTGGACCCAGCAACATGTCTTCGAGTATCGAAAGAATTGCGTCTGGACACAGCATGTTCCGGGAGTCCTAGGTGTGCGATGACCCTAAGCAAATGATGACGGTTGCCATGGCCCTTCCATCCTCCCCATTTACGGGACATTCTTGTTTGGTATTAGTCTTTGGATATAATTGGTGTTGATCAATGGCTATCTACTGCCCTTTACCATATACATTCCTGAAGTGGAAAAGAGTGTATGAATTCCACGCCGGTGCCATCAAATGACATATTTCAACTCCGCTTTCTACCATCTGGTAATTATATTAGAGATTCATTTTTCCTCGTGTTTTGTTAACTAATATAGCCCTTCCTAATCTCATCATTATCAAAATCATGGAAGAACATTTAGAAGGAGTCCCCAAATTGCTACATTCTGAAATCGTTGCTCGTTTCACTCTTGGCTATTTCCTTGAGAATATTGCCGTACGGTCAAATCGAACGCTCCTCGTCACGAATATGATTGTTGGCCAGATATTCTATGTTGATCCCAGACATAACGATCCCGAGTCTACTATTCAGTTGATACATGATTTCAATACTGCCGAAGCACCTCCTGAAGACGATGAAGAAACTGGTATCTAAGGCTCAAAAAATCACGCAGAAGCGATTATAGAGCATCCGAAAATTGCCGATTTATTTTATGCATTCTCTGGTGTGCATGAGAAAGCTGATACTTGGGCTGTATACTCCTTGGACTTCCGTGGCTTCGATCCGTCTCGCGGAGCAGCTACAACCATGGTGGAAAGCTCGCGAACCTACCTGAAGCAGGATGGCTCAATGGTGCTACGATGATTCCTGAGACGTCGACTCTATTGATGGCTGAATTCCAGCAATGTAAAAACTTTGCGTTCAATTTACAAACAGGAAAGGTTTCGATCTGAATTGGGGACGAAAGATCAGGGAAGGTCACAACTCATCCACCATGGCCTGCACTCAATGGCCTGGAGTACTTTACAGGCCAGATTTTCGGAACGGTTATTGATCGTGGGACACTCGTGAAAATGCAAGTAGATGAAACTGGCGAGTACAAGAGCGGTAGTCTGGAACTTGTAGTCAATCAGTTTATCGGGGATGATTTTGCATTCTATTGTGAAAGAAGCGCTTATGTAGCTACAGACCCGGCACATACAGTTTTGAAGTTTGTCCAAATTGCGACTGAGCCACAAAAGGGGGAAAGGCTCAAGATTTTAGGTGGACTAGATAAAAAAGAGACTGCAGGTCGGACTGTTTCAGCTCTCGGGAGAGGGGAAAATGATAGTGACTGCATCTATGTAGTGACATGCGGTGGAGTCGTGAATCCAATTGGTGATAATGGATCAGGGCAAGCATTAATTGCTAAAGTTCGTGTTGGAGTGACAGGTGAGGCATGTTAGACTTCGAATGAGTGTTAGAAGTCTGTTACAGTACCCAGACATACAGCATATGAGACTCATATTATAAATTATCATCAACTATACTATGCGTCTTCATGTCGCATGAGGTTATTTGCAAACACGAGTACACTTGCAGATGCCACTACCAGGTTTGCTCCACTTCATTCCTAAATTAATGTTGTCGAAACCTTCACAACTCACCAAGACACAAAACTGGGAAACTAAAACTGCTCGCTACACTTCTCCTTTGAATAAAACTTTAGATCGAACGAAGAAAGCCAGCTTCAAGCAGCACATGCAATCTTCTTTAGTTACCTCAGCTCTGCTTCCAAGAGAAATATTTCCAGCTTCTACCGTCTTTCTCTTGAGCCATTTCTCTGGCTGAATCTATTCCAAAGCACAACATCCAGATAATCTTAATTTTTCAGCTCAAACCCCAGCAATTATTCAACGTCGAAATGGCAAAAATCAAAGGGAAATTATTTGAAATTGATGTATCTGCAAGAGCTATTGAACTGCTGCACTTTATCTCATATGACTGGATCATTTTTTTTATCACCCACACACAAGAAATTATTGAGGTGAATATCCCTTTAACGTGACTGTGAAGCTGCATATGTTTTGACCGTTTAACGTTGAACAGCTGACCTCGGTACGTACCCGTTTACCCGACATTCATCCGTGTGTAACTTTGCAAATACTGACTTAAAAAGGCGATTCACTGCACTCGCGAGAGTAAACCCCGAACTCTACATTATACTCATCTCCGATGTAGTTGTAATGTTCAAAAGAACTATTGGAAGAAATTATTTACCATTTCCCTCTTCTACAGTATGTATTTGAGAAACAGTCAGGTGGTTGTAAAACCTTGGCGAATTTGTCAGGCACGCGAGGCGCCTCACGCGCATTTCATCATGACATTACCTGAAAATGTTTAGACGCGCGTTCTTTCGATCTTGACTGTCTCAAAAATGATCCGATCCGGTGCTACCTTTTGTATCCTTGGTGTTGGTCATATCCAACGTCAGGATCAAGTTTGGCGTTAATATCCGTTATGCTTAGCATTGACGCCTGCTGATCATGGGGGTTTGTCGCCATAATTATCTACATGGGTTCATATTAAGTCTTTGTTGGTGCCCCCTATTCACTCAAAAAAGCTCACTTACCCCAGACGCCAATATGCGAAGGAACCTATAAGCGATTGTTTAATATCGAAATGTTGGAATTCGGTATCTCGGGTTATTGAGTATCATGGACGAGGTCAAGAAAGGGAAATGATATCACCTCTACAGAGGCCGTGTTCCCATATAAAGTATGAGCCTGGGCCCAAAAGGTACAGTTACGGAAATCTCTTAACATTCTTTCCAAGCGGACACCAAACCTCTGCTTCTATCTATTTTTTTCGTTGGCGCCATGTCCTACCGCCTTTCCCTCTTCGGAGGATCACATTTAGCATCGTTGTTTCTTTGCATCTTCGTCTTTACAAACTTAGTGAACTCTTCTGCACCAAAAGACTTCAAATATCCCATTCAGAACCGGTTTTCGTCCAGACAGGACGCCAGTGCTGTTCCAAGCTGGCAAAAATATGTCAGAGCTCCTTCCTCCAATATCATCTCACCTCAAAGCATTGTTAATACCTCCGGAGATGTCAACAATCCCAATGCTCTCCTTCGACAAGGTGGTGGAGTTACCACATTAACTAGAGCTAATGGATCAAATGACGTTCCTTCTATTATTGTTGACTTTGGACAAAACACTGTGGGATACTTGAGCATCAACTTTGCTGGTGCTTCAGCAACTCCCCCCGGTATTCGACTTGCTTTCTCCGAAACTTTGACATATCTTTCCAATATCAGTGACTTTTCACGATCAAACAGTGTTAGTGTACTCCGAAGCTATTTAAATTATAGCTTATGTTGACAACATATCAGGGCCAGACAATCACTCCAGGTTCTGACCAGGTACGATATTCACTATGCTTCTCTATGCTACCTGTTTTTAACCACAGACTATTCAGATTGCTGTTGGTAGCCAACCTTATACCTGGACCGAAGTGTACGGGTGTCAACATGGTACACAAGTGTGTGCCGATGGCCTTCATGGTTTCCGTTACGTAAAGATCTATCTCGATGCATTAGCCGCAGATGCACCATATACAGCTCCATACGGAAAGGTATCCATCGATTACTTGAGTTTGAAATTTTCAGGTGTTCATGGTACCCCAAACACTTTCACCGGCTGGTTCGAAAGTTCTGATGAGGATTTCAATCAATGGTGGTATGATGGTGTATACACTAATGACATTGCAACCGACATTTTTCAACAAAATTCTAGCGACCCCCGAGATGCCTTCAGTCCAACTCTTGATGGCAAATTAGTTCTCTTGGACGGAGCAAAGAGAGATAGAGATCCCTACGTTGGTGATGTTGCTGTTGCTGGAAAGACATTGTTCCTGTCGCATGATGCACCCGAAGCATCTCGTAATGTTCTTGCTGATTTAGGAGATCATCAACGTGCTGATGGATGGACTCCTCCTGCATCGATGTAAGGGATCATCTCAATCATTACTCGTGATTGTATACTTACATTTTTTTAATAGTGGCAGCTACGATCTTCACCTCCTCGATTATCCATTGTGGTGGATTGTCAGCAGTTACGATTTATTGATGTACACCGGCGACAACGATTACATCACAAAATATTACCCCAACATCGTCAAAGTCCTGGACGTATTCTACCCATCTGTCACAGACAATGGTACAAACCTCATCTGGAAAGGAGTCGGTATTTCAGGAAGTTATGGAGATTATGCATTCCTTCCTCGTTTTGGTCCAGTCACGTATTACAGTGCCCTCTATGTCCTTGCACTCGAGAACGCTGCTGTAATTGCCAAATCTCAAGGTCAATCTTCCGATGCTTCTCGCTGGCTCGCTCGCGCTAAAGTTGTATCTGATGCACTCAATTCCAATAACTTCGACAATTCAGTCGGAGCATTCTTCGACGGACAAGGACCTCCCTGTGTCGGCGGAGAATTTTGCGAAACCCACTCTCAGGATGGAAATTCCATATCTATCCTCGCAGGAGTTACCAATTCCTCCCGCTCCAATTCTATTCTCAATTACCTCAATACCGCCAATAAGCGCTTTTACGGCAATTCATTTTATGACAACGACGTTCTGCAAGCAGACTTCTCGCAGCGTGTCTATGCATTTATATCTTTCTTCGAAATATCCGCACGATTCAAGACCAACCTCGTAGCAAGTGCCTTTGATGAAATCAGAAGATTATATGGTTGGATGGCCAATAATGATCCCAAAGTTACCATGTGGGAAGGTATTGGACCGAATGGAAGTGCATACGAACAAGGATTCACAAGTATGGCTCATGGATGGAGCACGGGTATTGTGCCTGCAATGAGTAATTACGTTTTGGGTG
Source organism: Botrytis squamosa (assembly GCA_014898485.2). Lineage (NCBI taxonomy): Eukaryota > Fungi > Ascomycota > Leotiomycetes > Helotiales > Sclerotiniaceae > Botrytis > Botrytis squamosa. Next base: position 267,613 of record RCTC02000002.1, read on the forward strand.
TTATCCCTACTGGACCTGGATTTTCTACCTGGAGTATTAAACCATATCCGGGTGATCTTAAATGGGCTAAGGGTCAAATTCCCACTCCGAAGGGTCCAATCCATGTGGATTGGAGTATCAAGACCAATGGATGGTTTGCGTTGAGTATAACTGCTCCTGTTGGAACATCCGGGTCAGTGAGTCTACCGGTTCAATTTGGTACGGCTGCGAAACGCGATACTGCACTCGAAATCGATGTTGATGGGGAGGTTGCGTGGAATAATGGACCTAAAGCTTTCGATGCGGAATTAAATGGGGATGATGGATACATTACTTTGAGTTTGGCGGGTGGTGCTGTTCACAATATCACAGTGAAGGCTTAGTGATTGGGTTAGTGTTATTTCCTTTCTGTGTACTTATTAGGAACGAAAGTTTGCGCGCATTCAAATCAAGGTCTGGTTGGCTGGGTTAGGAGCAAGGATTTCAACCTTTATGGGGAGCATTATGGCACTATGATCTATTTCGTTAATAGGGTTCTTGGGTATGGTAATCGGCATGGGCATTAATTTATCAATGGACATTCAGATTATTATAATAAGAGCCTTTGCACGATATCTATTTACCCCAGTAGTAAAACCGCATAAGATATATCACGGATCGGCGACTTTTCCGTGCTAACCAGAGTGGTATTCGGAACATGGGCTCGGATATCTTACAACGATCACACAGAGGAGAAGATCATATCCTGTTTCGGTACACCCCCAGATTTTAACCAAAATTAAGCACCAGCACGGAGGAGCATTTTCTAAATTTGAGTTTATTAAGTGCTAGCTAATTACGGATAAAGCGGGATCATACTTCATTGCCGAGATTTACGAAGTAATACTCTTTTTGATTCTATTTTCTAAAACCACAAACATACCCATCGTCTTTTGATAGAATCAAAACATTAATAATTCTTTTGCAGAAAAAACGCAGACCTTTTAAACATGCGCCAATCCAAGACCCGTAAATGAACATTCCTCATCATAAACCCTCTTCTTATCCTTCCCATCCATTCCCACTCTATACACCGCACCACCCAAATCCGTCAAATAAACGTGTTTATTAACCGTATCCAGTTTCAATCCAATTGCTTCATGCAATTGTCTCGTCAAGATTTGATACTCGTTCTTCTCTTCGCTATCATTCTTTAGCGCTTTCAATGAATTGTCCCCAAGCTTTGCTGCGTTCAGACTATTTCCTCGAGGAGGATCTCCTCTATCGGTCCAATACAGTGTCTGTGTATCTTCGTCTATCTCAAGATCAATAGGCTCAGGTAGTTCTTGAAACAATAACTCGATGTCTTTTCTAGTGGAAGCATTTTGGCCCGCTGGCATCTGTATATTGGCGCGGAAGATCCGACCTTTCCCACCTTTCGAAAATCCCTTTTGCGTCCAGTAAAATTTTCCTTCTTTGTTGTTTATGGAGATTCCTACACACCATTTGAGTTGATCTTTTGCATCTTCTGGATTTTGCCAATCGCCGGTTTGGATAATGGTTTCGTGTTCTGATCCGTCGAAGTTACATCTCATGACTCGCAGACCTTCGCGGTCACAGAAATATAGTTTGGAAGCGGCATGATCAATGATTAATTGTTTAGGCGTGTGGACTGCTCCGGATGGAATCACAGTTTGGATGTCGCTTCCGTCGAGTTTGCATGACTGTACTGTGCCGTCGTTGGCTGTTGGGATGCCCATGCATGTCCAATATATACGACCGGTCTTCAGAGAAATGTCAAGACCGTCTGGAAGATGCTGGCCGGAGACTAGATTTCGAAGTTGACGGCCATCAGGGGAACCGACTACGATTCGACCTGCGTTTAGGGTATCGGTCAGGGAATTGAGTCCAATATCTAGCATATATCTAGATCTGTTAACTTCAGTCTCGTGGACTATGGGAGGAACAACTTACAAAGATGGAGCATGCAAATTCTCATGATGATCTTTTTCTTCGCCCTTAACTTTTGTTGTTTGCCCAGGGGGGTACAATCCTCCCTTACCACTTTTAGCACCCAACTTTCCCTCCTCCAGATACCTCTTCTTCAAGAAGTCGACTGTATGTTCTGAAGGTAATCCCCTCTCCTTAACATAATGTTCTTCAATGAACGCGACCGTATCCAAGCCCACTCCATCCATCATAGCACAAGGGCCCATCCCCTTTCCACCCCCAAACATCTCTACCCAAACCCTATCCAATTCCTCTGGGGTACTAACCCCCTCCGCAAGAATCATCAAGCACTCTCTCTTGATACTCGCCCAAACACGATTAAACACAAACCCCGTACTCTCCCTCTTAGCAACAATAGGATGCATACCCACCTCCTTCAACCTCTCTACATACCACGGAAAGATTTCTTCCGCCGTCTCTCCATCCGTCATAAGTTCCACAATCTTATTATCCGGCGGCATCATGTAATGCGTATTGAAAATTCTCTTCTTCGTATCCCCACCCACCTTCTCCAACATCTCCGAAGTCTTATAACTACTCGAATTACTAACCAACAGCGCATCCGACTCACACAGTTTCTCCAACTCAGCAAACGTATCAATCTTCAACTGCAATTTTTCCGGCACCGCTTCAATAACATTCCACGCTCCTTTTACCGCTTCGGCTAACTCTTCATGGACGGTTACGGTGCCCGGAGACGAACATTGGATGGCGGATGGGTAGATGGATATGTTGTTTTCGATGTAGTGGAGCGCTGCGTTGCGCTGTTCGGGTGAAGGGTCGCGGATTCGAACGTCCCAACCTCCAGATGCCCATGTGCAGGCGATGCGACGGCCGAGAACACCACCACCTAGGACGGTTATGGGACGGTTTTTGGTGGTGGGAAGTGTGAAGGTCATTTTGGGGGTTTGGGGTAGTTGAGTCAAAAAAATTGTTGAAGGGTTTAATGCGGAGGAAAACTCAATTGGAATGACTTTGGGGGAAATTCTTGATGAGATTAGGATAAATTTACTGTCAATGTTTGTGTTAATGTATGTATCAGTATTTCTCTATCAAACATGTAAGTAAATCTTTATATATGAGAAGTCGTCTACAAATCACATAAAATCCACAACCCACGCACCCTCACGTCCCTTCCGAGAATCCCACCCATCCTCGGTATGATGTCAGGGCCAGCGACGGAAGGGAAAACTAAATGTATCTATTACGATCCTATCAAACTACTTGTCTGGGCCTCGGTCAAGCTATCTGAAGCTAACGCATAACTAGTGTGGGTCGTTCCGGCCGGATCTAAAGGCAACTAGTTCGAGGTCTGGCCAACTGAGTGTGTTACAATCTATGCTAATCATCTTCATGCAGGATTTGTGAAATTTATGATGTCGAATCTTTTGCGTATTTTTTGCATCATACGTATGCTCTGGATAAAGCGGAAGATTCTTTGTATTTGAGATTTAAACGTTGAAGAGAGGTCGAGGTTCGGATATACAGCGGAGGCGAACGGATGCTTAGTTTTCGGCAGAGGTCGGAAGATTTAGCACCCTTCACACAATTTAAAACTTTAATTCCAAAGAGAACAAGAATTGTAAAATCTAGCTGTATTTCCAATATGATACAATTAAAATGAAGCTAAAATGAGAAGACTTGGTCAGGCAATTTACTGACAGCTCTTGGTTTTTGCCAACCCAGCTCTACCAAGCTAGTTTTCATCGAGTCAACCAAACCCGGTGGTCCACAAAGTAACACCTTACTATCATCGCTTGGTTCTGGAAAGCATTCCTTGACCATCTCCTTGGTCACATATCCTTTGGCCAGCTTCCAATTCTTTGACGGTTTGGATAATACATAATGTACTTTAAGGTTCTCAGGGTATTTCTTTGCGAAATTGTCCAACTGCTCGCGGAGTAAAATATCCTCTTCGCTGTTATTGCCATAAAGAAGAGTAACAGAAGTTTCATCCGTTGGGTCTTCACATATTGCTCGAATTAACTTGTTCGATGTCAGCTTAAGTTGTGTGTAGAAGAGTAGGCATTGTTACCTGATACATCGGTGTAATTCCCGTTCCTCCTGCAATCATTCCCATCTTCTTCACCATTCCCTTTCGATATCTCATCGCACCTTTTGGTCCACGTACTTCAATCTCGTCTCCAACTTTGAGATGCTGGAGATATCTTCCAGTGAGAAGTCCATCCGGATACATTTTTATTACCAATCGAAGTTCCCCAGGATCGGAGTTATTAGAAACAGGTGTGTATGATCTACTGACGGCCTTCCCGTCGATTTCTGTTCGAATGCTAATATGCTGTCCAATAGGAAGGCCGATTATCATATCATCTTTTGGAAGTTTGAATATCAAACGATGAGTATTTGAAGACAATTTCTCCTTTTTGACCAAAGGTAACTTTTGATAATTATCCGGTTGTAGATATCCCTTGACTTTCGTGATTGGCTTGGCAATCTGGATAGATGGTTTGTAATGAGATGGGTATGAATATGGATTTTTGAAAGATCCCGATAATGCTTTTTCGAGATAAAGTCCCGCTCCCGCCGCAATAGACAGGGTAGCAATACTCGAAATAAGCACACCTTTCCAAAACCCTCCATGTTGTGCATGAAGCCACCCGATTTTTGGTGACCTCGAGTAAATTTCATAGCCTAGGAAAAGCGCAGATCCAATTGAGAAAACCTTGAGCCCAGCCCTACCAGCGGTCATGAGCGGAGCCTCACTATTAAAGTCTTGATCTTCTGATTTGGCTTTCAAATCTGGTTTCGGCATCGGCAATCCTCTGTCTTCATCTTCCTCATCGGGTGCCCCTTCCAACCTTCCTATCAGAAATGATTCCATAGTTTCTCGTGCATCTGCTGAATGTCCAACATCTTCAAAAGCAACTGTAGAGTTCATCCCTCCAACTTCGAGCAATAAATCCGCTCCACCAGGGTGATCTTCAAGGTATTTTGTTACATCGTAAACTTCAGAAATGTTAGCTTTTGATCGATAATGCGTCAAGGTAAAAGCAAACCATTATGATGAATTATGAGCCATAGATCCGACTTTTTGTTATGTTTCTGAACTTCACTGAGGGAAAATTGCTTGCTTTCACTCATGATGATAATAATATGTTCTGAGTAGCTAGGCTCGAGCAAGTGCGATTGGGGATCTCTTCAAAAGACAACGAACAAGATTTTCAGTGCACGGAGATGGAAGAAGGAAGGAATTTCAAGGAAGAACTAAATGTCTGAAAGACCGAGGATGCAACTTTGACCTGATTATTGATCCCGAGGTCACTTCAACATATGCATATGTCGTATATGTGGAGACGACCTCAATGTGCAGCGGCGCTTTCATCAATCAATCGGAGTTTCAAGATTTGATGAGAATCGTAACCATCTTCTAGTAAATAATCAAAGACATATTAGCCAAGGCAAGATGGTTCCATGTCATCCATCAGAAAAGTCCCAGGAGTTTTTCAAACTAGTATGGAAGGATCGCCCTCGGAGACCCACCAACCGACTAGCCGTCTATCTGCCGCTTGCCGTTCTGGATACTAACCCCTTTAAATAAGGCCGTATGGGCTTTGATCCAATTATTCCAAGGCTATTTGAGTTTCTTGATTGATTTTTCACCACATCTGGGGACCCTGTAAGACTTGATGAAGAAATATACCGAGGAACCGCGGTAAATATCTACTGGTAGTACCGCAAAAGATTTCATGTTAACAAATTATGACTTCATTGTCTGGAACCAAAATATGCATCTGAAACCAATTCTGTCGGTAAGTCCGCCAGGTATATTTTTAGAATATATAGTTTATAACTTGAGATTTATGTTCTGGAATTTTTAGCAAGTCAATATTCCATAAAGCGGGCAATTGAATCATTGAGTTCTCATATTCCTTTTCTAGCTTGACACTCGCCTTCCCCCCATTGACTTCGTTTTTCTCTTGTTTATCTCCTTGTATACAAAAGTATATAAAACTATGGTGGAGAAATCATTCTTCTTACTGGGACAGCCAGCGAAGACATCTCAAGCGCTTGAAGTCGATCTTCAAAATACATTTGAGTTCTTGCAATACACTGTTGCTCAAAAGTTTTCAATTGCGGAACCATCAGGTAGGTCCGCAATATATGAACTAGCCATGCAAGAGTTAACCCACAAATAGGAATCTCGTTTCAAACCGATGAAAATGGAGTTCTTGATGATCTTGATAACTTCGTAGACGTATCTTCTCCAATCGGTATTCTGATTAACGGAAACCAAGTCAGAGATGTTCCCGGACCAACAGGCCTCCCCATTGCTGGAAGTTATTACGAAGTGTATCCCGACCATCTCGGAAATCACCAACGTTTGTTTGAACAATATGGACCAGTGTTCAAAACGACAGACATGGGTCGTACAACATATTATACCAACGATCCAAAGGTGGCCGATGTGTGTTTTGGAGAAGGAGGTTACTGGTCGAAAGTGATAAATTCCGATCATCCTCTTTATGGTATAAAAGATCCTATGGCAGGTGTCTTCCTATCAGATACGGATACCGAAGCATGGAAAGAAGCACATAAGTTCTTAGCACCGGCGCTTAGCCCCAAAGCCGTCAGGCATTATACACCTCAAATGCAAGACACAGCGGAACAGGCTTTTAAAGTCTTTGATGAGCTAGACAAGAAGGATGAAGCTTGGAACGTATATCAGTATATGTTCAAAATGGGTTCTACTGCGATTGGAAAACTAGCTTTGGGAATGGACATGCATCATTTTGACTCGATAGATGCACCTCTTCATGACCTCGTAAGGACTGTTGGCAAAAATTTGGAGCTCAACAAGAAAGTTTCGACAATGGGAGATTGGTATTCTCATATGCCATGGGGAGCACCAAAGCAATTGAAGGATAATAAAGCACACGTGAAAGAATTGATAGAAGAAGCTATCAGAAACGTCAAAGGTGGTGGAACAGAAGATTTGCCCATTCAAGATGCAGCTTTGAAGGCAACTTGTATTGTTGACTATTTAGTGAGAGCGACTGATGAGAAAGGCCACAAGCTTGCGGAAAAATACCGCAACAACGCGGCACTAGTAACTGTGGGAGCTGGATTTATCACTACGGCTTCACTTCTCAGCTGGCTACTATATAGCATTGCTTCATACCCCGGTAATCAAGAGCGCTTGCTCCAGGAACTGGTTGACCATGATATCAAGAACGATACAGAGTGGACACCCGACCTTGCAAATTCACTGGAATTCCTCGGGATCCTCATCAAAGAAACACAACGTCTCCACAATCCATCTTATCAACCAGGTCGTACCGCTCTCGCAGATGTAATCATTCCTGGTGGTTATCGTATTCCAAAAGGCTCCATAATGATTATTGCCATTCACCATATTCACAACAATCCCAAGGTTTGGGACTCGCCAGCAGATTTTAATCCTGACCGTTGGAATACAGAAAAGGTCAAAAGTCGACACAAGGCCTCCTATGTGCCATTTGCTGCTGGTCCTCGAATGTGTATCGGTTTCAATTTCGCATTGCAAGAAGTCAGAGTCATCCTTTCGATGTTGGTGTATAGATATGAGTTTGAAAAGATGGGTAATGAGCCAGTGGAATATGATCCGGAATTTCAACTGGTCCGTCCGAATAACTTCTACGTGAAAGCCAGAAGAAGAACGAGATGGCCAGAGAAGTCGAAGAAACCCACGAGTGCTGAATAGATGGCGCTTGTAAGCTGTAGACAAATTAGCAGAATATATAATTTCAGAATAGTAAGATATCCAAACTTTGAAAAAGACTGTGTTAGTTTTAAGGTGCGAATTACGATAAATTATAGTGAAAGGGTTTTAGGGAATGGCTCATTGATACAAGAATTGGTTGAGGTTGGTAATTTTGATATATCTGAAAAGGTATTTCAGGGGGTGATTGAATTCCGGTGTCTCGTGTCTCGCCCTAAAGAAGCCCTCGTAGAAATTATACTCACGTGACGTGAATCTAAGATTAAAAGATGGAAACAAACATTAGGTGGAGGTTATTTTGTTGTTCTTGATACAGTATCAATAACTTCACTACCTATCATAAGTGTGTACAAACGTCGATACTGCTTTTTGATGTGATCCTATTACAGTGTGATCAAGTTCACCTCGATCTGTATGTGTAAACCGGAAAGTCATTTGATAAATCGACCAAAATCATGTGACTCGATCCTTCACCGCTTTCCTCCCGTTCCTTTTTTCTTCTTCATCTTTTGTCGAACTGAACTGGATGCAGCATTTCATGATCATACCATCAATCATTTCCTTATGGAATCGATGTTTCATTATGCTATCATGATACTTTGGAGCCCAATTCATCAGTATCTTTGCACCTCATTTACCGTAAATGTCGTCGTCGCAAATTACAGTCCAATGAACCTTCGAGGATTCAACTTGAAGGAATGTATTCAAAGAATAAGTAGCTCTTTGAGTTTTACAACCGCAAACGACGTATTTCCTTGTTCAAATGTCAATGAATGGTCTTTATTCACCCGGGATCATCATTTGCATTGCTCTTTGGTTATTATGAAAGAACATTAACAATGCAATTTCACGACTTGGAAACTGGAGGTCTAAGACAAGTGTTCTGCCCAAACTAAAGGTTTTGTCCTTGATATCTCTTTTCCGTCATTTGAAGCAACAAAGGAATGATTGGAAGCTTTAGTTGCTAGAGCTCTGTCTCCCCTTGAAATTTATAGTACCTGCTTCCCCTTGTTTTTGTTCTTCTATCCATTCAGATAGCATTTTCATCATCATTCCCTACATTTTTCACAATCAGCATCTTCTATTATGGCAGCAAACGGGCCCTTACAAACCCTACGAGGTATAATCTCAGATTTAAGAGAATATTTCTTGCCTCATCCTGTGGAACCAGTCGAGGTACCTATTGCTCCTCGAAATGCTAGACCTCTTTCGGAGCAGGAAGTTGCTCAATTACGACGAGAACAAGCTAAAGCCATTGATAAATATTTTGATGAAGAATTAGACAAGAAAAACTACGACGAGATTAATAACAAGAGTCGAAGTCTACAATGGATGCCAGACATTCGCCCTGCGGATCGTTTGTGGCGGCAAACTCGTGCATATTATGCCGAGCTTATCAAATCCGAGAGAATTTCCGATGTCCTTGATGACAACTATGAAGAGATGCAAAAGATTTTGATAAATCCTCAGGCGTGGAGTGTTGAAGTACAAGCGGTTCGAGATGAACAAAGTAAAGAATACTATGAGAACATTGGCCCAGGTGGGCGTTTCGAAGGACAGCTCGACAATCTTGCAACAAAAATGACAATGGTCCACTTTGGTCTTCCTGTGGCACCAATGACATTGAATAATATCATGGTCCTCACTCCGGATTGGAAAGACGATGCAGACGATGAAGAAGACCCCGCACCTTCTCCCCCTCGGACACAGAGAATTATCTATTCCGAGAAGCCTCTAGAATTTCTGGATTCATATATCGAGAGATCTTTTGGATACCAAATCATCCGACGTTCGTTACCAAAACTTCCTTGTGATGCATCTGCTAATATCAATAGGTCCTCGAGTAAGCATGCGAGGTGGCGCCGGGTCTATTGAGGAATTAGAACTAGCAGATAGTAGTGATGGTGAATGGCGCTCAACTGTCACTATGCGTGGCGGTGCGGATCGTCGTGAGCGCGCCCCTCTACTAAGAGGACTTTATCTCAACCTGCTGGGCCCAAGCCCTAAGCACAAGTCTCGCCGTACACATCTGGTCCAAAGAGAATTCCGCAATTCAGCTCATAGGCTTCTTGGGATCCCGAATGATGTGGACTTGCACTTTAATGTTGATATCTATCGCCAGGTAGATCCACGTAAGATTGATAAACCACTACAAATCTCGTTTTCAATAGCTTCACATGAAGATTTTGAAAAGAAGTGGCCAAGTATCGAGGAAGTGATCGGCAAAGTTGATCACGACCAATTGAGTATCATAATTGAAGATCGCTTTCCTGATGAAGATGTCCCTATGTTCTATGAGGATGTACGTCGTTTGGCAAAAGAATTCCCAGACGATGATAAAAAAACATCTCAGCATCCCATCTATTCGTATTTTGGGAAGAAACTTACCAGACCAACATACCTTGCCTTCAAAGACACCGTTACGAAACTCTTGAATATAGATCCGAGATCAGATTGGTCTTTCTTAGTTGATGTTCACACTGAAGATCGCATTTTACCACCCTTACATTTTACCAGAACACAATATAGGAATGATTTCCTGTCCCTCAGGGATAAGTTTCTTATCGGTGCTAGTAGTAAAACAAGCGTCTTCGTGCGCAACGTTAGTGGTTACGCGCCCTCACAACACCAAGTCGTGGAACCACCTCAAGACAGTCAAATTGTCAGATTATACAGTCAACAAGAAAATGCGGAAAGTTACTGGAAAATACCCTTGGTCCTCAACCCCGTGTTACCATACTGTCTAAACCACTTACAGCCCTCATTTGTCAGAGCTTTCCTTGCCATTTACGGTCAGGATCGTCCCTCACGCAATCCACGACTTTCCAGCACACAAGAAGGGGTTCACGAACAGGCTCTTAATTTTGGCGGTATGGAAGTAACCCCTCAAACTTGGGAGTGGGTTGTTGATCGAGTCAGACAACAGAAAAATCTTCCAAAACCTGTTCCACAACCTGATGATGATTCTGATGCTGAAACTGAAGTTGATTTGTCATGCCAACTCACTATAACAATTCCACCTCATTCCGACATGAGAAAAAAGCCCGAGGATACAATCTACCTCCATCTCATTGGCGATGATTACCAGAGGGATATTGCATTTGAACGCAATGAGTATCAACATATCTACAGTTTTATTGTAGAACGGCTGAGAAAGGTTCATCGTCATAGCCAGAATTCAAAATACCCGAACGGCAGTCTTGTCGCAATGTGGTTCAGTGCTATAGAACGTGAAGAGAACCGGCCACCTGTCATTATGGAAATTGATGACGACTTGCCAGATGCTGAGAAGGGTAATATGATTAGAACAGCTTTCCTCGGTCGCGTGCAAACTTTCTCGAATATTTGGTTCCGTCCGGAGTATCAAGTTTTCACGCTTCATGATAATTCCGAAGGTGAACGTATCTGGCAGTGGGATACAACAGACGAACAACACAATACCTCCCTGGAGAACTTCAGGGCAAACATGAGAGAAATGTATGATGATTGGGATCATGCTCTTGACTCGAATTTTGTTTTACTCCAAACAAAGACAAATCGTTCATTCGCAGTAGATCGAAGAACCACAGAGAGTTACTGGAGAAAATATATTTTTGATTGGCTCACAGAAACCGACATATTCATTGAGCGAAGAGAAACTAGACCTTTTAGTGAGTTTCGCCATGCTTCAGCCGATATGACTAACTAATCCTCCACAGTGCAACCTGATACAATTCCTTGGGGCTATAGACATACTCGTCAAATCCCGCCCCCTCCTCCAGTGGAACTTAACCCAGTTCCGGTGGCGCCTGTTGCCGAAGCATCACAGCAGCCTCGTATCAACAAAACACGACTCATTGCACCCGTTGCCGAAAAGGCCATCACTCCAAAATGGGAGACTTGGATGACAGATCAACATCGTAAGGATGCATTACAACGTCGTTCTTACATTCAAGACCAATCGGTCATTGAGCCGGGCCTTGACCCTTCAGCACCAACATATGGTCCTAGTAAAGAATTGACATTAGGAGTTTCTCTTTCGACTCCTGCAGTTTATACACAACGACTGACCCCTACTGATATTTTAAACTTGGTTGAAGAAAATCAGAAGTTAAGAAATGGCTTGTTAGAGCGATCTCACAACTGTCTCATCTGCTCTGTGACCATGGCTGGCTATGAGCATGCCGAAATACAACGCCATTATGGACAGCATCTAGTCCAACTCCAAAAAGAGGGACAATGTCCTCTTTGTGAGCGAGAATCGTGGTCAATCATGACCATGGAGCAAAAGAAAGAGCATCTTGAAACTCATCAAGTGGAAACAGACACCGAAATGATTCGAAATTTCTGGAATGGCATTGAATGTCCTGTATGCGACGCCAAACTAAGTGGTTTTACAGCCGAACAAGTTCTTCGCCACATGGCAGACCACATACCAGGAATTGTCGAATTCTGTGATAAATGCGGACTTCGCACCGCTATCTGCAATCATGCTGAACTAGTTCATCACAGATACGTATGCCTTGATCAACCAGATCGTGGACCCCTCGATCTAGAACCTTCATTTTGCGGCGATTGTGGCCAAAATCGTACCGCGGAGGATGAAGAAGAACGGGGTCAGCACGTTATAAATTGTACCGCTAAAAATCGACGTGTTCAAGATAAGAAGTTCTGTACCAAATGTGGCATTGATAAGAGTGCATGGAGCAACGATGAAATCACCACGCATGATGAGCATTGCACATCTCCTCAAGGTTTGCCAAAAGCTTTTTGCTTGAGATGTGGCACAAGGTTGCTTGGTGCCACTGAAGCTCAATTGGATGACCATAGAGTATACTGTTCTATTAGAACAAAAGAACCGGAGAATTTGAGACAGCGAGTAGAAGGTATGTTCGCTATATTTACTTATCCCTTGAATTCACATGATTTCTGCCCAAATCTTTTTTCCTCCATTCCATTATTTCCATAGGGTATCAAGCTGATATCCCTTTCTTCCTCTCAGATCTTGAAACCCTAATTAAGCGTATCTGGATTGCACCTCGTCCCCTCACGGGTCCTCTAACCATTACTGATTCACCTCTCCCCATTCAGAGCTTCAGGCGCGAACTGCAACACTCAATCGCATCGCGGCCAAGAACGCAGCCACACTCTCCTGGATTACCCAACGGGAGAATGAGCTCGTAGAAAGCGAAAGAGCTTTAGCCGAACGAGAGTCGAAACGTCCTATGGACGAAAGACGAGCGTACGCTGAAGATAGGAGTAGTCTTGGAGCATGCCCTTGGTCTCGCAAAGGTTGCAAATATCATACGGTCAACCAGACTCGTAGGCAAATCTTTGCACACATGGCTACACATTTCAATACCGATCAAAGCAAAACTCTCCCATTTACCTGCCCATTCCCTGGATGTAGTAAGCAAATCGCTGTACCCGGCTCGGATCCCGATGATAATCTTCTCGTTGTGGATCATTATCGTCATCGCGACTATCAAGGTATCGCGGATGTACATGGTCCGCCTAAGGGCAGAGATCCGAAGGAACTCAAAAAATTGGTAGATCATTTTCAAAAGGCCAATGCAATGAATGCTCGTACGCGCTTGCGAAACATTACACCGCTTCCTGAGCCAGGCCAGGGACAAGGGACGGGTGGAGCAGGAGCGGGTGGATTTGGTGGCGGGTTAGGAGGTGGACTGGGATCCAGATTCCAGTACTCCGACTCCAGCCGCCTCGAAACAGGTTACGCGCATCACCCCTCATACCTACCTTCCGACGACGACTTACAACAAAGTATCGAAGCCGATTATGTACAGTACGGAGACGATGAGAATCTTTTCCAAGCCGGCGATTACGAGCCTCCATCTGAAGCCGAAACCGACCCCGGAGTCGAAATTGAGATCTCGCAGCCGACACCTACCAGACGACACCGATCCTTTGCAGCCCCGCTAGACTCATACGATAAACCATACTCCACATACACTCCCAAATCCATCAGCCAACCACCTCCACTCCCGTACTCCCCCACCAAACGTAAAGCATCCGCCGCAATCCCAGAAGAGGACTTATACCCACCCTCTAGTCGTACGACGCGTCAACGCACGGCAATCCAGACTCCAAGTCCAGATATTGAAGCCCCACCCGTGCGAAGATCAATTCGACAGGATCGTCGACGAAAATCAATGCATGGTGTAGATCAAGATGGAGATGCAGATGAGGGAGAAACGAGAGAGGTAAAGTCTCAGGATTGGAAGAATATGATGGATACGTATGAAGCCGAGACGTCGCAAATAAACCAGTATGAGTCGAGTGGAGGTGATAGTTCAGAACAGGCTCAAGTACATGACGAGGTGGAGGGCAAAAATGAGAGTTCGGAGCAAGTTACTTCGACGTCTAATTCGAATCGGAGTCCGAGTCCAGCTCCGAGGGTGAAGAGGTATAGAACTAGGTCTGGAGGATAGACGTTTAGCGGGTGAATGGTTGGTTTGGTTCAATTTTTGTTCCGAGAGTTTGATTTTGGTTTTGGTTTTGATTTTGATTTTGATTTTGATTTTGCTAATCCTTTCTGTTTGTACTTTCTTATATTCGTTCACAATTATCTCTTTTCTCTCTTTTCTCTCTTTTCTCTCTTTTCTCTCTTTTCTCTCTTTTCTCTCTTTTCTCTCTTTTCTCTCTTTTCTCTCTTTTCTCTCTTTTCTCTCTTTTCTCTCTTTTCTCTCTTTTCTCTCTTTTCTCTTCATCTTTCGTGTTCTGTTACTCGTAATCATGTTATCTGTACTACGCTACCGCAAAGGGTTTTGGAAATATGAAAGGATAGGAATATTAAGTACCATGTCATGATATATATAACTCTTCAATCTTATGATTTCTACTTAATGAGTGAACGAATCTATGATTGTGATTCGGATGGAGAAAGTGAGTAATACAACATATCATCTGAGGTACATATATCAATATCTCATTCCATATTCAACAAAACCAGTCAATTTAGACTCCCTTTGAGATTCTTTTCATATATAACTACCTACCTACTAGATGTTCCATATTTCTCTAAGCGTATATTTCTTCATCTTCTAGTTTTTTTTAAATGTATAGGTAACTATAGAATATTTCTATATCTCTCATCATACAACCAACATTTCCAGCAGCTCAAACTAGGTACGTTATAGGTCAACGAGTAGAAGCTTGCATAGTCAAAATAGTTTGGAATGTTGTATTTATTTTCTGATGTTATGTCTGCGTTTATGTAATCTTACTCAAATCTACATCTAATTTACCGGTCAAATGTTGTTGGATATCATACCAGTGCCACGGATTTAGAATATTACAGAATCATATCGAATTACCCATCCCATCCCATTCTATATATCTATGATTTATGAACCACTCATCACAAGAAATATTTGGCGTCTAAAGATTAAGCGACACAATATTCACTTTTCAATCCCAGTTCTGATTCCCCATTCCGCACATCCCCTCACCTCTTCTCCCCATCCCCAGAAACCCACACCCCTTCCAACCCGCCCTCCGCATTCTCCCCCTCACTCCCCCTCCCCTCCTCCCCCTCCACCACATCCCCATAAAACGACCTCTCAACCAACGATTCCCTCGCCGGCCAAACCCAACTCACCCCCACATAAACCACCACACTCACCACAAACCCAAACAACCAATCAAACGAATAGAGATTTCTCGCTCCCCGACTAATCCTCACCGCATCCCTCTCCACCCCCGTCTCCCCATCCGTCCTCAACGCAATATTATACGCCAACCCCGGCAGATTCGGACACACCGCTAGTAGCAACGCCAACAGCGCGCGCCAGTTAACTCCACACACGTATCTATATCTTCCCAGGGGATCGTACAGCGCCGGCACATCCAGATGTTGTTTCCGCAGCACCCAGTAATCGGCCGCGAGGATACCCGCAATGGGCGCGAGAAATACGGCATAGCCGCCCATGAAAGAGAGGAAGGTTTGGGCCGAGCTGATGATTTTCCAAGGGACGATGACCCATCCGCCGACGATGGCGGCGATGACGCAGCCGCGTTCGATGTTGATGTAGCGGGGGAAGAGAACGGTGAGATCGTTTGCTGCGCTGATGGAGTTGGCGGTGATGTTGGTGCCGACTTGTGCGATGTACCAAGCGGCGGCTGCGAAAAATGCTGCGGCGCGTCCGCCGTGTCCGAGGTCCAGCCATTTGGCGAGGATGTCGAGGGGGTCCCAGAGGGGTTCTCCGTAGATGACTCCGCTGGCTGAGGTGGTGATTATACCGATCGTACCACACAGGGTGAAAATGAGAGGGAGGAAGGGAAGTTGAATGAATTGACCTTTGGAAGATCGTGCGTAGCGGGAGAAATCGGGGATGTTGCATGATAGTGTAGCCCACGTGCCTGTGACTGACGACATGCAGGAGAGCCAGAGATATGCTTTGGTGGATCCGGAGACGGTAGGCTGGAGATCAAAGATCGATCCTGAGCCGCCGGCTTTATGAATACACCAGCCCATGGTTGCAAGTGCGGCAACAGGGGCTGCGATGAGTTTTGTGACGAAGAGATATCGGAGACGAGTAGGGGGTATAAGGAGAAGTGGAAGTTGAATTATCCAGAAGAGAAAGTAGCTAAAGAAAATGTGATTAGTATTTCTTACTCTCCGTCTAGTAGAATGACATACCTAATCATTCCCTGCGTAGTGATTCCTTGGTCTTCTGGAATATGATTCGGCACATTCGCATAACTAGGCCAAATAGCCAATATCATAATCGTAACACATTGTGCTCCGCCCGCGCCTACTATACCCAACCAAAACATCGCCAGTACGGCTCTTGAAACTATACAAAAGTATGCAAAATAGTATCCAAACGACGCTCGGATTGCTACTGAAAATGGAATATGGAATTTGGCACCGATGGCCCCGTTGAGTACCACGGGAATCGCAACGCAAGTCGTTCCCACTACCATCTTTTGTGTTTATCAGTTTTGATCTGATGATTTAGAGATAGCTAGGTCATGTAAGGGATTTCGAATAAACTCACAATCGGAATTGCTTCTCTCCATGTTAACCCCACCGCTAGAACACTACTCGCCGTCTCCCAGGTACTCAGAGTGATTGTATCAGTTGCCCAATACGCCATCCTATATTGCATATTATCAGCCAACACCTCACTTGCTCTATCTATCATCTCTTCCCCAAAACAAGCCAATGATTTCCAGCATTCCCTATCCCCACCCCTGATCAACTCTCAACACATCCCTACGAAATCACAAATAACAAACTCACCACGTCCACAAAGTCCAAGTTTGATTTTCCTTCTTCACCGGATCCATATCCTCATTCGTCCAAACATGTTCTGGCGCCAACGCACTTTTCTGTTTCGGCAATTGCCATGCTCTGACCGTTGTGCATCGTTCTTTGATTTGTTTTCCAGTAGGAACATATGGCATCGAAGTGAAAGAACGCATCGTCACGTTTTGCCTCTTCTCAACAACAGCAAATAACCTCTTGACGGTATCTTTGAACAAACCCTTCTTTCCTCCAACCTCGAGCTTCAAAGCGCACTTCAAAGCAAGAGATCAAAGACCAAGACCAAGAATGACAGAAGACGAAATGCAGAATCTCGGTCTGTGGTATAAATACACATTTGTCTCAATACCTTATCCCACCTAAGCCCAAACTTTACCTACAAGGTAGGTAGGTAGGTAGCTTTCTATCCATTCATAAACCCCTCCTTCCCCTCATCGCAACTGCATATCGTGTACTACGCGATAGATATCGAACCGGAGAAGGATAAGCTGAATGATAAGGCCCATGCAGAGATATGCAGAAGCAGATATATACTTACCAGGGAGTGGTCGATCGTGGGCGAATCAGATGAGAATCATCCGACAACCTTGCACTTGCAGATCTCGATAGATATGGGCGAGATGAGATAGATAGGTGTCTTAGAAAAGCTTAATGAATGCTATTGCATCTTCGAGGATCATCTCATAATCATTATTCCATATACCTCACTTGAATGTATACACTAATTCCATTCGTGGCAATCGTATTCTTTCTTCACCATCCCATCGAAAATCTCCCCCCTTATCATCAAAACAACAACAACAAAAGGTACATGACCACTCCCAAAAATCCAAACAATAGTCTCGACCTCGTAATCTTACAATCAACAGACCAGCCCTAACCTTAACCGAATCCATACAACCTTACATACATACCCGCCTAGCGTACCTATCTAACTGTCGAAACCTACACAAGCCAGCACTACCTACCGAGCCTACGCACTAAAGATCTCCACACCGGGCATACTCCACACTCCCTCGATCAATGAATAGGATCCGAGCAGGAATCTCCAAATCCAATCCCCTCCTTGTGACGAGCAATTCTTTTTTATCTTCACGATTTCATCGAAAAGCGATCGTTCAGCTATCGTGAATCAGAATTCCACGACCGACTCTACCAAGGAAGAACAGGAAACATCCACCCGGGGAGAATCGAAAGAGTACCTACCTACCTACCTAGTACTCAGCCTGCTATCCACTAACCCCCATCTATCATCCATTATCCATCATCCATCATCCATCAGATAATGAAAAGAAAGAAATACGAAGAAAGGGAAAAGTTCTACGAGTATTCTAATCATAGGTATCGATTGAAGCTCTACTAGTAACCTTATTAATAGTCACAATCTCAAACAACACTTCACTTCCCTTCCCTTCCCCACTATCCAAACCCTTGCACAAACAACTAACTACGAGACTACCTCGAGCTCTCTCCACATGTATATAATAAGCAGATCTGACTACCGGTACCTACCGATACACATAATTCAAATCATCCAAACTCTCCACCACTCTCCTCGAATCATCTCATCATCTCTTTTTCGCCATCCCATCCCATCCATCCCATCCCATTCCATTCCCTTCCATTCCCATCCTATCCTATTCCCCCCCCTCGTCTCAAAATCACAATCACATCACATCAAATCACATCACATCACATCACATCACATCACATCACATCACATGACCATACATTGACAACACTATCTACCTATGTAAACCTACCTAACTACCTATCTAGCAATACAATCCTCACATTCACATTCACATTCATAATCCTCACCACCATTACTTTCTCGCCAGCTCCAACAAAACATTACGAGAACCTCTTCACAAATACATGTTACCCAATTGAATCATAAACTACCATTTGGATTTCAGTCATTAAAATTGATAGGGCGTGAAATTCTATACTTAATTTAAGAAAAATGATCACAAAGTTCCAAACTTCGTCTAGCAGCTGCAACATATGTCACGTATTGAAGCCCCCAAACAAAATGACAAGAATAAAAGACCATAAAGATGGATTTAATGATCACTCATACAACTCATCACATGAGGTAAAATGCTTCACTTATAATGCTCTCTGTTGTACACATCTCTATACTATCACAATGCATTTCCTCCACTTCAATACATGCATGATGCTATCCTCAAGGACTGCATCTAAAACACGCTTCCGCTGAATGCAAACTGCTAAAATTACAGATTTCACTATGAGCCCTAAGTTAAAATGATTTACTGTCCCTCCCCATCAGAGAAATATTCGAAATCATTGGGCACAGTAGCTTCCTCGTCACCCTCATCGTCTTCATCGACAGCGGTCAACACACCTGCGGCAGCAGCAGCTCCTGAGAATGCACCTGCGGCTTCACCTTGGGCATGGGCTTGACGACGCAAGTTGAAGGCTTCGTTGCGTAGATCCCCAAAAGTTGTAAACGTTGCAGCCTTCTCGACATTGACCTTCTTCACCTTTTCTTCAATCAGGACCTTTTCTTCTTCTGGCTGGGTATCAATCATTACGATGACACCCCCAGTAGGTTTCTTGACTGGCTTGTATCGACCAGCTGGGAAACTAATAAACTTGAGTTGAGATGGCAAAACTCTGGACATGTTTTCAATCTCATATCCAACCTTCTCCTTCTCAAGTTTCTTCTTCAAGGTCTCTCCGGGGGTATCTTTCTCGCCTTCGTCTTTTTTCTCGGCAGACTTCTCTTCAGTGTCTTTGGATGACTCATCTACATCCATCTTATCATCGGCTGAAGAGGGAAGTTTTGGTGTGGCAGGAGTTTGATCGATATCCATACTCTCTCGTCGTTGAGCACGCTCTTTCTTTTGTGCTCTGCGTTTTGCTTGAGCAGTTGTCGATAGTACGGCAGTTGCAATCAAAGTTGGTGCATCCTCAGTCTTGACTTCCTGCTCTGGGGGATAGTCGAAAAGGCTTGGACGAGTAGCACTGTGGAATTTGAAACTTGGAATCTCCAATTCGCTGTTCAAGCCGATCATAGATGTAGGCGTAAAGGTCAAGGAGAGGAAATGGGTGAATGGGAACCAGTACCAGTATTGTGTAAAGACTGCCATGCCGACAATACCTGCCATGTTCAGGTTACCGGTTTGAGTTTGTAATCCGATTGTGCAATTACGTCCTCCAGCATCAATGATACCCAATGCTAATGCACAACCAAACTTGGCCATAGCGTCCTCATGACGATCTGCAACGACCTTCTTCAAGGTTTTGCGAATTTCCGTCACCTTTGGATTCATTGCCTCATTCTGTTGAACCATGATCATGGCGAGAGAGATCAAGGCACCCTGTCGAACAAAGTCTGTAGGGTCCTTCATCATAGGCTCAAGCAAATCGATGGCTTCATCAAGACCGGTACCGGCACAAGAGATACCAAGAGCCATGGCGGCACCGTATCTAACATGTGGATTATAAGATTCGGACAAAAGTTCGACCATACGTGGCACACTTCCGGGCTTGCGGAACAGAATGAAACCCAAACTCATGACGGCAACACGACGAACATCGTCGTTCACATCACTGACGGCTACATGCAGTAATTTACGAACTGCCTTGTTGCTTCCTGTACCACAGTATGCCATAGCTACAGCCATGATACCACCATAACGGAGAGATGGGTCTGCGTCTTTCAACAATCCCTTGATGAGATCATCGGCTCCTTCTTGTCTGCCGTACATAACTAATGCCATACCCAGAGCAAGACCTCGAACAGTCTTCTCGTGTTGAGTATCGTGAGCATAGATGATCATGTCTTGCAAAACTTTCTCATTTCCAGTTCCCAACATAATGAGACCAATCGCAAGACCCACGGCCTCACCATTCAGTGCGGAATCGGTTAAAAGTACGTTTTGCAAGCTCTCGAGAATTTTTTGATCACCTGTAGCCATACCAGCAATACCCAATCCTAACGCACCACCATGCTGGATGACCTCTTCTTGGGTCTCATTGAAGCTTTTCTTCAGATACTCGAGGGCATCGGCGCCATGGTTGGCATAGATCAACCCATAAGCATAAAGAGCACCACCCTGACTATAATGTGAACCTGTGATTGACGAGGCTTTTGGGAGATAAGGTTCCAATAGTCTCTTGGCCTGTGAAAGATTGCCACGGTGAATAACACCAAGAGCAGCAGTAGCAGAAAACTTTGACCAGTTGACTGCCTTTCCTAGCCAATCTAGATTGTCGCGGAAGAATTTGTCGTTGGTTGTGCCGTGGTTCATGAACGCATTGCAGAAAGTAACAGCTGTGTGGAAGATGGAGTTGCGACCTTCAAGACTGTCACGAACCTTGTTGAGAATACTGAGGTCGGTGTGGTTATTGCGGTATAAGAATTCAAGGTTAAGTCGAATGGTCTCACTACCATTAAGGATCTTTCGGATCGAGTCATAGACCTTGAGTTGTTCATCCGAGGCTCCTTCGGTAGAGTCCCCAGCTTGATCGTTCAACTCTCCTAAGAGCTGATCAGATTCTGTTGCTACTCAAGAAATTAGTAAAAACTCAAGCATGGATATAGAGTCTACTCACGCTCCTCTGTAGATGGCTCCGCCTCGGTGGCCTTCTTGGGCAAAGATTTAATTACTTTGGCGAGGAATTCCTGAGTACCATTATCATACAAGTCGAAAGCGATCTGATATGCGATAGCGGTAGAAGTTTGATCATCCATGGTCTGAAAAAGGTCAGCCTCATTTCAAATAAAACGTCAAGTCACTGCTTCGTCCAGTTAGTGTACTTACCACCAGCTTTTTCAACATTGCCGATGCCTCTTCGTCGATGTTGAGGTAAACGACACATTTTGCAATTGCAAAATAATCGGGAGTTGGTATATCGTTCAATAGATCCAGGATCAATCTGAGTATCTCTGTTCGAAGCCCTCTCTCTTGTACGACGCCCATGCAAATGTCCAAGACATATTCCATCAATTCTTCTGTTGGACCAGCTGTACCCTCGGGCACCTTCGATTTTGACTTCTTTTCGTCGTCACTGGCACGCTTGATGACTCTTCGTAAAACCTCCAAGTTTCTAGCCTCGACCGCAATTCCTACCACTTGTCTATATCTCCCTTCGCGTAAACAATTCTCAAATAGTCTTTCAACAATCTTTTGCAGCGCAATCTGAGTAGAACGATCTGGTAAGATGGTAGAATCCGAAGCCTTGCCTTCTGCTACGGGCTGTTCCAACATGTTATTGGTAGAGGCTCGTGATAGCAGGGATTTTGATGGTAGAGTAGACTGCGAGAAAGGCGTAGTAGGTGAAGTCAACGCAGCAGCAGCAGCGCTGATGTCATTGAGCCCACTTGCAAAAGTCGTTGCGAGAGTAGGTAAAGCATTATCCCGTTTCTTTTCTTGTGGTGCAGCATGGTGTTGAGCAGACACACTGATATAGGTGTCGACACATTTCGAAATGATGGTTTCTTCGAATTCGCCTGGGTTGTCGAGTTGAAATAGATCACCCGCTCCGAGAGCAAATGACATACTTTCATTGTATGCTTGTAAGTGATAGTAGACCTTTGCCAACACCAAGGAAGCTAGTCGTCGCTCGGGGAAGGATTCATCTTCGTAAAGCGCCTCACTGAAAAGTGGCCAAATTAGTCTCGAGTTGGTCATGGTGATGGAGCTATCTTGAGATGGATTATCTGCGACGAGTTGGGTTTGACTTACATTTGAGAAATCGAACCTGCAACCTCTGTCCATAGGGTATCAATATCATCATTCAGCGTTTGAAGAGCAAAAACCTTGAGCTCTGGTTCTTCGTCTGAGAGGAAACCCAAGACACCAGAGGCTGAAGTTAGACTCGGCATGGTTGGTTGAATGGCTCGAAACCCGGAGAGATTTGACTTTGCAAGAGTTGAATTATTTGAAGAAGGTTAATGAAAGTTCCTCTTCAAGAATATGAAGGACTTGAAAGAGATTTGATGGATTTGGTAGTTGAAGATGAGATTGTGTAGAGTATACAAACTTGACCGGAGCGTATTGATTACAACAATCAGGCACACCTTTTGGCACGTCAACACTCACACAGCTTCAACTACGAATTAAGCTTAGTGGGAGAGACGGGATTAGCCGGCAGTGAATTGTAGGTGGGTAGGTAGGGTAGGTTACAAGTGGTGAATGAATCTTACATAATCAATCTGAGGGTTAGATAAGGCTGAGAGGTTGAGTTGACAAGAAGACGAGACAAGACAGGACAAGGCTGAGAACAGTTTTATTATTACGGAGGTCCATGTATTTTATTACCTATTACCTATACTAGGTAGTAGGAGCGACTAGGCACTTACCAACCTGTACGGTATGGTATTTCCCTCCTCCAGTATTGATTGATGCTAATAACTTAACGATCTTTAAATTCTAATTCGTATAAATATCAATCTTTTGAAGATATACTTTGAATCATCTTCATCGAAACTTTATATGTTAGATACACCGTATTCGTATTATAATAAACACATTTCATTCTTCACTTCAAATCATGCTGTAACACCTACTACTTATTAGACACATATGAATACCTCTGACTGGTATCCTCCCTCCCTGCCTCCCTGCCTCCCTCCCTACCACCTATACCACCTACCACCTATACCACCAGACTGTAACTACATAGGTCGTTCCATCATATGTAAATTTCCAAAGACCACAAACCACCACAAAACCACAAAACCACAAAACCACAAACTTATTATTATTGTCATTATTATTATCTCGCGTGCTTCAAAACTCCAACCCCCTATTCATCATCCCAAAACATTCAATTATTTATCTCCAAAAAATAAATAAATCCCTTCCAATATGTCCTCAATCTCGACGAGTACTGTAAAATTTATAATCCTTTAAATTTCCACATTTGGGTCCATCTGGTCGAGATCCCCTCCCAAAATTACTGTGGTCAATCCCGCCAATCTTGCCGTTATTGTTTGCGTAGTTCTAAACTTTTTCATCCTGATACGCTTTCTTTGTTCGAATGTGTTTGCGCCTGCCTCTCCTTTGCGCCAACTTCATTATCCCCAACATTCGAGAACGAACGAGATCAATCCAACCGTCCGACGAAATTCGACATCATCAACAAATGAACCACCGGTGGAAGGTCTGAAAGAGATATCGAGAGTGTAGCTCGTGGGGTCTGTAAGGGTGTATATGGTGGTGGTGTTGCTGCTACTGCTACCGCTACTGGACAACGAGTCGCAAATATGGACCTCCGCTCAATCATCAATACGGAAAATGGCGAAGGGGCGCGATCGAAACAAAATGCGCCGGCACCAGTTACTCCAATTCAGACGGGTCCCCCCTTCGGACAGGGACAACAAATCTACAGGAATTATAGTCATTCGTCGCAAGTCTCGCCAGGTCCGGGCAAACATGGCTCACAATCACAAGAGTACGCTTCACAAAATGGTGGGCCTTATGCATCGCCAACTACCTATCAATCAACCCATCTAAATCGTCCGCCTCCTCCTACTCCCATTCAAGCTCCTCCTCCGAATGACCTTCGTTCTCCAACAGATTCTTATTCGGCCCCCTCGCCTTATCGGCACACTTCCACTAGCATTGTCGGGAGTGGTCAATACCGGTTCCCGCAAAGTCTTCAAAATCCTATAAGTCCTGCTCAACGTCATCATTATCCTCCTCCAACTTTTCACCAACCTCAAAGAGAAATTTATTCGCAGTCTAATCCCCCTCCCCATTTACAACAACAATATAATTCACAGATTCAACTATCGCCAGTGCCACAAACACCTCCGATTGGGATACCAGGGGCAAATATTCCCTATTTTCAACATCAAAGATCACAATCTTCACTTTCGAATTCTACACCCACGTCAGTGCACAGTCAGCAGCAGCAGTATCAAAATCAATTCACTCAAGATAGTCCTATACACACAATTCAATTACCGCAAAATCAATTTCCAATTCAGCATCAACATCAACGGCAACAATCTCAGCACTCTCAGCACTCTCAACCTGGAACTCCTTTGGGTCCTCCTTTACAAACACAACGCCAATCATCCGGCGCATTTATACAGCCGACTAGTCCTTATCAGCAACGAGCAGTACCCACGAATCCTTTCAACAGTACTCAATACAATCAAATCTCTCCTGCGCCGGCGAACGCTTCGATTCCACCTCGAATGCCAACGACTCCACAGAGTGCTTACGACTCTCAAAGAACCTCAACAAGCTCCACGCAACAGAGATCTTTGATTGAACGAGAAAGAAGTCTCAGTGTCAGCCCCAAAACGCGTTTACCAAGTCAGACTAGAGGAAATTCAATGGTTCAGCAGCAGCCGGAAGAATTCAATAATTCTACAAAGCGTAAAATGGAAGATCGGGAAATGTCTTTTGAAGCGCCTCAACGAATTGACCAATATGAAGTCAAACCACAAATGAACGGCGATCATCGATCTAGCTCTACCGCTGCTCCTTCTCCTCAACAACAACCACCACCCAGAAAGAAGATTCGTTATACTGAGCCACCTATATGGGCCCGAAGTGCTAAGGGGGTAAAGGGTCTAGGCCGTAAGAACATCAACGGAAGACAACACACTCCCCAGCCAACCGCGCAAAGTCTACCAGCTACATTGATCAAGCAAGAAAGCAATGGTATGCGTCAGCCATCACCAGCAGTTCCTCGACCGGTTACAGGAAATGATTATGATTGGGATGGTCCTCTTGGTCCATGGGAGCCGAGCATATCTGGCACAAAGCCCCCTGCGGAGATAACGAGACTAGTGGCAGACTTTCTTTACATGCACGTTGTTAATCGAGAAGATACTGGAGAGTTAGCCAGTCATGGTGTGGAAATTGAAATTGAAGCAAAGTTAGGGCAACTTGTCAGTAAAGAGACGAATGTGAGATTGAGTCTGCCAGTTCGATCGGAAACAGTACTTTTGGATAATCAGTTTGTTGCCTTCAAAAGTACAATGACAGAGGTACGTTACACAAATCTTATATCATTGCCCCGCTAACACAAGTATAGGCTCAGCATAGAGGATTGAACGAGTTCTTAAATAAAAGAGTCCAGGAATGCATGCCAAGTAATAATAGTCAGTCGAAACGACGTGTTAAGATTGACTACTTACATCGACGTGAGACGGACAAGTTTTATGAGCTTCCGTCTTCAATGCATAGCACTTTACCTCCTGCTCTACGAGCTTTACTTAACCCACGTTATTCTGTGAAAGTTCGTGTTACACATGATCAGAAGACTGGCGAACCTCTGGCCAAGATTATCAAAGCTCGAGTAGCAGATTTGGATCTCTACTTCCCTAGTCAAGCACTCGATTGTCGAATTAGTATAAACTTTGAAATGAAGTTTGATGGCAACGTAGAAGAACTTATTGTTTCAAGTGATGGAGCCCAAAGACCGGATCGTAACAAGGATCGTTTGAGTTACAGACAATCGCATTATCAAGTGGACCTCACTCAAGTCACTCAAAACTTGGTATCAAATGTAAGTCTTTTATGCACCTAGCCTCACTCGGATATCAACTAATCATAATAGGGTGTATCTCGAACTGAAAAAGAACACGAGCTTGAAATCGAACTCTCAGCAGCAGCTGTTACTGATCAAGGTCTCAAGGCTAGACATGGCGAACCAAACGATTATTTCAAACTGGTTGATGGTTTCATAGATAATGTTCGATTATTGGCCAGAACAGCTATACACGTTTAGGCGGTTCTAGTAAAGCTTTCGTTCTTCAGACTTTATGAAGTCAAACACCCTATTTTGTTTATGGCACTTTTTTTCGTGGCGTTTGGGAATGGGGAAAATTCAAATGGGACACATCATAATGAATGTGTGGAAAAGATCGCAATGATATTTTGGTGGTAATTTCTTATTTTCGAGGAAAGGCAAGAGTTGTCCCCAGATTTACTTTTGCAAATATTCTACCTGCATTTCGGAGCATCATTGACTGGTTGCACATGGAAGGAAATAGTAATTTGGTTTTAAAGAAAGGCTTTCCATGTTGTTATTATTATTCTTACTGGGAGGGACGGGGAGAAATTGGGAGAGATTGATCATGAGGATGACTTTTGATGATGGGATGTGTAGATGAACAAAAGGGATGGAAGGGAGGACGAAAGGGAATGGATGGAAAAGGAGAAAGGAAGGCTTTTTATGCTTGCTTGATAGCTGGCGCGATGATATGATCGCTAGTTTGATACGATGTTATGCCATGCATACCTAAGTAGGTAGGTATATATGGTTTGTAGATTTTAAATGTAATAATGTATTTTATGTATTTGTCGTGGGACTTGCTGTAATCGTTTGTGTATGTATGTATGTATGTATGTGTAGATACTAGATGGATGCTGTATCAATACCTTTTCCTTTTTATCTCTCTCTCTCTCTCTCTCTCTCTCTCACACACACACATTAGCATATACCTTCAGGTTCGTCTTCTATACAGTTATGTTTTGTGTTACTGCAAGGACTGACAATGTGGCTGGAGACTGATTGAGGGGACTGATTGAGTATGATAAGGATTGGAATTGATCAGGGAGATACCTGATACCTGTTGCAACTTGCTTTTACTGCAGAGGGGTTGTTGGGGGTGTTAGAATACTTCGATGTGGTAGTAATCCTCTGATTGGAAGAAATACGATGAAAACAGATGGACTACTTGACTAGATGGTTAGGTGATTTCATTTCCATACTTGCAAGAAATGTAGCCAAAATATAGAAGAAAGCATTCGAGTCCTTGCTAGCAGTGATGGAGAGCTGAAAATGGGTTTAACGCATACCTTTATCACCCCTGAATAGCATTTGAAAATATATATGCCGTTGGTCCATTGAAGCAGGATAGTTAGGAGCTGCAAATCTGAGATTATAGATCCCGCACTTTGTCATCAGAAAGATCTGGTTGTCTTGTATGCGGATAGATACACAATAGCATGTAGATCAGACCAAAAACATCGATTTCAAAAGTGCGGGGAATTTAACATTCCGGAGATCAGTTGATCTCAAAATTTCATAGCTAGGTATGCTCGTTGAAGAACAGAGAGGAAGTTTATTTGTCTCTGTTGTTTCAGATAGATGTGAAGAGGTACATCGCCGAGAGGAAAGTCTAGACCTTTGAAAATCGCATGCTCGTACTCCGTACGGCCAGACGGTATGCATTCCGAGACCAGATGCACATGCCACAAAATGATAATCTACGAGAGGACGGACGAATCCGCTTTTCGGAGTCTGGGTGGCCGAGTGGCGTTACGCATCTTCTGACAGCACGCGGCACGAATACTAGATGGAATACCGAGAGCTTGGTTTGCTTCGTGGAATGACCCACGCTGCCATCCACACGTGCATGCATACATGGAATGGAATGCTGATGGAATGAATCCACCGCGTGAAAGGAGTCTAGAGTTTGGGGAAAGGAGTCTAGAGTTTGTATGTAACATGTTATTGATGTTTGCCGCAGGAAATGGCGAAATGTGCACGCAAGTACGAGCGGAATAGCAGATCCCGCAAAGTGTCACATATATTGTATTGTAGTCATCAGAAGCACACCGACGATCCCCATCTCGACTCCAAACTCTAAGACCAAACTCTATTGGAAATATCGGTAGTCATTGGCGGAGAGATGGGAAAATCAACCAGGCGCCGGAAAGTAAGAACGAAAGAGGTAAAATGTCGACCGAAATAAGAATTCTTCCAAACTGCCCAAAGGAGAAGAAATGTGGAAACTCATTAGCTGTAAGCGCTGGAGCGGCTCGAGAGCGGTTGCGGGAATATAATCATGTAATCATGTAATCATGTAATCATGTAATCATGTAATCATGTAATCATGTAATCATGTAATCATGTAATCATGTAATCATGTAATCATATAATCATATAATCATATAATCATATAATCATATAATCATATAATCATATAATCATAT
Source organism: Botrytis squamosa (assembly GCA_014898485.2). Lineage (NCBI taxonomy): Eukaryota > Fungi > Ascomycota > Leotiomycetes > Helotiales > Sclerotiniaceae > Botrytis > Botrytis squamosa. Next base: position 296,510 of record RCTC02000002.1, read on the forward strand.
AATCATATAATCATATAATCATATAATCATATAATCATATAATCATATAATCATATAATCATATAATCATATAATCATATAATCATATAATCATATAATCATATAATCATATAATCATATAATCATATAATCATATAATCATATAATCATATAATCATATAATCACACTAACTAGGGATAATGTATAATAATAAATTAGAAATACCTCGATTGCCGTCTTTACCAATAGGATGTCACCCCCTTTTTTTCCAAGTTCGTAGGATTTTACCGGCTTGGTGCCGTCTTGGGTACGTACCTCGTGCACATCTACTAGGTAAGATACATAGCAGAGTCAGGAAGAAACCCAGTCAAGACACTTCCAGTACCAGGAGCCAGTATGTACCTCCTTCCACTCTTGCTCTTTTCTCCCAAGGATTCAATTAAGGTTCATAATGTCGAACCATTTTCCTTGCAAATAAACGGTTTTGATGTGGTTGGGTTGCGTTGTTGGTCCTTATTGAAAGTCTCGACTCTCGAACAATATCCGCTTCCATTACTGCCTGACCTGACCTCGAACCCAGCGGGATGAATCATGAATGGATAGACAGAATAATCACCATCGCCATCACCATCACCATCACCATCACCATCACAACATCAACATCAACATCAACCAAATCTTCAAAGCCCCCAAGCTCCCAGGTAAGCTTACGAATACACGGGTAAGCCCTCCACCGGCGATCTTCACTGGTCGGTATCCATTCTGGTAAAGGAATATGCTTGTGCAGAATAATACGGAGGCGAGGATTCCAAGTTTTAGTAGCCCCGCAGAATTTGCCAGCATTGCTATGATCAATATGTTGTCGAAGTGCCTCCTTGCTTCAACCGTTAGACGCCCTTAGTTTAACTAACATTCTTCCCTTTGGATCTGATTCTTTTCCTTCTCCCACAACTCTCCTCCGTTTGCTGCAATTTCGTTGGTGCGTCAAAAGGCCACGAAAATCTTGCGCATGTAGCTCTCACCATGTTGGTGTCTTACACAACGCTGCTGTTCAGAGAGGATGACCACCACCAACAAAAATATACAACCAGACGTGCGCTTTCCTAGAAGCGACGATAAGAACAATGCTACTATTCGGAGTAGCGAGATTTTACCCATTCGTCGAATGATCGCGGGAGACAAATCTAAAAATCCAGCACCACAGAAGAAGGAAATCAAGTTTCGTGCCAGATTACCCAAGGTCAAGACAGGATGTCAAAATTGCAAGTAGGTGCCAGCCTTTTATTATTACCATCGCCTTTGTATCATAACTAATACACATGAAGGATCCGAAGAATTAAGTGCGACGAAAAACTGCCCGGCTGCTCTCGCTGTTTTAAATTCGGAATTTTGTGTAGTGGATATCCGAAACAACCGGATAAGATCAAACCAAATTCCCGTCAAATCGTGCCCATTTTACCCAAGGGGACGATTTCGGATATTGCACAAGGATCCATAATTGAATTGTACCTTGGACCTCGATTTACGGAAGAGCTTGAGGGTAGGTATTTTAAACACTTTTGTGAGAATGTGGCGGCAGGATTAGCAGGCCCACTTCAAACGAGTGTTTGGTCCGAGATCATTCCTCAGGTGTGTGAAATCGAGCCATATATTGCACATGGCTTAGTAGCACTGGGTGCTTTCAGCAAGTATAGCAAGGAGATGGTCCAAGGGGGTGAATCGTCAGATACCAAAAAGCACCTGGAATACGCTTTGCGAGAGTATGGAAAAAGTCTACGAGGTATGCAGAAAGCAATTGATGGAAACGTGAGCCGGAGTCCAAGAACAGCTTTGATTGCGTGTATGATAGTTTTTTGTATCGAAAGTCTACAAGGACATCAAGCATCCGCTTCTATACACGCAACCAATGGTATCATGATGCTCTACGATTACTATCAATCTTCAGCAGCCGGCACCGAATTCACAAAAGAGAACGTCATCGGACCTGAACTTCGGCGAGCTTTCACGGATTTAGACTTACAAGTTTTGCACTTCCTTGATATTCGTCCGCCAGCTCACCACGTTATCATAAAGGAGCAGCTCAATCGATACCATCTCCACGGAGCCCAAGTCCCAACTTTTCAGAACATCAAGGATTCTTACGAGTATTTACAAATGATCATGAGAAGGAACCTTCATTTCATCGATATAGCCAGGAAATTACTTTTGGAGACTGACTTTCAAGAGCAATCCACAACCTTTTCACCCAAAGATTGGGAAGGAGCTGCAGATTTACGCCAAAACAATAATCCATGGACTCAGCTAGAGCCACGCGCCTCTCATTCTTCACCTGCGGCATCATGCGATACTCATCCGTGCGGTAAAATCTATGGGGAGGAGGAATCTGCCGCGATGCCTCAAGAATCTCTGAATCCGACCAATTCCGGCGTCGAAGGTGGCTTCGCGGATCCCTGTATGGATTATGTAGCTGCGGCCCGTTTTCCACCCGAAATTCTACGAGAACGCGATATCTATCTGGCAGATCTGATGCATTGGGAAAAGGCATCTGAATCTATTCTTCAGAAATGTCTCGCATCTCCTCACCACTCGCAAGAATTTCGGACGGCGGCTCTCCTTAAAACTCACGCCGCTGCTAGTGCCATTCGTCTCCACGGCTCCTTTTTCATCGATGAAATTCAATACGATCAACTTACACATTATTTCCAAACTATTATTACTTATTGCACATACCTCCATCCTTATTACAGTACCTCATCCTACCACACAAATCTGGGGATCTTAATGCCGCTCTTCGAAGTCGGTACGCATTGTCGAGCGAAGATATTGAGAGATCAAGCAATCGCAATGTCGTTTGTGAGTAAAGAATATAGAGAGGGGGTATGGGATAGTTATGTCGGCGGATTCATCTGTAAATGGATTCGAGATCTTGAGGAACCGTGGCGAGATGAAAAGGGACATATTCCTGCGGATAGAAGAGCGAAGATTGCGGGATTGAATGTGGTGGTTGAGAAGAGGAGGGCGCAAATGTTTTGTTCGCAGCGGATTGGCGTGAGGAGGGAAAGTGTGACGAAGGATATTATTGTTACTTGGTGATGGATGGGTTTAAGGGGTAGGGGTAGGGGTAGGGCGCGAAAGGAGGGAAAGGAGGGGAAAAGGATTTGCACAAGAATCTTGGATCGAGGGTATATTGTCCGGGATTGGATTGGATGGGATTGGAATGAATGGTCGTATGTAATGTAATGTATTCATTGGGGAATGATGGGGAGTGTGTGTATATGGTATATATAGTATATATAGCATAGTATAGTATAGTATGATATGATATAATATTAGAATCAAAAGAATCCCAAGTCAAGTCAAGTCAAGTCAAGTCTATTTCTTCAATTAGCAATATTCGATTCGATTCAATTTCATATTATATCATATCCATTCATCTATCTATCTATCTATCTATCTATTTCTCCATCTATTCCTCTATCTATCTATCTATTTCTTTCAATAAGTAGATAGGTAGGTAGGTTAATTAATTAGTTTGTAATCTCATCTAATAAGATTTATTTGTTTGATTTCTTCTATTCTTCTATTCTTCTATTCTTCTATTCTTCTATTCTTCTATTCTTCTATTCTTCTATTCTTCTATTCTTCTATTCTTCTATTCTTCTATTCTTCTATTCTTCTATTCTTCTATTCTTCTATTCTTCTATTCTTCTATTCTTCTATTCTTCTATTCTTCTATTCTTCTATTCTTCTATTCTTCTATTCTTCTATATCTCCTTTCAGGAGCTTACCTTACTTGAAATACCTACCTACCTACCTACCTACCTACCTACGTATTTATATCTATTATATCTATTATATCTATTATATCTATTATATCTATTATATCTATTATATCTATTATATCTATTATATCTATTATATCTATTATATCTATTATATCTATTATATCTATTATATCTATTATATCTATTATATCTATTATATCTATTATATCTATTATATCTATTATATCTATTATATCTATTATATCTATTATATCTATTATATCTATTATATCTATTATATCTATTATATCTATTATATCTATTATATCTATTATATCTATTATATCTATTATATCTATTATATCTATTATATCTATTATATCTATTATATCTATTATATCTATTATATCTATTATATCTATTATATCTATTATTGTTTATAGTTTCGATGACCGTCAGCTAGTACCGGTAGGTTGGTGAGTGGTTGGTGAGTGGTTGGTGAGATTTCCAGATATATATGATGAGATCGAGGGGGAGAGGAGGGGGATTAGGTAGGTACCTATCTATGTACATTTTTATCTCGTACGCTTCCAAGGTTAGCGATGTAAATGAGATGAGAATGAGAATGTACAGCTGGAAGCTGGAGAGGAGAAGTTATGGTGGACGGTTCGATAGATGATACATTCACATTCACATTCACATATAAGATGACATGCACATGCACATGCATAGGTACATACATACATACAAATCTCAGAGAGAGATACGTATTTTACCATTTCCGCACAAAACACGTAGACAAATTGGGTATCATTCCATTGCACTATAACAAATTACTCCATGCCCTTGAACTTCAAGATTCCATTTTCAACCGGTCCTTTCTTTCCCCTCTTCTTCTTCTTGCGTTTCTTGCGTCCGCCATCTTCCTCATCGCTGCTGTCTGCCTTGGCATCACTATCATCGCTGTCTTTTTCCAATGCGCGCTTTCCACCATCACCCACGATATCGTCATTATCCTCCATATCTTCTTGCTCTTCTTCTCCCTCTTCTTCTTCATCTTCCTCGACCCTTTCGTTCCAAACTTTAACCGTATCTCCACCTCCAGAAATCAGTCTTCCTCCAACATCAAATCCCACCGCGACAACCGCCTCAATATCATCATGTTTCATATCCTCCACTACCCCCTTCGTCCCCCCAACCCTTACAATCCTCACACTCCCATCTCCACATCCAACCACCACACATTTCCCACCATATCCACCCTCCAAATCCTCCGGCATCGCAATCATAGCATCCAGACTCTCGCCGCCCGCCTTTCCACCCCCATCCACAATAATCCTCTCGCTCTGATCATCCCAAACTCCCTTTTCCCAAAGCGTAATAACCCCATTTCCATTCCCCACACAAACTTTTTCTCTCCCGTATTTTCCCTTCGCAGGTAACCCGCTCACAAAAACACTACTCAGTAATTCCTCTTCCTGATCCTCACTTTTGACGAGCACTCCTCTCCTGAGATCCGTAACCGCCAATGTAGTTCCTCCCGTCGTGATCCACTGTTTACTAAACCCGCTCGTGCTCATTTCTGTAGGTGGGAGCGGTGATAAACTAGATATGTAGTCATCGTGTGGATAATGTGTCTGAGCCGGTTTACCAGATTTGAAAGACGAATTGTCGCGGAGATCGTAGAGATGGAGAGCGCAGGAATCGGTGGCTAGGAGGAGAGTTTGAGGGGAGAGGGCGTGGAGAAGGGTGGGAGGATCGAGTTTATCGGTGTTGGTATTGGGGATGAGGATTTTGGAGATGACCTGGCCGGTGGAAGATGCGGCGGCTTTCAGGAGGGAATCAGTGCCGGCGGAGTAGAGAACTGGGGTTGGATGTTAGTATGTGGCAATTGAATATTAGAATTTTGATTAGTTTGCAGATGTAAGATGAGATTTCAATCAAACAAATGCATGAGAAGGAAATGGAAAACAAACCTTCACCATCATGACTATACCCCAATGTCCTGCAACTTCCCTTGTGTCTCCTAGTTCTCCATTCCGTGTCAATAGTGCTAGTTCCCGTGCTTACCACACTCGTATCTCCATCTTCATCCTCAGCAGAAGCTCCAGTAGGCGGTAATCGATAACTTTGCACATGACCAGACGAAAGACCAACTGAGAGAACAGGTTCGGTAGGATGTAGAGCTTGGGCGAAGAGCTCGGAGCTGAGAGGTAAAGAACAGAGGTTTTCAAACATGGTGGTTAGATGTTGATATGATTCTGAGAGGACTATAACATTATCTCATTGAGATTGCATCGATTTCGGATTCAATTGGAAGAGTTGGAGGAGCAATTGATTAAAACTTTCTTTTTCATGAAAGAGAAATTTTGACGAGGCTGGGGACGGGAAGGCTACACTTTTGCGACGGAACGGGACAGGGCTCACCGGGAACTAAGGCAGGCTGGCCGGCACCTTGCAGCTATCTAATCTGTAGCTTCTTTTACTCTTTGATCAAACATACTTCCATCATGCAGCTCACAGAATTTATTATCTAACAAACTATTCCCATTCTCCATTATTGAAAAACACCTCCTCAATAAAGTAACATACTTTGCCAAACTATGAAGCTCTCTAAACCACCTACTCAACCTCCACCCATTTCACACCCACCAATTCCGGTTTCTTCATCTGTAACAACAAGACAATCTCACTATCCCACACACTCTTCTCCGCTCTTTTCCTTGCCTCTTCAACACTCTCTCCCTTTTCAGGAACCACCTCAATGCGATGCTTCCTAAACAACGAAACCATCGTCGCCACAAATTCCACCTGCCCAAATTTTTTCCCCGGACACGCGCGTGCTCCTTCCGACCAAGGAACATACGTACCTTTCTGTGGCGAGAAGAGAAATTCTTCTTCTGGTGTTGACTTGGGAGTTGTCGATTCATTTGGAAGATCTTCCTCTTGAAATTGAGTTTCGGAGTCGGATTTCTTACTGAGAATCCATCGATTAGGACGCCAGATAAGTGCATCAGAACCCCAATATTTCGGATGCGAGTGCATTGCGTTGATATTAGGTATCACGCGCGTATTTGATGGGATGACGATGGTTTTTCCATTGAGTGTAAGAGGTTGCGGTTCCGCACCTGTTGATTTAGCGATTCCTATTAGGGGGTTTAAGAGCCGAAGAGTTTCGAGCTGGAGTTTCTTTTAGTTTCTTTCCATCAATGTATGGATGGTGAAAGCAGGACGTACCAGAACTGCTAGACAGCGATTCAATTTCGGATAATACTCTTGATATTTCGATTGAGTATCATCATTGATAACCACAGCATGTATCTCCTCGCGCAACCATTCCTGAACTTCTGGATTGGCAGCAAGGAGATACAAAGCCCAATTCATCGTGATGGCCATAGTATCATGTCCAGCAAAATTATACACAAATATATTGCCATACACCTCATCCTGTGTTAATCCTCTTCCACCCATACCCTTATCTCCCGTCAACTCAATCATTTCATCAGACGCCATGATTAGCGAATTAATGAGATTCCGATTCCCAGATGTTCCTTGATGTATAACTTCTTTCTCCTCTCTTACCATCGTCTCCATATGATCCCTAAAATCCACACAAGCTTGACCCAAACGACTAAACCTCTTCGGCAACCATTTGTTGCTGAGAAACTTCGGCCCAAAAACTAGAATCATCAAAGCATTTTCCAAAATCAAAGCCAACGAATCCCGATAATTAAACATATGCCCCTTCTTAGGAGATTCCGCCGCCTTTGTAAATGAATACGGTTTACCAAACCCAGCGCCCGATAACACATGAAGAGACAGCGTTCTCGTATCTTTATGAATGCGACGGATGGGTGCTGGTAGCGTTTTCCAGTATTCTAGTACTTCGGTTGCTTGGGTTAGTGCTTGAATCCATACCGTGCTACTATTTTGTTCGTTGAACTGTGCGCCGGTGACTTTGCGTTGGCGTTGCCAGTCTGCTCCGCTGGCCCGGATGGATGTTAGTGGATAGCTCACGGACAATGATGGATACGATTATAGTAATGATACGAATATACGTACGGTAGAAATATTAGGACCAAAAACATCCAACATCGCTACAACCGCAAACATCAAATTAGCCAAAACTCCCTCTCCCTATGGAAACCCCCAAAAGAAAAACCCACCCAACATCTCCGCCGGCCTCGGAAACCCCTCTCGCTTCCGAAAAATCTCCACAAACGCTTCCTTCTCACAAACATAAACCCAGTTAAACCCCGGCGTCACCAGCACAACCGCATCTCCCTTCTCCCTATGCACACGATACTTGACGTAGTATTCCCAGCCCAGTTTGCCATAGCGCGTGATATCGCATTCGCCGTATAGGAGACGGATGAGAGGGAGGATGAAGCGCTGCGTGAGGACCCAGAGGGGGTTGTCCGGGCTAGAGGGGAGGATTATGAGGGGGAGCTGGGTTTGCAGCGCGGTTTGGTAGTTGTGGTAGAGGTGGTAGGTGGTGTAGAGGATCCAGGATAGGGGGAGGAGAAGGAGAGGGGAGGTATTAGATTCAGAAGAATAGGATGAGATGGGTATTTTGTGCTCTTATCGCGATTCTGTAATGGAAAGAAAAGGTGGAAAGAGAAGGGAAATCCGAATTGAACGCTGGTTTTATTGCATACAAGAACCAACAGCGCCATGTGTTGGTAAACATGTTGGAAACGGCACCAATAACCATTAGCTTCCGGATTTCACAATTTTGCGGCATAAGTATCAATGCACAGCATGATTGTTTCACTCGATTGAGTATGTATGTCGTGGAAGCCTCGAAACTGTTTGAGTCAAGGTAAAGGTCCCTTAAACGACACTTGATTTTTGTTGAAGATTTCAAACTTCAATCAGGGACAGAACAAATTTGAAACCCGACACCTGTAATACCTTGATGATAACAAGAAAGCTATACTATAGCCAGAAAGATGCCTAACACGATCACGATCGTCAATATTAAAGTACATATTAAACAAATCTATATTGCTAAAATCATCATCGTTCATTCATTTATACCCTGTGGCTTGATTACATCAAGCTAGTCTCTTGCTACCCCCAAAACAGCAACCCTCCATCCTATTTTGATCTTGCACAAGCTAATGACAATATTTACTTGATTGTCAAAACAACAGCTAGCCAATGATGAGAAGTATGGTCAAGCAGCAAAGCATGTTCCTCAACCAATGCGTGCAATTACGAACAAAATTGCATTTCTCAACCTAAACTCCCATTCATGTTCATAAATCATTCAAATTCGACCTCACAATCCACCATCAAATCTTTTAGCAAGTGGACTTCCCACCTTTGGTGCCCACTGCAAACTCTTCCTCCTAGCTGCCATCAATCTCATCATGACACTCTGATCTTTTTCCTTCCTCAAGAAACCCATGCCGTCTCCCGAGTTTCCACTTCCACTGCTCTCATCCTCGTCAAAGTTCACAAACTTCTTATTTCCACCTGGAGCTGTCATCTGCACCAATTTATCCTTCTTGAAATAATAAGGCGTTTGGGCACCTGGAGTTTCAGCACCCCACAATCCTTCTTCCGCATATGCACTGATTGTTTCCGGGGCAGGTGTAGCGGGAACAGGGCTTAACATCCAATTGTCGTCACCCAATTCATCTACTTCACCATCTTCATTGGAAATAGGTGATTTTTGCCACTGTGTTGATTCTCTTCTCTTAGATTTGAGGGTCATTGGTGTGGTATCCGGATAGGTCAAGGTTGAATACGTAGATTTTGCAGGTACAGTTGATGGAACGAGGGTACCATTGAGATTAGCAAGTGCACGAGGTTCCATACTCTTGCGACGACGTGCACCTCCTCGAGGAACCATGGCTGTATCAACTGCATAAGAAGCTTCATCGAGCCATTGGTTTTCACGTTCACAACTATTGATCTTGTTAGCGAACTGGTACAAAATAAGGCGTGCCACCCAAAAAGAACTAAAAAAAACTCACTCTAAAACCCAACCAACACCAACACAAGAAACTACTCCTCCAGTTTGTTTAGCTTTCTCGAGTGTCCTCTTTCCACCATCTTTGAAAACAATATGCGTGATTCCAATTTTGCTTTTGTCATCGCTGTTTGGATTCCATGTCCATGTCTTGACACATTTGGCGCCCATTTGTGTAAGCAATTCGGTGAATAAACCACTAGCATCAGCGCCTTCAGTGGTATGTACATCAACAAAGACTACTGCTCCCTTCAAAAGTGCTGTGTTGAGATCCGGACGTGGTGTACGGGCTGGTGTGGCAACTGTGGACCAAGTAAAAGTCTCTGATTTGATAGGAGTAGCAAATTGCTGGCTATCTGCACTCTCCGTGGATTCTTCTTCTTGTTGAGATTTAGGTGTACTCTTGGATGGCGAGTATGAGATCACGGTATTGTTACGAGATAACGAGCTAGATGGGCGTACAGCTGGAAGTTTCGAACTACTAGCGCTTCTCTTCGCTTGTGATGGCCGCATTGGAGTTTCATGAGCACCTTTGAGTGGCACTTTTGCGACGGTATGGAATGTTCTCTCGGTCAAAACACGCTTGGGGGTCGTGAAAGCTGAAGCTGAAGCTGCTGGTGCAGTTGGTGATTGAGGCGCAGGAGCCAAAAGTGCGGGATCGATTAACATTTCATTTTCATCCCCATATTCTTGGCTAGCGTCTGAAGGACTAGGCTCTCGCTCAGGTATAGGCTCTTCAAGCTTGCCCACGATCGTCGTTTCATGTTCTTCATCTTCGTCGTTTTCTTCGTGTTCCTCTGCAATTTCATGTTCCTCAATTTCGTCATTTTCTTCGTGCTCCTCTGCAATTTCATTTTCGTCATCATTGCCTGCTTCAAATGCTTCGGGATCCAACATCGACAACTCATCAGCTTCTTCTGCGAGGTCGAGATCTTCCTCTAGGAGTTCAATATCCTCGAACTCTGGCTCACTGTTCTCAGCCTCAAGAGCATCAAGTGGAATAGATTCGTTCTCGGCCATGTTGAGTTCGTCTCGAATTCTCATCTCGTCCTCGAAGTAACTACTCTTAGCTGGGGAAGCAACAGCTGGAGAAGCTGCAGCCGTGCTCAAGTCGGCAAACACTTCATTCGCTGATACTTTTCGTGCGGGTGAGGCAGGGTCGGCGATTTCATCCTCGATTTCAGCAAATTTTTCAGGGCTTGCAGCCATCCAGTTACTGAGTTGTTTTGCTAAAGGAGTGAAACCAATCTTTTCCTGATTGAATCTGCTTGAAGATCGCATCGCTGATTTAATTGTAGTCATTTTAGGAGTCTTGTTGATGTTACCAAGCCGGACTGGTGTTACAGGAGAAGAAGCGAAGTCGTTAGTAGAAACCTGAAAGTTGGCAAGCGGGGCGAGTGAATATTTTTTAGCCGCAGGAGCAAGCTCATCTTCTGAATCCGAGTTGTCGTCGGTCGGTTCTTCGCGGAGCTCAAAGGAACTGCCAGTATTCTTACGAGGAGGCGAGCATGGCGGTGTAGTACTCTGAGCTTCGACAGTCTCGACTACTTCATTTGTATCTTCAGTGGCCACTGGGTCGTCGAATTCTTCTTGGACATCATCCACGACAAGTTCTACAGACTCGTCTATTTGAGGTGGAAGTTCAACCGCAGGTGACAAAGCTGGATCAGCAGAGCGCGGCATGATCGATGAGAGTCGACCGGAGAATTCTAGAACTGGAGTTGGCAAAGAGTTCGTCTCCTTCGAGATTGGACTGTCATTGGAAACATTGTTTTTGAGGGCGCTTGAAGGTATTGGAGGAAACATCGGACCAGGACGGATTGCGCTCTTCATGAGAGTTCTCGGGGTTTCAAATTTTGAAATCTTAAAGGTGCTGGCTTTTGGAGTGGCATCAAATATTGAAGCACCCTGATTGGTTCTGATTGGTGACCCAGCTTCATCGACTTTGGTAGGTGACTTTGGTCTTCGAGCTGGCGATTGAAGAAGAGATGCTTTGAAAGGAGATGCGGTTGTCGAAGGTTCTGGTGCAAACAAATTGGGTTTGAAAGGTGATCGCATGCTATGTCCAAATTCAAATCTTTGCGCATTTGATTTCAATGTCTCCTTGAAAGGTGACGATTGTGGTGAGCGTCGAGCAGGGCTTGTCAGTGTTGATGCATTGAAAATCTGGGTAGGTTCCATTGAAGGTTTATCAGCAAATGATGTAGGTATATCCAGTTTCTTCTCTGCAGTTTGTGGGGGTCGACGAGCTGGACTCATCATACTAGATGCATGGAAATCCAGTTTAGCTCCTTCTATAGGTTTTTGTGCTGCAAGGGATTTCGAGAAATCAATCTTTTTCGCAGTATCAAAGATACTTCCTGGTGGTTTGACAGGACTCTTCATCAATGATTTCATTGGAGTCTTTACTGTTGTCGATAATTCATCGTCTGACGACTGTTCCTTTTTCGCATTAACTTGTGTCGCTTTCTTCGGGCTTAACGGTAATGGTTTCTCTACCTTCTCGTCCTGGCCAGGCTTGGCTCTAGCACGAGTTGCACGAGTTGAAGCTGTTGCAGATGATACAGGCTTTCGAACCGGTTTTGCTCGCAGTCCTGAGGCTGTTTCTGTAGCCTTGGGCTTTGCTCGTGAGGACGGTAAAATATTCTCCTTGTCTGGTTCCTCAAACTTGACCCTCTTCTTCGGTCCCATGGCGCGTGAAAGCGTAGCAGAAGGAGCACGTGTGCGAGCGATTTTCGTTGCAGGTTCCTCGACCATAATTGATTCCGGTTCCGCCTGAGATGCATCTTTCCTTGGTCGACCTCTTGTAGGTTTGGGGGGTGGAGGGGCTGGCGCTTCGATTGTAGATTTCTTTGGTCGACCTCGAGTTGCTTTTACAGGAGCCATGGTTTCCTCTACCTCCGTTTCCACTTGTACATTGGCTTTCCTCGGTCGTCCGCGAGTGGGTTTTGATTCTGGCTTGGTCTCTTCTCCTAATTCGTCGTTTTGTTCTTCATCTTCTTCATCTGCTCTAGTCTTTCTCTTCGCACTTGTTGTAACGGTGGTGGCCTTAGCTGCTTTCGATACGGCAGGTGCGGTTTTGGAAGATTTGACTCCAGTATCTTTTGTTGACTTTGCGGCTGCCCTCGCGCGGGTAACACGTTTTGGTGGTGATGGATCCATGATTGTAAGTTATTCGACTTGTCGAGGTTAGTAAAAGTATGAATTGAATCTCTAGATAGAGTTACATTTGACGCGATTTAAAATAAATGTAAGTAAGTCTCGAAATTTAGCAAGAGAGAATGTTGATTTCATTCAGGAAGTAAGGTAAGGATTTCAAGCTAATGCAAGGATAATTATTGATAAACATTTTCACGGGTCTCACGTTGGCGGATCAACCGAACCTGGTCACGTGCCGAGAACAATCTTGAGCAACACGTCATCTCAAAATGTATTGTCTCGCTTCAACCTCGTGACTGAAGTCTTGCGTCGTGATTGAAGTCTTTCTTCTATGGCAACTTGATGATGGATACAAATCATTCTATATGGGCAGTATCGTATCTAATAAGTACAGGAGGTATTGGTTGAGCTTGGAAAGCAGTCTTACATTGGTCCATGGGCTGCCATTTCAAAGGGTGGGTTCGATCGTAGTGGAATGGAGCATCTATCTCTCCCTGCAGCTGTTTTCAAATATCAGCAACACCACATTACAATCTATGAATTCTAACAGGATGAACATCAAATCAGCATACAATATACTCGATCCTTTGCCATAAGCCAATCTGCCCAGATATCAATATGAGGTTCTCGTACATCTTTGACACTTTGCACAAGGTAAGGCAGTTCCACAATTTCTCTTCGACCTGGATCATGCTATCTCATAGTGACCTCATCGACATCTACACGGGAAAATGCATGAAAATAGTACAATTTTCAACAAAATAATGCAACTCATCAACTCACAAATCACGATTATACGTGGTTTGATATTAGGGACTGGCCATTCTATTGTTTGTCCTGGGAAGAGTGTCACACGGCGCACAAATCGTTTTGCGCCACCAAGCAGCTGAATCGCGTCAAATAATTTCCAGAAGCAATAAGGTATTTTTTTTCCAAGTGCAGTCAAAACTACCCTCCTGGTATTATCTCTCTCTCTCTCTCTCTTTCTCCCTTCCTCTCTCTTCTGCTTGGCATATCCTGCCATTAGACAAGAAGGAATGTCGAGCTTTTTCACTGTAGACCCAGCCGATCCTCCAAATCCTCAAGATGTCGTAGGCACCTATCGTCAAATCTTCGAAAATCGCGTGTTAGAAGGAACGCTTCGGCCTATGGTGGTACCATATAATCTCTACGGTTTTATACTACTGGGAATTTATCTCTGTGTGCGGCATACAAATCGACCATTATTATACAAGGCGCGGTGGATTGTGCTGGCTGCTATAACATGGTTTCAGCTCAAAACACTATGGCACACCAGCAGCACGAACATGGCAATCAGTTTCGTGGCAGGCTTGATGAGTGTTTATGGTATTGTTACAAGTTTGACCTGGTTGTTATTTATGCGGCCACAGTTTGATGCTAAGAGGATTGAGAGAAGGAAGATTCAGGAAAACAAAATCATCGCAAAGGATAACAAGCAGAGAACTACAGCACATGGAGAGGGCATGAAGTTACATGTAAGGCAGCGCAATAGAGTAGATGGAGAAGAAAACAAACTTTCCTCTGGCTCAAAGGCACCAAACGGCAAAGATATAGGGGCGCTTCGTGGTCAGCCGGCGGCAAATGAGACAACGGAATCTCAGTACTATTGGCAATCATACCCAGATGACATTTGGGAGAGATTGGACTGGATATCCGACTTGATTATCAATTTTCGTGGACCTGGTTGGAGCTGGGCAATTCCCAATATACCAAAGCCTCTCCCATCCGTCTACAACAAATTAGGAGAACCTGCAGATGAAGCAGCGAAACATGATATATCTAGAACAGGAATCCAGCGCTTTAACACAAGAAATGAACTCTTCAGGGCTCAAGTTCCCCGTTTCATTATTGGATATTTCTTACTTGACGTCGTCAAAACTATCATGATGAATGATGCATATTTTTGGCTTGGTCCCAACAATTATGCTATGCCTCCACATGTTGCAGTAATGCCTCCAATCATACGCTCTCTATATCGTGAGCTTTTATCAATGGCTGGGGTACTCATTTCTTTAGACATGGTATTTCTTTTGGCCCCTATAGTAGGATGTATACTTCTCGGCCCATCCTCATTCATGGGTCTCAGGGGTGAAGCATGGTACTACCCCACCACATGGGGTTCTTTTTCGGTCATTGCAAATAAAGGCCTTGCCGGGCTGTGGGGAGGTGCTTGGCATCAAATATTCCGTCTCATATTCTCCTCACCAACAAACTATTTGATCACAAATGGATATTTAGATGCCAAGTCCTCAACTACAAAGCTCATCGCTTCGGTCTTTGCCTTTGGTATATCTGGAATCTTGCATGCTGGCGGTAGTATATCTCAAATTCCTGAAACAAGACCATGGAATCCACCTAAATTTTTCATGCTGCAAGCTGTTGGGATTTTTCTGCAAACTGGCATTTGTGCCGTCTTGTCTCAGTACATCAAGAATACCCCGAAGCCAATGAGGCAAGCAATGAATGTAATCTATGCATTATCATGGGGTCTACTGACTGGATGGTTTATAGCGGATGACTTTGCTCGGGGTGGGATTTGGCTATATGAACCCATTCCCATTTCATTACTTAGAGGTTTAGGATTTGCTGGTAAAGATCATGGGTGGTGGTGTTGGGAGCATGTAGGACTTGGATGGTATACTGGAAAGCATTGGTGGGAGAGTGGTATTTCAATATGAGGTGATTAGAATTTATGATTTACGAATATTACACAATATGGCAGTATGGAGTCTGAGAATTGGAGTCGACTATGTTTGAGTAAAAAAAGATCGTGCATTGGGCGAGAGACAGACGACATAGGGGAAGCAGGATTTCACTGGTCCAAAGCGCAGTATAAGGATGACGGGTTATTGAGTCTCTTCGGTGCATCAATCCTCTTCGTAGCTTTTATCATGCTCAAGAGTCTACGGCCTTTTGAATATCAAATGCTTTCGAACCTGCACTACAGTCCAGATTTAAGAGAACTTAAGGAGGTGTACGTAGAGGGATTGGGAAAGCCAAGTAATACTAATGATATTGTTATTCGAATCTATAGCTTCATCATTCGTATTGCTAACTGAATTCACATTATCTCTTCTTCCTTCCATCCAGCAATAGACATTTATTTCATGTGTAGTGGATTTGCGTCGATTATGAAATCACAACAAACACAGACCCCTTCTTGAGAGCACCAGAAAAAATGATGCTGACATCTTATCATGTCATTACTTCTCATGAATTCGCCTACAAAGGTTAAAATCTCAGCCCCAACCTGTCAACATTGACTGAACAGAGAACCGCGCGAACTTTAAATGAAGTTCCAAATCCATACTCAAACTTTAAGGTCCCGGATGAGAGGGCAGGAAAGCAATCCATCAGCTAAGTACACTATCCCATCCCCACGAAAAGGCCAAGCTCCCCATCCCCACAATCTGCCGAGTAGAAGCACACGCGGCATGAATTTCGTTCGCGTTTGGCTGTGCATGCATGTGTGTGTATGCTTGGCCACGGCAACCTCTCATATGTCTTTACTATCTTATCTCCCCTACACCCCCGACCATGATCAACACTAATTTAATCAAGCCCCAACATGCTTGGTAAGTGTCTTTCCCAACCATAATTTTTCGATAAGTATTGCTCACGTTCGGTACTAATCTACTTACATTCATCTAAGTCATGTCAACGTTCCGCTTTCGTATTGACTGACCGACTCTCACTAGCCAAGAAGGTACTAAGTAGCGTACACACGATTAGATACGTGAATTCTACTCGCTTCAGAGCTGAGCATGCGATGTTTAGTTTGTGGGGTAGCGACGTGTGAAGGTGGACGGGTGGTGGAGTGCCAGGTTTTAGTCCAAGGCAAACCCCGCGTTTTCGCTTCCCCAGATTATTTCAATTCTAGATTTTGTGGGAAGATGGGGGAGGTGGAAACCGGAGTTATAAAGTATTCCGTATCCCCCGTCCAAAGATGAGCATTATTTTTCTTTATCGGTTGATTTGGAATTGGATTGTTTTTCCTTCGATTTTGATATAGAATACTACCTCATTTTGCATTATGGGACCTCAAAATATTAATGCTGAGGAGAGAGTGATTGGTGTGGAGTCGAAAGATGAGAAACCTGGTGTCTTTCATGATGAGCATTCGGAGCATCTAAATAAGGGTGCTCATGCAATTGCAGAGAGAGGTAATGCAGCGACTGATAGGTTAGTAGTCTGAGATGTTTCTTGTCGCACGAAATCGTTGCTTATTCGGATTATAGCCATGGCCAGTCACTTGTTACATTTGATCCCGTTGCGGAAAGAAAGTTGAGATTGAAGATTGATTTGATGATTGTTCCCACCGTGGCATTATTATACCTATTCTGTTTTATCGACCGAGCAAATATTGGTGAGTTAGAACACTTCTCTGTTCATATCAGACGATACTAATAACGATGTTCAAGGCAATGCAAAATTAGCAGGACTTGAGAAGGATCTAAATATGACGGGATACGACTATAACAAAGTTTTATCTATCTTCTATATCTCATATATCATCTTCGAAATCCCGGCCAATATGGCTTGCAAATGGATGGGCCCAGGATGGTTCATCCCAGGAACTTCGTTAGCCTTTGGAATTTGCTCTATTGCCACCGCATTCGTGCACAACATCCACGCGATCTCAGGCGTTCGTTTCCTCTTAGGTATTTTTGAGGCAGGTATGCTGCCTGGTATCGCATACTATCTTTCCCGTTGGTATCGCCGATCTGAATTAGCTTTCCGTCTATCGTTGTATATTGTCATGGCCCCATTGGCTGGTGCATTCGGAGGTTTACTCGCCTCGGGGATTCTAAAACTTCCCGGCTTCGGCTCACTTCACACTTGGCGAATGATTTTCGCCATTGAAGGTATCATTACCTGTTGTCTCTCACTCATTGCTTTCATCACCCTGACCGATCGCCCTGCCACCGCGAAATGGCTCACACAAGAAGAGAAAGACCTCGCGATCGCTCGTGTTAAATCCGAGAGAGTTGGAGCTACCGAAGTCCTAGATGCGTTCGACACTAAAAAGGTCCTCCGCGGTATCTTCAGTCCAGTAACCATCGCGACATCCTTCATTTTCCTCCTCAACAACATCACCGTCCAAGGTCTTGCTTTCTTCGCCCCCACAATCGTGAGGACTATTTACCCCACAGCCACCGTTGTCTCTCAACAACTACACACTGTCCCGCCTTACATTGTCGGTGCATTCTTTACAGTTCTTTTCCCATTCCTCAGCTGGCGCTTCGATCGACGCAACATCTTTTTGATCGCAAGCGCTCCCTTGATGATGTGCGGCTACATCATGTTCCTCGCCACCAGCGATGCGCAAACCCGCTACGGAGCCACTTTCCTCATCGCCAGCGGAGCCTTCTCTTTCGGCGCACTGTGCAATGCTCAAGTTGCTGCTAATGTAGTCTCTGATACTGCACGCTCCAGCGCAATCGGTACTACTGTCATGATGGGTAACATTGGTGGTCTCGTTTCCACGTGGTCGTTCTTGCCAACTGACGCGCCGAATTACCATATTGGAAATGGACTCAATCTTGCGACTGGAACGACGATATTGATTTTGTCGATTGCATTGCTCTTCTGGATGAAGATGGATAATAAGAAGCGAGAAGCGAGAGATGTGGATGCGGAGTTGGATGGTTTGAGTCAAAAGCAAATCCAGGATTTGGATTGGAGACATCCGGGATTCAAGTGGAAGCCTTAATTAGTTTGGATGAAAATTTGGTTGGCTTATTGTATTTTGGCTGTTCATATTAGCCAGGTCATTTTTGATTATACTGTGGTAGATGACCAATCACGAATTTTATTTATATTTTGAAATGAAATGCGAAAGGTAAGGTGCTATATGGTAAACGACACAATGAACATTCATATGGAAGAGGTTGTACAAAAGATCATGACTTTTAGCGTTTAGAACAAGAACCAAGGACGAAGCGACTTAGCGGGCGCTCGTCGTGTCAAACTGACATATGGTATTTGATTTGTGAGCTACAAGACGTCGGAACGTATCAATTCAACAATTATACATGAAGGGCATACTGATACATGGATACAAGAAAGAGAAGCGACAGTTCTTTCGGGATAAGATCGAATGTAATGATTATCCATTCAGCTACTGATCTGTGTTCTTCGCAACGGTTGAGAATAATGCAAATACCCAAATAACAAAAAAAAAATTCCGATCTATACTACTGATAAATCCAAATGACATCAAAGAAATATGAAGGAATGATCAAAATACGAGAAAATTAAACCCCGACCAAAACAAACTTCCATCAGCCCACAAAAATGTTCATCTATCTATCAAGTGACTAGCGAGATAGAAACGATGATGGCACTCCAAATCTCAACCTGCCAAGTTATCGGCGGGAGGAAAGGAATCTGGGTATTGATCCATATATTTCGCTCTACTGTAGTAAGAAATAACCATTTGAAGGCCGCATTGTTGAAGACAACTATACTCATTAACAAACACTCTTCTATACTTCCTGCAGATACAATATCTGCATAGCCACAAGAGGAAAACATCAAACTTACTATTGAACGCGATAGCTCATGGTATCGCCAGTCGCAGCCGCAAGTCTCGTTCCACAAAGCGCCATGCAATTGTACTTTCGAAATGTCAGTTTTTGTGAATCTGTTGATTGGCATGTTTGCTGGGATTTCATATGCATACCAATGCCTCGTAATTTGTGAGACGTTTTTCTACTTCAGATAGTTCTCGAGAAGTCAAGCCTCTTGATGATGGTCAGTATTGTATTTGACATGCATTGTGTTGATGCGATACTTACTGCTTGGCCATCCAATCTTGGTAGTCGGCTAGACTGGATACTCCAGATTCATCGCGCTTCACGGATGAAGGTTTGATGCTGGAATATACGGTTCCGTGTTCGTTGGTGCTGATTGCGTACCATTCAGAATCTTGTCGTTTCTCGGTGGGTTTGATGGTGGAATAAACGGTACCGAGCTCGTTTTCACCGATAGAGTAATAGGTAGAGGTGTCTCGTCGAGTTTCCTCGGTAGGTAATGTGAGAGCAGTTACACTGCTGATGAGTAGAAGTGGGATGAACAAGAGTGTCTTCATGATTGCTACTAATCTGAAGAGTAACTGGTAGGGCAAAAGATGATATTTGTCTGTTTTAGACGTTTGGCTTGTGTTGCTGATGCACAAGAAGAAGATGTTCGATATGAAAGCGCAGCACGGCAGTTATATACCCTTTGTTTGTTTGGGAATCTCTGTTTTGGTGTGTGTCTTCCCGCTGATAACACTTCATATGACAGAATTGTAGAGGCAGTAGGATTGTTCGGTTCTCAAGAGCCTGATCATAAAACTGGGATTATTGACCTCGCTGATCTGCTCGATAATCATGATCGAGCAGCCAACGACGACTGTCACACTGCCACCATTGTTTCAATTCCTTCCATCCTCATCAGCTCTACTAGTTGTTGGGGATAGATGGCGTGATGCGAGTAGTGCTATGTGTACGGAAATAACGTCAACTCCACGAATCTAAGCATGGCATCTTCGGATTGTTTGAAACTCCAACATCGTATGAGCTATTCAAGTTGTAACTGTTGTATAATGTATTAGAATAGACGATCCTGTAGTGATGGTGCCGCATGTGCCTTTCGTTTCTCGGTCGGCTTACTACGATGGAACGAATTAAATCCTCCACATAATGAGATTCAGTAGACTTTTGCAAATGTTACCAAAACTTTGCCTCCTTGATCAACATTCAAGGGCGTCCCGAGCCCAGGGTAGGATTGCACGAGTTTGAGACTATTTTGTTGACACTCCGACCCCTCGTGATCGATTTATGTCAACACTTAGCTTCTATTCAATATGCAAACCATTGTGGGCCCCATTGAACTGAATTATAGAGATCCCTACAGCAGGATCTCCTCATATTGTGCGAGTATAGTTATACCAACATAAAATGCTTGAATATATGAGTATCACACACGAGTCAGGGGGATTCTCGAGACTTTGGCCAACTAAACCTTCTGCTGCCTTCGATGAAATTAGAACAACAAAGAATGCATAGCCTCCATCCTCGAAATTATCGAGGACACCCCAAGTCGAGATTCATCTTTCGGGATTAAGTCACCATGCCATCATCGAAGACTGTAAAGCATGAGACGATATCATCCTTTGCTGCTAGAAGGTCTATAAAACACTCCCCAAGACCCCTCAGATCTATCCTCATCAATACCATCTTCGACAATAAATACTTCATACAAATACCGCAAATTCAACTCATCGAGCTACACTTTGCCTTTTCATTTTCAATCAAATCATCCCATCAATCATCATGCAATTCCTCAGCATCATAACTATTTTCTCCTTCACCACAGGAATCTATGCTGGCTGCTACACCAGTGGCATCTCCGGCAGCGCAGTCAATATAAATTCTTATTTAGGAACCATCTGTAACGGACTCTCTGGAAAATATGTCAAGAATGAGCAGCGACACCAATGCGTCATGGATAGCGCTAGTGTCCAATGGGACTTTACCCTCAAGGTGTTTCCGTCTCTCCAAACGTGAGATTCATGCAATTCTAAAGGAAACTAGTATATTGGATCCGATTCTTCCAGGAACATCGGTTCAACTGAGTGCATCAGTGGCATGCAGAAAGAAACCGCATGCGGCAAGGGTGGATCTTCTTCCTATTCGAACTGGGCGTATACGTAAGTGTTCTCATGTTCTTTTTGCTTTGGCGAGAAGAATAAGAGAATGGGGCTATGGCTAACGAGGTGCTAGCGCCGATCCAAATGCCGGTTCTTGCTATTCGATCTCAAAATAATTGGGTCTGGATCTCGAACGTTTCATCAATTGCTAAAGATAGCTCCCACACTTGTGTTGATGGTGGCTAAGTATGAACGGTCCAAGATGTTGGCACGTGGTGGTTGGCGTCAGATATTGTGAAGTCTTTACTTGTCTTGCGATGTTATTGTTCTCATTGGATTGCTTTAAGTTACACAATCGTTTAGTCCATCTTTGTATTCTTGGTTTTCTGTTTTGATGCTTGTATATCGTAGGTTCGCTGGAATCAAATTGTTTTTTATCTTAACAAACTCTCTTCCGATATTCAACTTTGAATTTAGTGGTATTTACTGCTTTTATCTGATACTGTAGGTACAGGGGAGAGATACCATATTATTTAATGACTAGGTACTCGCGTAATTCTTCATCTGTAACAACAACAGTTGGTGGCACGGAAACGTGCGTGATTGGTGTCAGCATCAGCACGACAGGGGAGTTCATCGAGTGGCTATGGGCCACAGCCTAGTGCTATTGTGTAGTTGATAACTGAGACTCCCCCCATTCCACATCTACTCTTCTTTATACTCAACTTTCAATCTTCAGTTCAAGATGTCCGAACAACTTAGCCAGGTCACCGACACAAATATCACCAGCGAAGCCCGGAAAATTGATGACTATAGCGAATACAGCTGGAGCATCATATCCGAAGTCACAGTTTGTACCCCTGATCCATCTTTCAAATCACACATCTAATAGTATCCCCAGGCACGACTACAAGGCACACCCTATGCCAAACTATGGCGGACTAGCATGGAGAAATTCTCAGTCACTCGCTCGATCTCCGATACACAAAAGGAACTTGGAGAATTAGTTGCCAATGCACCACTTCCACCGGATTTGCTCAAGTCTAGGATTGAACCTTTTCTCAGTATGCCTACCAGTACGCAAGATGAATGCGATGCTGCTCGGCTTAGGCTTCATGCTATTCTTGACACGCCTTGTTATAAGTTTCCTCCCGACTACCCAACGACTTTTGAAATGGAGGTTTTTAGAGAGAATCTAAAGGTAAGAGATTATATTCCTAGTATTTTGTTGTGTTATATTAATTCTTATCGACAGAAGCTCTTGGGACCAGAAAAAGAAAATCAGTTCTGGAAAATCTACAATGGATTTCCAGGAAATAAAGGAGCTAATACAAAGGAGAGTAATGCAGCAAGACAAGAATTGCTAGAGTTGTTAGGAGAGAACGATGAACTTCTTGAAGTATTCAAGAGAAATTGGCCAGCTGGGAACTGGGAGATTCGCTTTATACCGAGTGGAAGTTATGGTGATGGGTTGTAGGTTTGAGGGCTAGACTTTTTGGATTTGGAGCCCCCAGAGTGATCAATGTGAAGCTTAGAGAAAGACATTTCTAGTTTGCTGTAATGAAACATGGATTTGAAGAGTTTCTGGCGTCAGTCATTTTCTTCGAGTACAATATAAGCACGAATCAAACGAGAATTTCAAATTTCGAGCTGAGCCAGCATCTAAATATCTATTTGCCCAAGGTGTTGTATCAAATTTCTATTGATATCTAAATTCGAAAAACCAAAATGTAATTCGATATTCAAATGACATTTCACCTTTGTTGCTCTTCTCCTCAAAAGCCAGAACCTTACAAAATACATAGAATACGAGAAGTAGAGTCCAAGAATAACCAAAACTTGAACTGGGCTACCAAACCATTCATTAAGGACCTCGTAGAAAATACTCCCTATCTTTTGACCATCTTTTCAATCCTCACAACCTTTGAATCCCAGTACCACATGAACATCATATCTCACATAACATCCACTCGCAATCTGCCTCTCCACCTCCCTCTCCAATCTAATCAGCTCCTCAGCAGACAACGAACCGGCTAAATTCCTCGACGAAACCAACCTCGCCCACCCAAAAATAGCATCCATCGCATTCCTCGCCATAGCCGCTCTCGTCTCTACGATCCGATCCGAACTAACAATATCCTCCACCACATCTCCCATCCCAAACTCCTCATAGATCCGAGAAAGAATATTCCATCCATACGAGAAGTTATCCTTCATTGCCTCTTTAAAGCGTGCGCACATCGACCGAGCAGCTTGCACGGATAAGTCAATGTCAGAACGGTAATATTAGGTTTCCATCCAATTGCATTCTTTCCACTGGATAGCTCCGCTGGGCTTGAGAAGCTTAAGAAGATTCTGTACGATGGGTTTCCATTCTGTCGGGTTTATTCCTGAGGCGAGGAGTCGAATGTGAATGAGATCGTATTTGTTGTGTTTGGATGAAGGCGGAGCCTATTTGATGTTCATGACGCTTAGAGAAACTTGCGGGGACAATGTCTCTTGCGATGGAAAAAAGTTTGGGAATACATCGAAGCCGTGAAGAATTGCATCGGGGTAGTCCTGTGCAAGTTGGGATAGAAAGATTCCTGTGCCAGTGCCGATATCTGCTATTGTAGGCCAGGAGGTAGTTTGGCGGCAATGGAGGGATGGATAAGATACCCAATGTTTCTGGAAAATTGAGTCAATGATCAAGCAAATACTTTTGGAGATTTGTGAGTGCAGAGAGACTCAGGAGTTCAAATTGCTCGTTTAGTCTTTACATAATGTTAGTAGTCTATGATTCTTGTTTAACGATGAAGTCTCGAGAAATTGCTGATCTGCGAGACTCGGATTTATTTTGTTTCATGTCTTCGGCGTAGATATCAGACATTATTGATGCATAAAAAGAGCAAGAAATTAGAACTGCTAGATCTATGATTGAGAGAAGAATTATTGAACAAAGAAATTCAAGAAACACATAAGGAGATACGATCTTATCTTTCCCTTCCAACCGTTGGTACACGGATCAATAGAGAGAGAGCACTTATCCAACTCCCAACTTTTAGATTCAATAATTAACTCAACCGATACTCCCACAGCATCTATTGCCACTCGACATATTGTACAAATTTTGCGCAATTGGAAGCAAAGTCCCGCATTATCAAACACCTACATCTCAAACTTTATATCACAAACAAAAATCACACCAAAAAAGAGCACAGCAAATTCTCGTTCAGGCGAAAGAATTCATATACAACCATCCTTCATTCAATTTTCTAAATACAACTAACTAACTATTAAACACAAAATGCCTCCGTCATTATATAAATGAAATGAATGTCCAGATTCATATTCCTTTCAACTATTATTCAATTCTTTTCCATCCATCCATCCATCCATCCATCCATCTTTCTTTCTGTTTACCATTGACTTTTCCGATCCTCTGTCTTGCCAACACCAGATTGCTTCTCAAAATCGCGAAGAAAAAAAAGAAAAGTAAAGATAGGACAAGTGAAATAATCAATCTAGTAAAGGAAAGACAAACTCCATGACAATGCTGGCTTCCTAAAAGGAGATTGCTCTCGGAGTATTCGTTGAAAGAAGGAGATAAGGAAGAAATGGAAAATGAGACATTCGACTGATCTAAACGAAAAACAGGAGAAAAGAAAGAAACATTGAAGAATACATCTCCATACAACAAAGTAAATCTCGCCCGAACTCCGCTATTCACAGAAGGTATTCATTCATAAAAGTCATCATCAAATCAAAATGTGGTATCAAACCCCGCCCATCCATCCATCCATCCATCAAACAAGTCATCAAGTCATAATCCACCAAGCCCTAAATCATATTCCCATTAACATTAACCTCATACCCCTCGCTCTTCTGTTTCAACGCCTTAGCCAACATCAACTCTCTCATCCAATCAATCCTCTCATCTCTACTCCTCACCGCAAAATAATGCGTTTTATTATTCGCTCCTGCATTGCCCATGCCACTCGGCATCAAACTGTCTCTCTTTCTCAATTTCACACCCTTTTCAATCGCCTGCGGAATCAATTGGAAAGCAAAAACGTCAACTTTCTTATCTCGATCATTTCCACGTCCCATCGCAATATTCACTCGTTTAAACGCTGCGTTGAGTTTAGAAGAGGAGGCTAAAGATGAACACGCAATGGCGTAGTCGTCAACATCGATGCATTCTAAAACATCGAGCGCACGAGCATCTTTGTGCATGGCGAGAGTGGTGCCGCGGAGTGTGAAGTGGTGTTCGTGCCATTCGTGGCGAAGCATCTTGGTGCGGCGCTTTTTCATCCAGCCAGCATAGGAAGGTGTGTCTTTCTCTGGGGAGGAGGTGTTGGAGGATGATGTAGAGGAGGAGTGGGGTGGAAGGGGTATTGATGTGGTGCTGTGAGATGGATTGGGATTTGGACCGCCGAACTGAGCCCACGGGTCGGTTGTAGAGTAGGCACGGATAGAGGTTGCGATACCCACTGGGTGCGTGGGATCTCTGATGGTGTTCGAACTTTCTGGAAATGTGTGGGCTGGTTCATTGGGAAGAATCTGGACCTGAGCTGGCTGTGAAGGCTGGGTTGACTGAGTGGCTCGATATTCATCAACTCGGGGAAGAAGAGAGGGACGACGATTAGAGATACGAGAGAGACTGCGTTGAAGAGAGTTGGCCATCGAGTTGTTGGTAGATGTGTTGGTGTTTGGGCGGTAGGTCATATTGGGTGGAACGGACTGAGAAGCCTCTCTTGCGACAGGACTCATAGGTACAGCGGTAACCGGCACATCCATCTCGGAAAAGGGAGTACCAAATCGATAGACCGAAGGAGAGCGGGTTTCGTTGCGGAGCTCTGGAGAGAGAGCTTCTGCGCGGTCCATGTGATAAGGTGAAAATGCGATAGCGCTGTTTGGAACGGCGGTTGCGCTGCAAGGACCATATCCATTGGCACTCTGGGATGAGATGGGTTGTTCAGGACGAGGTGGAGGAATGGAAAGTTTAGGCAAGCCCCTGAGACCTGCAATAGGTCCCTTTAGTGGCGGAAACATTTCATAAGGAGGGGTTGGAGGTTGTTCGGATGATTGGTTCGGTGCGAGATGCTGGAATCTGATGAATTGCTTCACATTATCTTGAGGATCACGCAATCCGACATTTTTAAGGTTCTCCTCTTCTAAATAACGAAGAGCAGGAGTAGAGCCAGGACCAAGAACATCTGAAGATGCAACAACTGAAGGTACTGCATCAGAGATTGGACGAGCTGTGAGAGCATTTCCTGGATCTCCAGCAATAAGTAGCGAGCCACCTTCTATTTAACTATTAGTATTAAACTCAAATATTCTGTCGCAAATCGAAAACGTACCTTCGGGACTGATCGGATGATCCTTATTGAAAGCAGCAATCAATCGTTGTTGTTTCCTCCACTTCGAGCAATTTTCTCCCTTTGAGCATTTGTGTGGTTTCGGCATAAGTTGTTCGATACCCACAATTGAAATAGATTCCAAAGGCAAAACAGTCTCGTGTTTATTCCCTCTCTTTGAAGCCTTGCGCCTTCGAGATTGACCTCGCTCTTGACCATTCGACCAATTCTCTTGTCTACCTCTTTCCGATCTATCTCTTATCATACGGAATTCCGTGGCTGGAGAAGTTTCTTCGATGGGGGTAATTGGCTTAGGTGTACTTGGAGCACTTCCTCGCAAGATGTGAATCTCGTTCCAAACTTTTGTTCGTTGTCCAAATGATGAGATACCCAGTTCTCGGAGATCCTCAAACTTAAGAGTGGTCAGAATCGCACCCGAGATGTCATTTTCTTCGAATTTCTCAACAATCGACCATTCGAAACCTGCATCATGCATCCATCTTGCGACTTGGCGTGGTGTCCAGTGAGTGATATCATTCAGGTTCAGATCCGCGA
Organism: Botrytis squamosa; assembly: GCA_014898485.2. Lineage (NCBI taxonomy): Eukaryota > Fungi > Ascomycota > Leotiomycetes > Helotiales > Sclerotiniaceae > Botrytis > Botrytis squamosa. The sequence continues at coordinate 323,949 of RCTC02000002.1, forward strand.
TGTTTTCGGCCAAGAGAGATAATCTCTGGCGCCTCGTAGGACTATCTGGTGAGACTGGAGTAGGCGGGCTGACTTGGTGTCGCGGTGTGAGCATCGATGGCTGTGGACTTATTGGTGACATTTCCAAAACATATTGATCCGGGATATCCAGCGACGAGGAAACAGAGCTGCGGAACAAATGTGGTCCCCGAGGTCCTTCGACCGGCTTTTTCGGACCCAAGTCGAAATTGAAGGATTGGAATTCATTTGAGGCCGATGTGGGTGTAAATACTTCTTCGTAGGAGGATAATGTTGTTTCACTCGCTCGACCTCCCTGAATAGTGACATGTCAGTACGAGAGACAAAAAGAATGAAACGTGGTACATACTGATCTATAACTTAGACGTGGGTAGTCCAAGTCTTCCTCGAAATCCGATCCATATGCGGCCTCTTCTACATATCGTGGAGTATCTTGGTGATCTTCGAATTCCTCAACATCACTTACGTCATCCTCGAAGTCGGTATCGAATACAGTTGCGGATGATAAAGGTCGCTCAGGACGATGCTGTGTTTCTTTGAATCCGAGAAGAGCATCCCGGGGTTGATTTGCGAAACCCCTTTGGTACATGTCCAGCCGAGTGTCGATGGCTGTTAGAGGGGTTGTAGCCTACATTCATCGTAGGATTAGTATGATACTTCAATATACATGAGCATATTACTGGCATAGCCTCATCAACTCACCATACTGCCTAGTACAAAGGCGGGAATAACAATTGATAACTCGGGCGGTACAAGAATACTTGCAAGACTGCTTGCTTGCCCGTTGCCGGGGGTATCTTCTATGAGCCGAAACAAGTCCAGATGAAATCTTATGAACCGCGATAACGATAAAGCAAATTTGCAGCAAGAATCAAATTCAATCTGACATGAATGAATCGTAAAATTTCAAAAGGATCAGAAGGAGGAATCGGGGTTATAGTCAACGGCGTCTAGGACAGTATATGTATCGCCATTTTTGAAACGGAACGATATATCATGGGCCTCAAATATATCAGAGCTCACCAATGGGCAGTATAACGTCCCGGCATATTTTCTATAATGTGAACTGTGCTCAGCATTCCTGCATGAAGATTGTGACTATTCTTGAGAAATAATGCCACACAATGCCACAAGGCCCTCGTTTGTTTCCCTTGAGCCATTGAGACGATCGGGTTGCGAGCCTTGCGACCCTACATCGCAGGAAACTTAGACCCAATAAGGAGATTCTGCTAGGGTAAGCATGCAGAATACTCACATCCACGCATCTCTCACGCAGGACAAATGAAGTGAAAAATAGAAGACGTTCCAATAATATTCAAGCTTGGTCAGATGGATCCTGCAGAAAAAATCCATGATTGGTTGTGAATGGTCGGATAGTTCTGCATCTACGCGCCGAGTCACATCTTTCTTCGTTTATCCTGGCTAACGCACACAATTCGTCAATTGATTCGTTTGATTCGTCCATTGAAGGATGATTTGCCTACTCTGTATGATTGCTCATGATTTGACCGAGGATGCCCAGAGAAAGTCTGCAAATCCAGACCCTTTGTTTTTTTCACATCATCCCGCCTTTTTCATCGGGCTATCGGGCACCGGCTTGTGTACCTAAGTATCTAGTCCCGAGACTAGAAGAAAATCATTTTAGTCCATAAGGCCAATAGGCTATAGAGAATGCCTTCTATTATCAATATATCGAGCATCAAAACTACCTGTGTTGAGTGAGAACTATATTTAAGTGGAAAATTCTCCAGTCTCGTTTAGACTTCTACGGTGCGGTCCGTTGATGAAGGGGTAATTGCTCCAAGTAAAATGAAATTTCAAGGTTGAAGCTTGTTGAAATACTTCAAAAATGTTGTAAAATAATTGGAACCGCTGGTCTAAGATATTACAAGCATGAACACTCACATCAGCAACGGAACTGCAAGAAATTTGTACGTACGGATTTTCGGCATTGTTGGAAGTTGTTGGTTGTACGTGATGATAAGGAACAGTTCTAAGGATTATCGCCATGGCTATCGCTATCGTCTTCAAAATAATCGAATTGCCGTCAACATCGAGAATGGGGGAGGCTGTTTGGAAACTTTGAAAACTGGAGAAACCAAATCCTTCTTTCTTTCTTTCTTCCCATCCTTTCCTCCCCACACTTCCCGAAACTCTGACTAACAATGGGAATGCACATGCGGATCAGAGAGATCCCATCAGGCATCTATTCACTTGTGGAGGTAGAGAGAGAACTCTGAAGTAAGAAGCTACTTTCACGACTACTAACATGTACGATACCGAGCCCGAGCCCGCTACAACGTCAGGAAGAGTAGACTATCGATGTAAGACCCTAAAAAGAGGGTATTCCGATGTCCCGCCGCTGCCGGCTTTTCGTTCCTGCAAGTACCTATGTATCTAGTTCCATATGTGATGCAATACAGAAATAATCAGCGTCGGCACATGAATATTACATGCAAGCAAGAGAGGAGAAAAGCAGGACTGTGCTGTGCAGTGCCTGTACTTTCCCGTCGCATGCGTTTATCCAAACCAATTCAAGTCCGGAGTGAAGAGATAACAATTAGAATCGATCCTTCCGATGATTCCCCTTTGTTGGATAAATTGTTTCCGTGCTGTAAGATTCGTCACGTCTGTACGATGCCCTTGTCCTCGGATATTGTTTTCCTGTTAAATATCCCTCCTGGATTGGCCGGTCATGATTGTTCATCACAAATTATCTTAGAACGGACTTCTCACATAGTCCAGTCGATTCGACTATCGCTGTCGCAGATTTGGAGGATTCAATTTGCCCCTCATTCGATTCTGTCAATTGTTCAGCATACTCAATACAAGCCCCACGTATCACGGATACGCGTGCAAGTCATTGACATACTCTGTACATTGATTGATTGATCCATATTAGCAAATTGTCTCAGGCCTCACCGTCTCCGTCATCTGCGCAAAACGGTGCATCGTCATGCGATATACTAATCAGTAAGGTATCGGAAATGCATGGCATTGTAAGTACAAAAGAAAAGAACATATGTATGGAAGTGGATTAAATGTAAACATTTTGAAAGTACACATGATGTAGGTTACATTTGTGGAGTTTGAAGTATCGATTTTCATCTGCAGTAGAAAAATCGATTTTTTCCTCTCAGCAAATCAAACGTTAAATTTTGCATGTGTATGTCGAGATCCCAGCCGAATAAACACAGATGCATCAATGGCCTCTCTACCTTAGTGAGTTTATATTTTCTTCCAACCAATTGCAGACGAAAAGAGCACTCACACCATCCTCACATGACTGTTTCTTCATGCGGGTCTCTCCAAAACATTGTGTTCAATCAGATAGGTCACTTCAAGAAGGACCGAAGGTTACATACGGAAGTTTTGGTGGCCAGTACAACGTATAATACGCTCCACCATGGCGAAATTCGAATACATGAGAAAACGAATAGAAGCATGAAGGATAGGTTTTGAATTCGTTACTGGCTAGTTGGCCACAATTAGATGATTCTCGGGTAATTGCGCAGTATTCGAAGTTGAATCGCACATGGAGGACCAAGAATTTTGGTGATGCAGATGTTTTCTTTGGAAAAAATGACAATGGGAATGGGACATCAAACTCATCAATCGTTACGATATACACAAGTGTGCTGCACCTACTAAGTATGTACTCTCACTCGTCCGCTCGTACGAAAACAAATAAGCTGGATTATCTAAGTACTATCCTATCCGCTTCATTTGAAGATCGTGAATTCAGATCACCAGATCCATCATGCACTTTTACTTTTGTTCTCCACATCAATTAATATGGAGATGTGAAGTTGAGCATGCTCGTGCATATCTAGTATGTCCATAAATAATCTCCATATCTTAAAATTTCTCCTAAACGGTAACCTGGAATTGCGGAACGCTTTTAGTGCAATGTTCGAAATGGGTAAAGTTCTTACGAGCTGCTGTCAGATGAAAGTTTAATTTCCTAGATATTAGCTTTGGAGCATTGTCTCCCCCATTCTTATCAGAAAATGACGACGATGATAAAGTTGTCAGGAATTATTTTTGTCTCGGAAAAATAATCAAAGTTTCCAATAAGGCAGACATACAAACGGTCAGCCACTATGATGATATTAGAGATACGATATATGAAACTCTTTCACAAAGGAGAAGGATCATTAAGCTCATCCAAACCTAGTAAAACACGAGGGACGAGAACGTCAGCGTGCCTGCCAATATCAGACGATACTGGCTGGAATGACTGAAGGAATCTCCTTTACCCACTCTCGTTGTTAAAATTCCGGTAATCCAAGAAGCTTCAGCGAGCCTCAGCAATGTCAGCGTGCCTACCGTTCTCAGTCAATACTGGGATCGTGGAGGGAGCCTTTTACCCGCTCTTGTTGGAAGCAATCCTACATTCTTAGAAGCTTCAAATTCAGCCTCAGTAATGTCAGCGTACCTACCGTTGTTGGAAGATACTAACAGATACTAACATCGGAAACGGCATCTCTATCCACTCCTGATGCCAGTCCCCCGGAGCCTGCTGAGGCTTCACTTTCAGCCTCAGCAATCCTTTGTCTACTTGATGCTTCTAGTTCCTACACCACAACTGAATTGAGCGGTTTACGAAAGTCTTGAAGAGATGCGGGCAAATATCCTGGTTGCATCCTCAACGCACATCACATCATCCTACATGCAGTTTCTTTGAGTGAGGATTCTAGAGCCAAGTGATATATTTCAAATTGTGAAGATATTGTTGACCACTGTCCTCGTACCGGTCCAAGCTTCATGTGTTATCAACTGAAACGAAATTGCGATCTTGTCAACTTCACAAATATTGTAGATGATGATGTTATTTTAAGATTGGATTGCTTGGGAAGATAGGAGGCGAAGGCTTTTGTTGCCTCGATATCCTTCTCTAACCGAAACCGAGCTTCTTCATCTATTCCAGATCGTTAGGGAATAGGGAGAAGGCGCAAAAATGGGGAAAAGCTGCGAGTGTAAAGGGATGTGCACATAAACTTTCGGAGGAGAACGTGCGTACCTTGGACAATTTGTAGAAATGAAGGAAGCTTTAACATAAACTTCTCATTTTGATGATTTTCGTATCACCTCAGCCTTTCTAGGCTTGGTGTTGTTGTACGTATGGGGACGGTGATGATTAGCATATTCTTAGTCAAGACTCAAGCCACATGGCTCGATGATTGTGAGCTTCAGTGTGGGGGTGAACGGAGCCTCGCTGGTCCACGAAATCCCGGGGATCTAAAAGGGTAATACAGACGAGTGCGAGAGACTATTGAAAATGTTGATTAATTAGTGACAATTTCTGCAAGACCAACATATGTGAAATGTCCAAAAATAACACTACATTGAGAGCGGGATATGTTGCTAATTAAGGATGAATGTGACGAAATATGATAGGGATACAGCAAAAAGACCAACTGATGATCAAGTGGTAGGTTAAGAAATGATACATAATTATTGACAATAAGCGCTTAATTCATACCATTAATAGGATTTTGGTGTGATGGAAAAAGGATTGTATTGGATGTGATGAATAGATGAATGTGAGAAGCTTGGATCATCATGTGACATTTCACAACTACCTGGTAGCTTTTCAGTATCTACTAGGTTTTGTTACTAGGTAGTCTCTTCCCTAGTCATATTGCCGAAGAAAATCGTATGTATGAGTCTGGCACAGATGCATCATTGATCTTTTTGACAGAGAAGGAGAAAAAATGCCCCTACCTACCGTTATTATCATTCCAGGGGTCACTTTCTGAGGTTGCATCCGTGTCCTAATCCTTCCATCTCGCATTTGAATATTTGCATGGACTTGGCTACCTCCTCCACTCTACCCGCTGTCCACACTTTACACACCCCACTCCGTCAAGCTTTAGTCAAAAGGGTTTACCTGATTCTGCACACCAATTGATTCACCGCTGATGATCAATGAAGATTAGGGAAGGACAGCCAAAATCGCGAGACGTGAAGCCTGTAGATTTAGGGAACTCGGGGGGTCGTTGTGATTTCTGATGAGACAAACAGCCAGTTCGTTGTAATATCAAAGGCAGGTACTGTGTGTGCACTTACGGGGCATAGACACCATGTAGTCAAGAGCTTCCCATGCAGAAGAAATACCACCTTGCACAAGCAGTGTATTGCGGGGGATGTAGTATTGAAAAGACCTGCGTCGTTACCTCGACAATTATCCTAATCATCCTAGTTTATCTCCATATCAGTTCGTCGGAATGCTTGACTTTTTCTTCAATATGCTTTCGGCCGTAACTTTTTAATTAATTTCTTCCGATTAGCTTCTCGTTTGTGTACTTTTTTCTTTGATCTACACGAAATATTTCACCCCTTCATCAATAGCTTCATTTTCGCTTCCATGAAATGAGTGAGTGAGAACCCTAAGCATTCCGTAAAATACTTGATCATCTCGTGCTGTATTACTTTGAATTAAGCTTGAACCACTAAATCATCTAGTTACACTGGCCCAGATTTTAGACAATTTCCTTCATTCAACTTGATAGCAGAAACTGACAACCGTTGGCTACGGGTAAAGCCGCTCTTTCCTCGCTAATGCAAGTGGTCACACTTATTGATTGACATCTTCGAATCACAGTCATCAATCCACTCTTCAATTCCCATCCACGAAAATCACAATCATTATTGAAAAGCAATTCAGGTATTTTGAATGGCTGCACTCTCATCACCCTGTCGTGATCGATTTCCGCCCAATCTTACTTGACCGCTATTTGTTACAATACGATTATACGATTATACCATTTGTTCCTCCGTACTCTTTTGGATTGAGATGTCGAAATCTAGTAATGGATTGAATGGAGTGTAATTTCAATCCGTCACATCTCGTGATCCCAAATATCCATTCACCGCTGAATGAAGAGAATTTCACGAAATCACCATGCCGTTGACCGTTGTAGAAAGTCATTCCAACGTATTTAATTGGACCATATAGAGAAGTAAGCACGGGATTACGGCAGAAGAGGAGAACTACATCGTACAGTATGTAAGGTTCACATCGGGATTCGGGGTCTCAGTGTTGTATGCGGGCTGGGGTAAAGTAAAGGAATTATGCTGCGGATAAGCAGGCAAAGCAGATATCGATTAGACAAAAGGCATCGGCAGTGTGGATCCGTAAGTTGGCGAATGCTACCCTCGAGAGAGAGAAAAAAGGTACGCTCTACCGTTCAATGGTGCAATAGGAAGGTAATGTACCACTTTTTTGCGGGAAGAGGGGATTCTCCGTCATTGTATGTCGGTATCGTATTGGTATTCTCTCTTTTCAGGCTTTTGCAAATTGTCGTGCTGACCCAAAAGGAAGAAATACAACGAATCAACAAATAGGACGATTCAAGCAATCTACTTTTCATGTACATGGATATTTATCGCGAAATGGCGAAATGCAGGTGTCCTGCAGAAATGAAGCATAGACCAATATCTCTTCCAAAAGTGTGCACCCGTTGCACAGAGAGTAGATTACCCATGAATCCATGATACATACATACATATCTTCGAGTTTATCGAGTAACCATCAAACGAGTAAGAAATTGTGGACAAGTCAAGAAAGCCTGACAAAGAAAGAAAAACTCAAAATCATTTAAATGTCTACCTATCACATTTGACACAGCCGATCATGACTTGTCGATCTATCCACCTAGAACCCTTGAGATCATTTGAGAAGTTTGACAGGAAGTCTCCATATTGATATCAAGAAGAGGATGAATTCACGGATCCTTAGGGTAGGTGCCAGCTATGTGCGATGTGCTATTGTACGATATGCGATGTGTTATCGTTCCATCGATCCATCGTGCCAGTTGAATGGTATTCGTAGTACAAACACATGCAAGCAAGCAAGTACACCAGGAATGGGAGCAATAGGGCAAGGGAGAGGGGAGCAAAGATAGGTGGGGGGCCGACTTGGAGTAGGTTGCATAAGAGGCGCCTCGCGAAAATAGCACAAAATCGCCTTCTTTTACCGCTGAGTTTCCCCACTGGGCCAGCCACACCTGTTCCTTAACCGACCCATAAAAAGCTTAGTGCGGTAGATTTTCATTAACAAGGGGGGTGAAAAGAGAAGGACAAGGGGCACGGAGAAGGATGGGATCAAATGCAGTAACGATGACTAGGGTCTTGGTGGACACGGCATTTTGTGGAACTAACCCCAATGCATGGATTATCATCATCTTCACCAATCATGATTTTTGAAGTTATCCATAATGCTATGTTGGATAATATTTCCTAATGTTCCTTTAGGCTCGTTCGTGAATGCTGCCCCCATGCGATGCGGCCGCTTTATTTGACTAGCCTTCTTTTTATATTCCCTAGTCTAATCCTATGTGCCTAGTGCACAACGGCACCCACCTTTCATCCACCATTCCTCAATGGGAAGTATCCTATATTCGGACCTAGTTGATATCGTCTTCTCATAGGGCCAAAGGGGCACCAACTGGTAGCCGCACGTGTGCATGTACGTTCGTGGGCGGGAATATGAGCTAGGTAGATGAATGCAGGAAAAATAGCATCACTCCATTCGATATCCAGAAATAGATTTTCCAATTCTTCCCATGGCTGAAGATGATTATTGTACATCTTTTCGACATCTTCATATATAGGTCATGAGCATGCAACCATTACCTCACTTTCTTCATTGAGGCTCTCGAACATCGAAACAAAAAGGTCAATTTCTTAGTCCCTCCCTCCCCGCATCGTCGTCGTTAGATTGTTGTCTCTACCTAATTCAACATCTACCACCCGCACAACCCACTCATTTACTCAAGGTCAAGCTGGACTTGATTTGAACCGACACTCATTAATTTTATCAGTCCCCCCGGTCTCGCCAATCACCTACGCTACTAACCCCAGTCTCTCATCGCAATATCACGCACTTCGAACCGAACTCACACTCTCGCCGCCCCCACTATTATCTACTGCTGGTACAGTACAAATACAAATGTCAACACAACCCCCCAACGCTCAATCAGCAATCAGAACGACGAACGTCAACATGGCTGTCGCTCAACCCAAACCAAAAGCTCCCAAAGCTGCTCCTGCTACAAAAGGAAAGATGCAAATGCATAGACGATCAAGGACAGGTTCGTTCGACTTTAATTCATCTCAATTCGATATTCTTTGATATCCCTCATCGTCCGACTTCATATACTGACCTTAGCTATCAAGGTTGTTACACATGTAGATTAAGAAGAAAGAAGTGTGATGAAGGTGCCATAACTTGCAGTGCTTGTAAGCATCTAGGTTTACGATGTGAATACAAGAGACCTTCGTGGTGGTCAAACAATGAGTTGCGCCGCCAGCAAAAAGAGCTGATCAAGACTATCATCAAGCGAAAGAAGCTCACGGAAAAGACAACCGCACCATCTCAAGCTCAAACACAACAAGTCATGTCATCGAGTATCGATACCCCTCCTGGACTTACACACTCATTACCTACCTCTGCAACATACTCCGACTCCTTAGACCGCAATCGATCATCATCAATTGATTCTCAATTATCTCTCTTTGATTTCAATGCCCCTCCCATGGCCGATTACACGGCTTACAATGCGCAAATGCACTCATCGCATTCTCAATACGCAATTTATCCGGAATACTCACCTTATGAGATTGATGTAAAGACAGAACGACAAATGTTTGTTAATGATGTTCCTACTCGCCGCGAATCAACCATCTCTACATTTAGCACGTTCCATCCACCACCACCACCCGAATCGATGCTACCATCCTTCCCAATTGATCATGAGTGGAACACTGTATACAATGAAAGACATGAAGTATTAGCAGAGGAAGCATTGAACATGAATCTCTTCGATTTCTCCCACGGTCCACCGTCATCATTCCGCCAAGTTGCCATTGAATTGGATGAGGGTGATCAAAGACTTCTCGACCATTTCGTCTCAGATGTTTTACCTACCATATTTCCAATTCTCGAAAGCAACCAACATGGTTCCGCACGAACAGATTACATCCTCCCAGCACTTCAAAGCAACAAATGTTACCTACACTGCTGTCTCAGCATTTCTGCTCAACATTTCAAATCCACCATGAACATCCAAGGAGAACAAATCGATAACGATATCATGCGCCACCGATATGCAACCATCTCCGAACTTTGTGAAGCTCTCAACCGCGACACTGATCACGTATCGATATTGGAAGCTACATTGGGAATGATCTTCTTTCAATGCTCGGTCGGTCGATTCGACGACTCTCTCCCCGATATCCCATGGCATCAACATTTCCAAGCTGCGATTTCTCTCGTTCAAAAACTCGAATTGCCACGTCTCGTCACCGAATCGCATGATCTGATGCCTTTCAACATGACTTTGACGGCTTGGATCGACATCCTCGGTTCGACCATTCAAGGCCGTGCACCCACATTTGCTCACACATACAGAGAAAAGCATTTGTCGCAAACCAACTCATCTCTCGGCTTGAGAGAACTCATGGGCTGTGAAGATCGCGTTTTGTATCTCATTTCTGAAATCGCATGTTTGGAAGCTCTCAAGAATGATGGCATGGATGACATTCAGCTTTGTCAACACGTCCATGCTCTCGGCGATCAAATCGGACTTACGGAAATCGGTGAAACCGGTCCCCGTGTTCCATTCAATGCTCATGGTATTCTCAGTCCCAAGCAATTGAGCAAGAATATGACTGCTGCTTTCCGTCTCGCAGCTCGTATCTATCTCTGCAGTCTCGTTCCTGGCTTCTCCCCAAGTCAAGATAGCTGTGTTGGGTTGGTTAACAAACTTACACAAGCACTTGAATACATCCCCGCTGGACCCGGAGGCTATGACCGTAGTCTCGTATGGGTTTATCTCATTGGAGGATCTGTCAGTACTACTCGTTCTCCCTTCCGTCACCATTTTGCCGAGCGTCTCGCTGCTCTTGGAGATTTCGCCAACCAAGGAAGTTTCGGTCGTGTATCGACTCTTCTTAAGGAAGTCTGGAGTCATGTGGATGGGAGATACAGTCCTGGTGGTGGTGAAGCACATTATGTCTCCTGGAGAG
>RCTC02000002.1:340000-437500 GCA_014898485.2 Botrytis squamosa
CTGGTTTTTGCTGATGAACTAGGTACAGGCACAATGGCCAAGCCATCCGATGCCGCATTTCTTATCTGTGACCTCAATGTTGGATAACCCTGACGACTTTTTGTCGTTGATGTCAAATCTCTTGGAATTCTAGTATTTCCTTGGGTCGCAGACATGGGAGTTCGTTGTTGTTGTCGCTTTGCTTGACTTCGCAAATCAGTTGTGAATGTTGAGGAATATGGATTTGTCGACATTTTGACGGCGAATTCCCCAATGTCCGAGTCAATTCTTGATTCGTCGTCGAGTCCAATTTCTTCGAAATGATTGACGTCGGAGAGAATTTCATCGTTATCGGATTGGTAAGAGGAATGAAATGAGGAGGATTTCGAGGATTTCGATCCCGTTAACTCGGGGGGTGAACCAGGCATTGATGTTGGATAACCCGCATCATTTGAATAGATCATCGCATCTTCAAAAGATGGAATTTGAGGGTAGTGGTTTTCTCGTAAGGTAGCTATTTTGGCGGTATTGAATTGAAAGCCGGGATGAAGTGGAGGGGGAGGAGAAGGTGGAGGCGGTATGATGATTTACCGTTTCGAAAAGATGAGATGATACCTGCTCCCCCTGATTATGTTATGCTATGTAGGTATTTATGGATTGTCGGGTTCTGAGGCTTGTTCCGAAGGAGGTAAGGAAGGAATGGAAATTGATTTAGATTCGAATCTTGTGATTTATCGACGTGGAATTGGATGGAGAAGTGAATTGGCTCAAATCGAAGTAGAACAAGAGCTTTTTGAAAGCTTGATTGATTGATTGATTGATTGATTGATTGATTGACTGATCGATTGATCGATTGAACGAGAGTAACAAAAGCTAGGAAATAAATAAAGCCTTTTTTAGAAATTAACGATTGTAATGAATGGAATTTGTCGTCCAGGTGGTGACGGAGGTAGTGAAAATGAAATTGATATTATTTGTTGATGTTGATGTACCGGTATTGGATTGCAAAGAGTGTTGCTGCTGTAGAAGCTGTCGGGTCGAGTTTATTCTCAAATGAAAAAGATATTTTGTTTTCGCTCGTCTTCGGTGAGGGGGAGGGAAGAGATATATTTTATGGGTTCGTACTCCGTAATGAATTCGTTTCTAGATAAGGAAGGAAAGAAAGAAAGAGAGAAAGAAAGAAAGACAGAAAGAGTGTGAAGCAAGCAAAGCTGGTGGGTGTATAATGGAAAGTGTTGGATTGATGGATGGATGGATGGATGGATGAGATGAGATGCTTTGGAGCCAACTTTTTCGATAGAATGAATGAATTGGAGAAGTGGTGATGTGAAGTGTAAAAGTCGTGTTTGAAGTGAATTCTGAAGTTAAAAAAAAAGCAATAACTTGTAAAGAAGATTCAATGTCAAGAATCCACAAACAGCAATTGCGAAGAAATGATAATGATAGTAATAATAATATAATAATGATAATAATAACAATAATAATAATAATAACAATAATAATATTTACAACAGCAACAACCAAAAAGAAGCCCTCAAGTATGATTTCCCACTTTCGTAATGAACAAGGGTCAGAGAATTTCGAGAAGTCGGGTCGCGACCTCAAGTCTGTAAGGATTAAGTTGATCTTTTAACTTTTTAATGTGGTCGTAATGATATTCGGTGGATCATTTCAAATGCTTCATTTAGCAATCGGTGGGTCGTGGACTCATCTCATCGATTCATAGACTGGTGGACTCGTGGAAGAAAGATTCGAACAAACTGGGGATACTACTCCCTCCCCTGATTCTGATATATTTGGAAGAGATGGTAGGAGGTGTGTGTATGTGTTTGTATATATATATGGATGTGTATGAGTGTATATATAAATGGATATATGAATGGATATATTAATATGTGTATGAGTGTGTATATAAGATGAGAATACGTTTATGGATACATATATACATACATATATATATATGAATGATGAGTATAGGAGTATATGAATTAGGAGTATATGAGTACTAGGTAGTATCTGCAATCTGAATATAAAAAGATATTCAATAATATAAACAAAGACAGATAGATAGGGTTAAGTAGTCAAAGTAGTCAAGGTAGTCAAGGTAGTCAGTCAATCAAGGAAGTCAAGGAAGTGAAGGAAGTCAAATATAAAAGTTTATACTTCAATCGAATCGATCTCTCTTCTCCTCATGAAACATTTCTTATCTCCATCTCCATCCATTGCATCTACACATACACCCTCTTAGTTGACGATCATCATCATCTCACCAGTGAAGTGTACTATCCCAACCCAAAAGCCAGAGATTCCACCGCAAGTAAACCAGTCTCTCGTTCCCGTTGCTACCGATCTCTCAAGAATTAAGTTTAGAAGTATTAGAAGTTTGGAACCGGTTCTATCAATGAAGGAGCAACTAGTCGGTAGTTCGTCGCTAGTAGTTCATGGAGAGATAAGAGATCAAACACATCTAATAGCGGTGAATGCAACATTGGATGAGGGAGCAATCGAGAATAGACATAGGCCCATCGAAGGGTATGGATGTATGCATTATGACAACTCGGATCTTTAATTAATGATGACGGACGGCTCAACTTGTTTTGCATGCAATGAGCAATGAGATGCAACTTTCCAAGGCAGCGAGTATTTTCATATCGTACAACTAATCAACTATTGGGGAACTAATTAACTACATAGGAGTTAACTAATGCTGATGAATTTATCAGGGAAAGTATTTACTATTTATTTATACTATTTATTTATTAAGAAAATATCTAGTTTCTGTATCTAATATCTAACATCTAACATCTAGTTTTTGTATCTAGTATCTAATATCTATCCACCATCCACCAACACCATCCATCCATCCATCCATTCATTCCCCAACCTCAACTTTCCACCTCAGCATTCCCAATAACCAATCCATCCGATACCTACCTACCTACCTACCTACCAACTCCACAGACAGAAGAGAAAGAGAAAGGGGAAAACGAAGACCGGACAGTACGGATACAGTACAAAAACCATCAACACCCAAACCACCCTTTACCGAGTAATCATACGTACCTAGGTAATCATAATCGCAATATAAATATATTAAAAAAGGTACACCTCGGAGATAAATTCAGGGACCGTACACTTCTCATTCGTCAGTCGAATCAAGTAAATCCATGGATGGGATGGGATGGGATGATGGCTTTCAAATCAAATCAAATCAAATCAAATTCAAATTCAAATTCTAGATTCAATTCCAGATTCAAATCCACCGTTTTGGCTGTTGCTACTTGGTACTTGGTAACATATACCTACCTACATATATACATACATACTACTTGGAGTCTATTTATTATCCATCTACCTAGTATCTATCAATCCATCTCTTTCCCTGAATTTTCACTCTCAATACCTCCGAGCCTCCCTACCTATCCGAATACTCAAATACCCGAATATCTAAATACAATTAATTATATTCTTCTATCTGTTTCCCATCTATCTCCTATCTATTTCCTATTTATTTTTTATTTATCTTTTATTTATCTTCTATTTATCTTTTATTTATCTCCCATTTATCTTTTATTTATCTCCCATTTATCTTTTATTTATCTCCCATCTATCTCCCATCTCCAAACCCTCCATTCAATCCAAAAGCCAAAAGCCACAAGCCAAAACACCTTGATCCTCTCTACCTCTCTACCTATCCACCTACTAGCTATCCATCCCATCTACCCATCCACACCATCTATCAACCACCTACGTAATCCTTATAAGCCACTTACTCACCAATTATCCATCCCATCCCATCCCATCCCATCACCTCACCTCACCTCAAATTATACTATATTATACTATATTACACTACGAGACTACCTACTCGTACAATACAATACAATGCAATACAATATAATACAATACAATACAATACAATACAATACAATACAATGCAATACAATACAATATATAAAAACCATACATTCCCCATCCCTTCCTCCTTCCAACAAGGAAGAAGCTTGCCAGCCAATCAACCGTCACAGTCACACACTACACTCAATGACCCTCTTCCATGATTCCATGATTCTATGATTCGACGATTCCACGATTCGACAATTCGACCATCCATGGAATACTTCCTACGGAGTAGTATTCCTATATCGTAGGCTATCAGAGAGTGAAATATGTACTCCATATATATATCGTGCGGAGTATACCATCTGCTAGGTATGTACGATATGATCGGTATGACATGTACGATATGGAATCAACTTAACGTGAGCAACTTTATATTTTTTCATTCCATTCCATGCTATGGTAGAGCTTTCCTGGCTGGGGATTCTAATCTCATCCATGCCACCAGACCAGTACCTCCCTATCTACTTTCGACTTCTGTATGTAAGTTACCTAGGTATATGTGTATATATATATATATCTCTTATAAAATTATATACCAAAAACGAACAAACCCCCCAATATTTCCCCCCAATAACCCATCCACCCCTTCATTCCACCCACTAATCATCCCTCCAATTTCCATCTTGAAAAAAAAAACACACAAAGGCTCCAGTACTTCCAAGTACCATCAGAAAATCTCGCAGATCAAACATAAATCTATTGCTAAGAAAAAGGGATGGTCGATGAGACTCGATGGTGCTAGTCTCCATGCGTGCTAGCAATCTACCCAGGCCAGCTGAAGGACAAATATTATTCTCCATCTAATTTCGGTACGTCCCCCGGAGACAGCGGGAAAAGACGATACACGGTAACGCGGGACAGGATTTTTTTTTTTCATTCGTTAGGTCTAGGCCCAACAGCTACGAATTAGCTATGGCGTCCAAATTTCCTTTCGAGTTTCTGGCTACATGTAGCTTGGTTCGCTTTGTGATCTTTGCGTCGTCGACCTTGCTCCCGAAAGAGTCGTTTTGACTCTGGTTACTTTCTTGTGAGACTACCTAGGTACGCACTGTTAAGTGTGTGTACCATGATTAAAGTTGTGACCTCCTGTATGTTTCTCGATTAAAGGGTTTTCTGGAAGACAGGCATGGAAAGGATCTTGGGCTGGGTGCGCTCAGGTATTGACTAATAATACTGGTGCGGGCAAAGTTCGGTGGAGGCCTATTGAAGATTCAAAAGGGGAACGAAGCTTCAGTGAAAGAGTTCCTCCCTCCTTATGCGAATTCAAATGCGGAATGCTCCCATCCAAAGGATTTATCAATCCTCGACACTTATTTCAATCGTCCCGCAACGCATGGATGGTATAAGACTTTGGATCTTAACCTTGTATATATTCTGGAATGTTCCCATGGCTCAAAAGAATTTTACACCCTGTTGATCTTCCTGTCCGAAAACTTGAGCTTTTCCCTTCTTCACCAGTATCGCCAACGCTTTTTGTAATATTTCCGTATCTAGACCGTGGAATTCTATTGCCAATCCATCTGTTAGCATACTCTTCTTCAAACCCAGATAATCAGAAGACAAAAATAAATGACATACCAGCACCCCTGCCTCCCTCTCCCTCAACCAACTCATAAAGTGTCAACACACTCCCTCTCTGCCCCGTCTCATCAACCCATTCCTCAATAACCCTCGCCCATTCATCTACCTTCCTCCACCATACCCAACATATATCTCCACCTACTTTCCCATTCCCCCCTCCGCCAATCCACTCCACTCTCCCCTCCTTTCTCATAAACTCCAATACCTCTCTCAACCCCTCTTCATCCAATCTCCTATTAATCCTCTCATTTCTAAACAACTCGGAAGATAACAACGTAGAAACCGTAAGACGAAACAATCGATGAAACGCAAAATAGGAAAGGATTAAATCGCTCCATTTGCGAAGTTGCGCATGGAGAGTCGAAGAGGTAGGTTGGAGGGTGAAGAAAGGAGGAAAAGAATGTTCGCGGGGAAATTTAAAGGTTTTGGCAGATGTGGCAGAACTTTGATTTTGAAGAGTACTCATGTTGAGTTGCGGATTGAGTTGTGATGTGATGTGATCGCAGTTGCGATGGAGAGTCAGAGGGGAGCTTGGTCAGCCTTGTGTGGTCCATGCGTATCAAGGCTAGTCAGGTAGCCTTAGTTCCGTGCTGAAGTCATGATTGGTATTTCGTGTTTAGATTGAAGAATCGAATACAAAACATGAAAAAAAGAAAATCATAATATTTTACAAATGGCGAAGAAAACAACTAACTCAATTACTCAAAATAACGATCCTCCAAATTCAAAATCAAACATACACCATCATCAAGGTACCATTCTTAACAAACCTCCTCTATCCTCTTTCAGTCTTTCCTTGCAAATTCATCCTGCAAACTTTACCTACACACTAGGAAATCCTAATAATTTGGCTTGGTTAAATGTAAAAGCAGTAGCCAGAGGATACGCATTTAGTAAAGCGTCAACACCCTTTCCAATGGAATTTTCAGTTGCCGATACCGTTCCATCTGAAAGTGTAACGTTATCATTTCTGGCGGCAGGTCCAAGATCATTATCAAGGTAGCTAGAGACTTGGGAGAGGATGGTCGAGGAGCGGGTGGTTAGGAGGGTAGTAATGTAGACGCGGTAGGTTGATGCCCACTGAGAAAGAGGAGTGTTAGCTTGTCTCTTGAAGTTGAAAGGAGAAATCATGAGATACTATTGGTGGAGTAATTGATTATGGACTTTCTTATTGTCCTCGTATCAATCAAAGACAAGACATATGATACAATGGTGTGCAGAGAGATAGTAGGTAGTACTTACGTCTGCTTTAATACCAGTCGTGGTGGTACTATTGGTAGCTCCAATACCCGCATCAGCACCAATAACCGCATCGATAGCAAGTAGTGCCTTGTAAATACGGAGATTGGTGCTTTGAAAAAGATTCGCAATGGCATCATCGTTGGTTATGGCCATTGCCACGGCTAATTCGGAAATATACGCTAACTTCTCATCGTTGCTGGTATAACTTTGTTGCAATTCACCGGTGAAGGCTTGTGCTTTGACGGTGCTTATCTTTTCGTTTGTTAGTGATGTATCTTATGATCTTTGGAGCAGAAATTACCTTTTGATCTATTCCAGCATAGTCGGGATTGATATCACTAGGAAGTGCACTATATTTATATTAGAAAATCCGTGGATATTTGAGGAGGTAATCTGTAGACTTACTTCCAAATCGTCTGTAGCCTAGATTTTCCTGCATTGACAGTATCTGGCTGATCAAAAATAGCCTTGAAAGCTGCACAGTTGCTGTTGTTAACTCTACTTGCGAAGAAGCCTTGTAGAATTGTTGATTCATCTATAAATAATGACATTAGTCTGGTGCTCTCATACTATTTTTAAAACAGAGACTCGATACTTACAAACACTATCTACGCCAACGGCTAAAGATTTGTTAGTCAAAAGTTACAGTATGCCAGTCCACTATTTGTAAGAGCTGACTATCCGTTCGAGACAGAGACTTACTAGGAGCATTCTCTTTCCAACCAGTCCCTAATCCAGCCTTTGTATACCCAGCCGCATTTGAATTTATCAATTGAGAAGCAAGCGCTGCATCGGTAACTTTTGTAAAGCCAAGTGCGGGACAGGTCGTTGCGTTCACGGGAGTATCTTGCAAAATATACCAGTATTCTGTTTGAGTACCTGCTTTGCTGACTAGAGTAGATGCATCTTCATATATTAGGTTAGCTAAATTACAATTTTTGGATTATTCGTGGTTTTCACGAGTTGTGTACAAACCAGGAATAGAAGGAACATCCACCGAGCCAAAAACACACGAAGTGGCAGCGTCAAACGAAGTAAATGATCCGGTGGCTCGTTTGGATATCTTTGAGTGTAGATTGGTAGTAGATATACGACCAGCAATCGATGGTGGCAGTTTGCGAGATTGCAAAGTAGTATCGTTGGAGAGAGAAGGCAAGATATCGCCAGAACCAGAGTATTGATAACATGTAGAGCAATTCCCTCCTGTGGTGGCTGTACAAGCGGCAGATGAAATGATTGATGTGGATGAGGGAGATGAGGTTGAGGAGGGAATGGCAGTTTCGGTTGGATTACTTTCTGGAGTTTCTGGCTGGGATGTTTCGATGGGATTGGGTGATTCGGTTGGTTCGGAGGTTTCCACTGGTTCGGATGGCTCAGATGGGGATGGGGATGGAGTAATTTCAGGCTCTACGGAAGAGGGAAGAG
Organism: Botrytis squamosa; assembly: GCA_014898485.2. Taxonomy (NCBI): domain Eukaryota; kingdom Fungi; phylum Ascomycota; class Leotiomycetes; order Helotiales; family Sclerotiniaceae; genus Botrytis; species Botrytis squamosa. The sequence continues at coordinate 348,131 of RCTC02000002.1, forward strand.
ATCCTGTGGAAATGGCCTGCGAAGTGAATTCGATTTCTGGAGTTGATGGATTAAGTTCGAGGGTGGAGGGGCTGGAAGGAGCAGGTGTAATTTCGGGTTGGGTGGAAGATATTAGGGAGCTGGTTGAAAGGGTTTGAGGGATTGCTTCGGAGATGGGAGATGAAGGAGTAGCTTCGGAAGATGATGGGTTGGAGGGGGAAGGTGTGATTTCAGGTTTGGTGGAAGATGTGAGGGATCCGGTGGAAGTACTTTTAGGGATGGCCTCGGAGATAATACTTGAAGAGATGGATCTGGAAACCGAAGATTCCGAGGAAGGCGGTGTGATTTCGGGCTGGATGGAAGATGTGAGGGATCCGGTAGAGATTACTTGGGATGTGGGGGTGGAGGGAGAAGGCGAAGGAACAATTTCTGATTGTCCGGAAGATATATGAGTTTTGGGAGAGGTTGCTTGCGAAGTCGATTCGGGGACTGAAGTAGACGGGACGAATCCAGAAGCAACACTCGATGAAGTAGATGAAGAAGGTGTGATTTCGGGGATTGAAGAAGACGCTAACGATTTGCTCGAAATTCTCGAGGTGGTTATTGGTGAGGGAATTGTATTACTCTCGATAGTACTACTAGAATGTGCAGCGGAATTAGTTGATTCGCCAAAAACTGAAGAGGTAATGAGTGAAGAACTGGGAATTGTGGGTCCGGGTGTGATTTCGGGGATTGGATTGGAAGAGAGGGAAGAAATGGAAGATGTTTTTGTTGAGGAGGAGGAGGAGGAGGAGGAATGGATATCTGCACTGCTTGGGAGTTCTGAGATCGTTGCGGGAGTTGTTTTGCTGGACTCGGGGGATATGCTTGATTTGGTTGCGGGGAGGGATTCTGGAGGTGAGGAGGGAGTCGGTTGGAGGGTATTGGATGTTGAAGGAAGGGATGTGGAAGTGAGGATTTTTGTTCTGCTTGAGAGGGAACTGGTGGATGAGAGACTAGAAGTATGGATACTGCTGCTAGATGAATGATCGGTTTGTGATGTACTTTTCTGCGAGGAAGGTTTCAGTGAAACGGATTTTGTGGGGGTGGATTGTGAAGGCGTGCTAGTTAGCTCGGGGGTGTGGGAAGATACCTCCAGGCTTGAAGTGGAGAGTTGAGTGGTTGAGTGGGAAGATGGGATGGTACTTGGAGATGGTTTGGTTGAGGTGGAAGCGTCGGGTGTGATGGTGGGAGTGTGGGTGGAAGAACTTTTGGTTGAGGAAATGGAGGAAATGGAGGGGATGGAAGTAGTGCTAGTGCTAGTACCACTTTTCTTTGTTGAAGTTTGACTTGAGGAGAGACTGCTGGGGGAAGAAATCTTCGAGATGATACTAGAAGTTGTGGACTTTGAAGTTGGAGGTAGGAGTTCTGTGGATTGCGAAATGGTGGCTACCGAAGTTGTTTTGGGAGTTGCAGGGGATGGACTCGTGTTCAAAGTCGATGATTGGGATGTTATTGAGGTGGTTACTTGAGATTTTGAAGTCGTGGTTATGGAAGTTGTCTTGGGGGTTTGGGAAGATAGACTGGTTAGGCTGGTCATGGAAGAGCTTTTTGTTGAAAGGCTGCTGGAAGTGGTAGATTTTGAAGTGGTGGCTGAAGATGTTGTTTTGGGAGTCTCGGAAGCTACACTTGTCTTGATGGTAGATGTGGATGTGGAGGATTTCGAAGAAGTGGGAATTGTCTGTGTAGTTTTGGAACTAGTGGAAGTTGCTGTCGTTTTCGGAGTTTCTAAAGATAAACTTGTCTTCGTAGTCGATGATTTAGATGTAGTAGGGGTAGTTTGTGTGGTCTTCGGACTCGTAGTCACAGAAGTCGGAGTTGGCTTTGGAGTAGTTGCTGTGATTTTTGGACTAGTGGTTGCTTTTGCTACAGATGTTTTGGTTCGAGTTGTTTTGGGAGTTAATTTCGTTGTGACTTTAGGAGGCTTCGGTTTGGCCGCATCCTCCACTGCTCGGTTCTCTAGACTCACAGAGACAATGGGTGCTTGAGGATACAAGTCGTTGCTGATGGTGTATGTTTCTCCATTTTCAAATGTTGAGCTTCCTCCATAAGTTCCTGGATCGGAAGGTTCAATGCACTGGGATACGATATCCTGGAGTGCTTCCGTGCAATGCTCCAAGGTTGAACTGGAGGTATCACTGCGCTCAAAAGAGATCTACCTCAATTAGTATGTCGAATTGAATCTTTCTTAGGTGTCTTACCTGGAAGTCTGAGAAGTTAACACTCCCTGAAGTCTTCCCTGATACATCCACCGAACAAAACTGGGAGATCTGATCTTCAGAGTTGAGGAATGCAGCTAATTCCTCTCCAGAGGGATCCCCAGAAGCTCGAGTTTGGTCATTGCAGACTACAGCAAAAGAAGTCGATATACAAGAAAGAATGAAAGCGGTTCTGAGAACCAAATTGAGAGGAGACATGGTAAAGACTGAATGTAATATTGACACCAGAAAGGAATGACTGGGAATACCAATGAAAGAAATTTCAAGAAAAGAAATCTAAGGAAAGAATGAGAATGATTTACGAAATGGAATGACAGGTATTATCAAATATCTATATATGCGATACCTGAGAGGGCGAGTTTTTGGATACCCCTTAGATAGACGATATGATTTTCCATTGCCGAAATGATGCTCCAGAATCTAACGGGATGGATGAGAAGAGGAATCATTGAGAATCCTACGACACGACGTGAGTATTACACTTTTGAGGCACAGCTTGTGAATGTCACTGACAGAAAGTTATACAGCTTTCTATCATAGTGTAATGAGATCCAGGCAATCGCTAACTAGAGGAGAAATTGAAGGAGGAATCTCCCAAAGATTGTTGTTGGTCATTTGGATATACTTATTGTATCAAAGTGCCAACGGATTCTCAGTTTTGGGAACTGAAGATATTCAGAAACCATAGTATGTATGATCGTTCTATCCATGCTGGAACGTCTTTCCTGTACCAGTAAGGCTGAACCTGGCCACGATACGGAAATTTCCCTTCACCAATGTTACATGACTCGAAGGAATGTACGATGCAATCCTCTTACCGAATGTACGGACCCGTTTTCTATATAGAGAACTTTTCGGAACTTAATGTTGATTATATTGTAAATTTGCTCCGAGTTTTCATTTGATGATCTGGTGGGTAGGCTGCCAGTCAATAGCTTTTGATTCGTGGACCCAGTTGGAACTTTGATACTGTTCAAAAGGTTGAGTGTATAGAGAATTCAAATGTTTGAATTATTGCAAACATCCAAAACCATAAATCATCTCTCATAAATCAAAAGCTTCAGTTTACCTATTTCCATCTCAACAACGAACATAATTACTCACTAACCCACCCCTCAGCATTCTTTTTTCTTCGCGGTATCCCACATGCAGTTTCAGGATGTTGGTTCACATGGCTGTACATACCCGTATAATAATACATCATGATGAAAATAGATCAAGAGGGGTTCTTTAGATGAATAATGTAAGCTCGCTTGAGATAGGTTGTGTACCCCGTATATGAAGCACCAATCAGAGATGTTTGGATGACGACTTCCAAGTTTGCGAAATTAAACGTTTGATCACGACAACAACCAACTGTTGGTGACTATAAACAGAATTGAGATTTTTGGGTTGTTTTCTGGGGGCGATTTTAGATGTGCTTTTCAGTCTGTGGTGTGGTGTGGTCTGGCTGGTTCTGATTTGCGGTTCTTCTTGATCGTTTTCTTCGTGTTGGTGAGATGAAGAAATTGTCTGCAGAATACTAGATTTCCTTGAGAGGGAAGTTTGGCAAAGTAAGGCCGGTTCAATTGATCCTTTTGATTCAGTACCACTTGGTGTCTATTGCCGATTCCGAATTATTGCAAAAATGAGTGATGGGTGCTCCTACACCCGCCCCCCCTCATGAGATGGAATCGTTTTCAAGGACTTAATTTGCCTCCAAAGTGCAGCGACAAAGTCTCCTACTATTAATATTAGATCGAGAAAACGTAAGGATACCGGTCACATCCGGAATGATTTAATCCGACATTACTCACAGGAGAAGGAAAAGATGTTCTTAGGAACAAAACGGTTTCTATGGAATGCAACGATGTAAACTTCCAATCCTGTGTGCGGCGAAGATCATCTTCCCCGTTCATGGAACTGTTTTTCTCTGCTGCATTTTGCGGTTGGCTTCATGTTGTGAGTTCAGAATTGGAATACTGCGATTCTCCAAAAATATACGACCCTCAATCTCCCTTGGACATAAATTTTACCTTCAAGTCGTTGATCTTAGATACTATTCAAAAATCAATAAACAAGATTCAAGGTTAAACTTTCACAAATAAAAGAGCCGTCTCATAGCATACGACATGGACCTCCCACTGACCCCATTGCGTAAGAATTGAGGGGCATATCCCAAGAGGTTATTGCGCAACAGTTGGCCAGCAAATGGATCGACTCTTTTTCTCAAATTCCTCTCCTATTATTCAACAGAAAACTTTCGGAATGTTTCTCAATGTGGCTTTGATATAAATGCGAGAGTTAGTAAGACGCTCTTCATCATGACTTCCTTCATGCCGTTCCCTTACACAACTTCATACTCGTCGAATTCACAAACATTTGTTTCCAGAACTTTTAATAACCTATCTACCCACTTTTTCACACCAGATCTATGATCAGATATCTGGTGTGTATATACGAGGGTGTGTTTTTGATAAATGCCGGGTCTGTGTGCAAACACTTTTTTATACCAAAATTCACTAAAACTCATTTACTTTAGAATTCAATATTAAATCAATCAATATTATTATATATTTAAAATTTTATAAAAATAATAAATTTTTATTAAAAATTTAATAATATAATTTTAGTTTTTTTATTAAAGCTTTCAATTAAATCAAAATTTTTATTGAATTTTTATATTTAAAATTTCTATAAGAAATAATATTTGTGACACTTTGCCTTAAAAGAACTACAAGAGCAGAGTATAATTTATTCTTAAAATAAATAATTACAGAATTGGGAGCAAAGTATTTATTGAATATATTTATATATTAACTATATATATATAATCATATATATGTATATATATATATATAAACAATTATAATTATAATTAAATATCAATCTATAATACTACTCCCCTCTCTAAAAAAGCTTACCCTCAAATTTTATAATTATTTATTTTAATTATCAAATCAATAATTATAAGATAATATTATTATTGTTTAATTAGAATAATATAATAAATAGATATATATATAGATTTTTCTTTTTCATAATAAAAAAATATATATAAAGCAAAGAAAATCATTCTATAATCTAACAATTAATCAAATTCTTTGAAGTATATAGATTAATTGAATCTCTTTTTTTTTCCAAATCTTTTTCTAATTAATTAATCCTTTTATATTTTTTAGTTAATATATCTTCAATCCTAAAAAGAAAATATAGCAATAAAAATAAGTTATTACTAGCACAAATTTAATAATAAAAGAATATATATATAACAATAAATTATTTATAGTTTTTTTTATATTTACTTTACTGATTTGTTTTTTTATTCAATTTATAAAAAAGAAAATAACTATTTCTTCTATTATATAAAGTAAGTAATCTATTAAAAAAAAGAAATCCAAAAAAAAGAAATTTTATTATAAGAATAACTATAATTTTAATAAAAAATATAAATAAGGTTTTTTTATTTATTTATTTTTAATATATAATTAGTTTATTTAATAAATACAATTATAATTATTAAAAATAATAACTTTGAAAATAAAATCAACCTTTGATTTATTTATTAAATATATTTATTTTATTATATTTCTAGATAAAATTTAAAAAAAGAATATAATCTTTTAATTAATTATATTAATAATTATAAAAAGAAATTTACTAACAAATTAGTTATAGTAATATACTATTTTAATAATATTGAAAATAATAGGTATAAAATTATTAGGGAAAAGATTATAAAAACTTTATATTAAAATTAATTTAATTACAAATTTGATATACTTTATTACAAAAATATTAATTTTATTAATATTAATAAATTAAGATTTCTAAATAAAAGATTATTAAAAAAGATAATGTTATAATAAAAATAATATATTTAAAAAAACAATTAGATTTGTATAAGCTATATATATAATTATATCTTTAATAAAGGAAATAGTATACTATTAAGTTTCTAATTAATTATTTAATTAAACTTATTATTTGCTTTATTTTATTAATAAATATAAATATAAATACTTATTCTCTAAAAAGATTTACAAAATATTTCTTTAATACCAAACAGCTATTACTAAATACAATAGTATAATAGAGATAAGTTATAATTTTATCAATTTTTAATAAAATTAATTTTTTTTGATAATTTGATTTATAGGAGAAATTAAGAAATTATATTTCAAAAGAAATACTTTTTATTACTTTTACTCAAAAGAATATAAAATATTATATAACCAAAGCTATAATATAAGAAAACAAATTGAAATAATAGTATTAACTTGTTATAATATAGATAAAAATAGAGCTTTTAGCAATTTGTAAATAGTTACAAGTAACTGAGTGTAAGTTTAATCTAGTTATTGTGTGTACTGTAGTTAGGAATTATTTTGTTTTTTGGTTTATAATTATTCTATATATTCTTATCATTATTATTAATTGAAAACTTAATTAATATTTTGATTTAAATTATTTAATTTTTATTTTTATACCTTATCTAATTGTAACCATTAATACCCATAGGAATTTTCTTTTTAATTTACTTTTAAAATTATTAAAATAAAAAAAGATATTTTTTATTATATTATTTTAATAATAAAGTTTTTATTTAATTATTTTTTTATTATTTATAAAATTGTGATTTTTTTATTACTTTAATATATAAAAAAAATTCTTTTGATTTTTTTTATTTATATATTAATTATTATTTATAAAATTATAATTATTTTTTTTATTTTTATAAAAACAAATTTATTTAAATAGATATATAAAAGATTTTAGTAAAAAGGGATTTTACAAATAAAAATTATAAAAGAAATATAGAATAGTTTTGAAATTGGAGATAGGGTACTAAATAAAATCATTATTAATATTTAATTATAATATTCTATATTTAAGTTATTAATATACTTTCTTAATAACTAAAATATATTCTATTTTCTATTTGATATTACTAATAATATTTATTAAAAGCAATAATTTAATAATTTATCCAGGAAATAGATTATCTACTACTTTACAAAGTTTATTAAATAAAAATATAAAATAGATTTTTATAATAAATAATAGATTTAATTAAAAGGAATTTCTAATTTAATTAATAATCTTAAATCTACCCTAAATTGAATAATTCAATTTTTTTAAAGATTGTTCTATCAAAAAATCTTTTATATTAAGTTATATATAATTTTCTATATTAAAATTAATTAAGTAGTAATATAAATTAATTAATTAAGATATTTTTTTTTATATATATAAAATATTCTTTTTTACTCAATTGAGTATTAATTTATTATATTTGATATATTCTTTAGTATCAATTATATTCAAATTATTAATAAATATAATGGAATTGAATTTCTAATTTTAAAAATTGTAGGATAGGTAATTATATAGAATTTTATATAAAAATTGATTATTTAATAATTTATAAGGAAGTATAAACTGAGTGTAGTTTATTATTAATAGAAATTCAAATTAATTATTTTAATAATAATTTATAAAGGATTGTAAGTATTATTAAAAATATTAATTATAAATTTTAGTCTAATTGTTATAATAAACCCAACGAGTGTTTAGAGATTAATCTTAGAATTAAAAGCTATAAAGTTAAAGAGAATATACTATAAAACTATATATATAATCAGCTTGAAGTTTAATACTGTATTAACCCGATTGGATATAATCATATATATAGTATAATATTATCCCTTTCTTTTAAAAAATTTATTTTGAATTTACTTTAAATAAATAATTTAAATATAAAATATAATTAATAATCTTTTTTCTTATTATTAATATTATTATTTTCTTTATCATTTTTTAATAAAAATCCTTAATATATTAAATATATTATAATTAATTAAAAAGTATTTTGAAAATTATTTTTTTTTTAAGTAATTTTCAAAATATTAATTATTAATAATTTTTCCTAGATTTTTACTTTTATTATTATTATATTCAAAATCAATAAAAATAATTATAATAATTAAAACAAATTCTTTTCAATTTCAAGTATTTTAATATAAATTAAATGGATAGAATTATATTTAATAAAAAATACTTTTATATTGAATATATTTGTTTTATTTATATAAGAGAGTTTTTTTAATAAAAGAAAACTCGAGTATATAAAGGTAGGATGGAATTGGAGTAGAATTAATTTGAATATTAAAAGAATTAAAAATATTAATAATATTAAGGTTATTAATATTTATTAAATTGTGATTATAAGAATAAAATGGATTTTGTAATATATATAAAGTTTTAGATTTATTAAAATAGAATAGTATAGGGAATTTATTTATTATATATATAGTTAATTATTGTATAATCTAAACAAAATCAGGATAAAAGTAGAATAAAAAAAACTATTAGAAAAAACGATTTTTAAAAATCGTATTAAGTTTATTACAAAAAATCAAAATTTTATTCAAATTGGATTAATTCTATTCTTTGATTTTATAAATTTTTTTTTTAAATTTTGTAATATAAGTATATAGAAAATTGATTTTTTATTTAAAATTAAATAATCTATTTTCGGTTTTTTAAATTTTATTTGAATTATTATAAATATATATAAGTTAATCTAGAATTGTTATATAATTTAATAAAATATTTTAATTAAAAAAAAAAGCTGAGATAGAATTATAGTTTGTATATAAAATTCAAAATTGAAATAAATATAATAAAATTGTATTATAGAATTATTAATTATAATATTATTTATTTATAATTTTGTTTGAATCAAAAATAATTATGTATCAAATTTCTAGGAATTATTATTGAATTTTTTGGGATTAGGGAGAAAAGATTTCGGATGGAAAGATATATATAATATAGGAGTATAATTAAAAATTAGAAAATATAAAAAAGAGATTTTATTATATTATTAAATTATTTCGTTACAAAGTTTTTTAATTATATATAAAATTGTATCGATTTTTATAATTTAAGAATTTAAGGATAAAAAAAAGATAATATTTTTAAATAATATTAAGAAGATTTGTATACAAATAAGAGAATTAGAATAATATACCTAAATAAGGAGTAAGTAAAGTATACATAAAAGTTTTATTTATAAGTATATACTAATATTATTCTATTTTTTATCTAGAAAAGTTTTTAATAATATAATAAATCTAATAAGTGTTTAAAAATCAACCTTAGAATTAAAAGCTACAAAGCTAAAAAAAATATACTACAAAACTATATATACAATTAGCTCGAAGCTTAGTGCTGTACTAGCCCGATCGGACGCGATTATGTATATAGCGTAATAATTGTTAGTTTGCGAATAGTAAATAATAAATAGTTTAACTTATATTCCTAAAATATTATTGAATTTTTATTAAAAAATTAATATAAATTAAAAATTGCAATTAGAAATTATAGATTTTAGAACATTATAGTATTTATATATGTAATATAGATATAAACAGATCTAATCTTTTAAATTGATTGATTTATAATAAAATATTGAAATAACTTGTTTGGTTAATTAATTAATAATAATAAATATATTGTTATAATTATATTTATTTTTATTAAAATTATAATAGTTTATAATAATATATTGCTATACTCTTATAGGAATAGGGAGTAGATAAAGTAAATTAGGAATATGATTTCTAGAAATAAAGTTATACTTGTATTTATAATAATTCTGTATATATTGATTAATTATAAAAATTATATTCTTTTAATAATATTATTTAATTAAGAAAGAATAGATTTTCTTTATATTAAAATATATAATAAAAACTGAATTATAGATTTTATAAATTAAATAAATTTGTAAATTGTTAGTATTCGGAATATATAAATAATTATTATAAAACAATAATCCTTTTATAAAAATAAGATATTTGTATAATTTAATTATATAATTATATAAAGTTTTTAAATTCGGATAGAATCTGTTTGCTTTAATAATATAATTGATTATATCGAAAAGCAGAAATATTGTATTTATATTAAGGTTTATAATAGTATTTGGTTTTTATTAAAGAGATTTATATATAATTCTAGTATTTATTTAATTATTTTTTATAAACTATTATAATCAATTCTTTTTTTTAATATTATTCTATTAATCTAGTTTATTAATGCGGCGGGTAAATATATTTGCAAATGGATTATTCTTTTTAATATAATATATAATAATAAAGTTATAATTGGCAAATGATTCTGCCTAATATATTTATTAAGCATTTAGTTATTTGATAGATATAAAATACTTAAAAGCTTTATAATTAATATATACTTTAATTTAGTATAGAAATTTAGCAAATTTGATTTTCCAATAACCTAAGGATTTAATAATTATAAGCATTTCTTTATTATAAACTTTATAATTCAATTTGATAATAATTATTATTTTCGAAAAATAGATAATTAGTAATTATTTATTATTATATTTTTGAAAGAATATATTAATAATTATACCATTGAAAATATTGATTTTTAGTATATAAAATAGTATATAGTGTTGGAAGTTGTGGCACGTGCGCTACGCTACTGTGTATATATCACTTCCATTTTATAGTTAGATTTTATTTTAGTATAATTAATCTATATAGTCAATATTATATATATTCCATTAGCCTATTCTTTCATTGTAAATAGATTATAAGCTTGGTAGTTTTATAGTAAGATTAAAATTGAAAGCTTTTTGAATAGTTTATATTGTTAAAGTAGAGATTAATAATGAAAAGTTTTTATGTAATGTAATGTTAATATACAAGGTGTGTATAGTAAACAGATTATTAAATAATAATAGTGAACTAATTATTTATATTGTATTCTTTTTTTAAATATAATAGTAAAATAATTATTTATATTATATCCTTTTTTTAAATAAAAAAACTACAAATTATTATTGAAAAAACAATCTATTTTAGTTTGATACTAAAAAGTATTATTAATTATATAATATTCGATATTATTCTAAAAATTATTATTTACAAATCAAAATTCATTATTTCCAATTATTCTATTTTGAAAAGAATTTTTTCTTGTAATATTAGTATATTTAAAATTAAGAAAATCTAATCAAAACAATTCCTTTTTTTTTTACTTTTTTTTTATTATCAAAATATATATTAATTATTAATATAAATTTTCTATTTACAGAATTTCAAAATAAATAAAGATATTAGATTTAAGGATTATTTCAAATGTATTCCTTTTTTTATTTAAAAGAATTACAAATATTAGATTTGTTGAATAAGAATTTAATTTTGAAGAAAAGATTGGTTTTATATATATAAAAAAATATTATAGAAATATATATAGATTATAGATATTAATAAATTAATTAAGGATTTCAAAAAATTTCAAATTTTTAATAATAATAATAATATTATAATAAAGATTCAATTTAATATTAACAAAAAGATTATCTTTTTTAAAAATAATATTAATATATTATTTTATATTTATTATTTATTATCTGATAATAATAAAGTTTTGATAAATAAATATAATATAACAAAAAAACTTTAGAATTATTTAATTATCAAATATTCCAAAATCAATGATATAATAGTAGATGAGTATTTTCTTAAAATCAAATTTTTTTTTTTTGATAATATTCTTGATATGATTATTATAGATATATAAAATAAACTTAAAGATTTTCAAAGAAAACTTTTATTTATAGATATTTTAATTAAAGCTTTGTATATAAATAAATTACTTTTTCAAAATTTAATTTTATCTTTTTTTAATAAGTATAAAATTATTATTAATATAATTTGTATTGTTAGTTTTATTTTAAGTATTAATAATAAAATCAAGTATTTATAGGTTAAAAAAGTCAAAATGTAAAACTTTGTAGATATAATATATTTTGTAAAAGAAAAGAGATATATTTTATTTTATTATTAGTATAAGGTTAATACAAATTTGGATTTTAATATATTTATTATTATTTGTGAATTTTGTGATAAATCTAATTATTCAATTCTAAAATGCTTTTAGCTTTAATGTATTAAATATTTTTTGAAATTCGATTCAAAGTATAAATAAAAGAGAAAATAATTTATTTTTTTATTGTAAAGAGATAAGAAGTATAAAGAGTATAAAGTTTATATTACTAAATCAAGTTTTAATATTATTAAAAGTATTGTTAATAATGAATTTGATTTTGAATATTGTTATTTAATTAAGGAAAATATTAATAAGGTATTTTTATTATAATGGTATACTGATATTGGTACTATTTTATATATATTTAATTAATATTCTCTTTTCAAAAATCTAATTTATATTCTGTAATGAAGGATAATAATTAGTAGAGGAGCTATATATTTGAATAAATAAAAAATAATGGATATAATATGTAAGGATAGAATAAGGATATTATTAATTAGAATATTATATATATTAGAATTGGAGGTTAATCTATTCTCAGTTAAAAGAATTTGTGAGGTAGGATTTAAAAGTATATTTAATTTCAAAGAGATATATTTTATATCAAAAAATGATAAGAATAATAAGATTATTAAAACTATAATAAAAAATAGGATATATATTATTTTGTATATAAAATTAGGATATAAGAATTTTGTATTCTTTATATTCTTTATAAAGGTAATTAATAGAATAAAAAAGAAAATTAAAGAATTAATTATAATAGAAAAAAAAAATATTTTTTTTGATATAAATAATTCAATTATTTTGATTCTAATAAAATCAAAAATCTATATAAAGTTATTATACTTTAGAGATTAATCAAGGTTTCTTTAATTTTAAATATTTGTAAAGTATATATTTTTATAAAAATAATTAATAGAATTTTAAGTTAATTAAATATATAAAAATCTAAAAGGCTAAAATTGATTTATTTTAATATTGTTAATCCTTTTTCAAAAATTATTTGAAGATATAGATATTTTCTTCTTATTATTGATAGTATTATAAAAATAAATTAAGTTATTTTATTAAAATAAAAAAATAATACAATATTTTTATTAAAAGTTTAGAAATAGGAAATTGAATTTATTATAGAAATAATTATAATTATTATCAAAACTAATAATATATTAAAGTTTCTTCAAGCTATTTGGGAATAGAAGATTGATATATAATTAGAGGTTATAATGATTATATTATCTTATCAAAATGGTTTAGCTGAATACAATATATATATTACAGAAATTGATATGAAAGTAATATTAAAGAAAACTTATTTATTATTAGAATTTTGGAATAAAGTTGTTGAATACGATGTATATATTCGAAATTGTATTAGTATTGGCTTAGATATAAATAGAATTGATCAAAATCTATTTAAAGTATTTATAAATATATTATTAGATATTGATATATACAAGATTTAAGAGAATTAATATTATATTTATATCAATCCTAAAACTATTTCAATAAAACAAAGATATAATAAACTCCACAATACAACAAAAATTAAAATATTTCTAAAATACTCAAAAGATATTATCAAATATATAAAGATTTATTTATTAAAATTAAATTATACTTATTACTTTTATTATATTATAATTAATAAAAGCTATAAAAAAAAATATAAATCTAAAATTCAAAAACTATATAATCAAATTATAAAATATCAAGAATATAGAATTTAATTATAAGCTTTATAATAGATTTAAAAATGTTTTTAAATTATTATTTATTCTGATCGATTTATTAATATTATTAAATAAAATAATTACAAATTCAACAAAAATATACTTGTTAATATTAAAACAAACAAAAACTGAAATATTATATTTTGATAAAAATGAATATAAAAATATTTGATAAATAATAAATTATTTATCAAAATCAAAAGAAAACAATAAAGAAACAGAGATTACTTTATTTAAAATTATTTCAACTTCTGATTTTATATTATTGAATTCAATTACAATTTTATTATTTATAATATCTATATTTATACTTATTTCTATATCTACTTTTATATTATCAAATTCAAAATATAATTTTAGAAAAAAAAAAGAGATAATAATAACGATATAAAAAGATATACCTCTAAGATTATCTAGTTTCTATTTGTTTTTTTGAATAAATTAGTATCAAAATCAATTGAATATATTATAATTGCAATCCCAAATATTCATTAATTCAAAAAAAAAACGAATAATGAAATTACTTTCAAAATCTTAATCCTTTTAAAAAATATATTAATAGAAATTGAAATTGTTTTGTTAGCAATAAAAATACTTGGAATTAAAATATCAAATATATATAAAAATATAATAGCAAATAAAAAGTATATAAAGGATTAGTAAGCTATAATTCAAGAAGAAATAGATTTATTAGTTAAAAATGATATTTGAAAAAAAATTATTTTATTATAAAAAAGTAATCTAGTTTTAATGAAATAGATATTTATTATTAAAATAAAAAATAATAAAGTAAAGTAATTTAAGATTAGATTAGTAATTAAAGGATTTAGTTAAGTTTTAGAAAAAGATTATAATGAAATCTTTATTTTTATAGTTTATTTTAATATTTTTTGTCTTTTTCTTATAATTGTTGTAAAAAAAGATTTTGAATATTCTTATTTTGATATTAAAAATGTATTTACTAAATTATATTTAAAAAAAGAAATTTATTTAGTATTTCTTTAAGATATTTAAGTTTATTGAGATTATATTTAATATATATTTCGAAGCTTTTACAGATTAAAGCAAACCGACAAAGATTGAAATCTTTTTTTGAAAGAAGAATTAATCAAAATAGATTTTGTATAAAGTTTTATAGATTTATATTTATATATTAATTATTTACAATAATTGTTTTTTCTAATTTATATAGATAATATTATTATTGCTGCTATATAAAAATAGAATATTAAATGGTTTTATAATAACCTTTTAATTCAATTCAATATTAAAGATTTGAAAAAGATTAATAAGATTTTAGAAATACATATTATTTATAACAGATTTAAAAGAATATTAATTATAAATCAAGAAGAATATTTGAATATAATATTTATCTGTTTTGGGATTTTCTATAATCAATATATTTTAAAAAAAATACTAATCTTGAATTATAATCAATTGTGATTAATATTTTCAGATAATAAGTTTATTAATGTAAATGAATATTAATAAGTAATTGGTAGTATGATTTATCTTATAATTTATATTAGATTAGATATTATATTTAATTTCGAAAAATTAATATAAGTTATATCGAATTCTACTAAATATTATAGTATTATATTTAAAACCTTATGAGATATTTGAAATCGATTATTAATTAGAAATTACATTTTGGATTTAGAGAAGTTTAATTAGATATCTATAAAGAATATAACTTTTTATAATGGATTATTAAAATATATATCGATATAAATTGTAACGAACTCAACAAGTGTTTAGAAATCAATCTTAGAATTAAAAGCTATAGAGTTAAAGAGAATGTATTACGAAATTATATATACGATTGGCTCGAAGTTTAGTGCTGTATTAGTCTGATCGGATATGATTATGTGTATAGTATAATATTATTCCTTCTTTTTGAAAAGTTTATTTCAAATTTGTTTTAAATGAATAATTTAAGTATAAAATATAATTATTAATTTTTTTTTTATTATCAATATTACTATTTTCTTTATTATTTTTTAATAAAAATTCTTGATATATTAATTGTATAGTAGTTAATTAAAAAGTATTCTGGGAATTATTTGTTTTTTTCAAGTAATCTTTAAAGTATTAATTATTAATAACTTTTTCTAAATCCTTATTTTTATTATTATTGTATTCGAAATTAGTAGGAGTGATTGTAATAGTTAAAATAGATTCTTTTTAGTTTTAAATATTTTGATAGATTAAACAGATAGGATTGTATTTAATAAAAAGTATTTTTATATTGAATATATTTATTTTGTTTGTATAAAAAAATTCTTTCAATAGAAAAAAACTTGGATATATAAGGATAGGATAGAATCAGGGTAGAATTGATTTGAGTATTAAGAGAATTAAAGGTATTAATAATATTAAGATTATTAATATTTATTGGATTGTGATTGTGAGAATAGGATGGATTCTGTAGTATATATGAGGTTTTAGATTTATTAAAATAAAATAATATAAGGAATTCATTTGTTATATATATAGCTAGTTATTATATAATCTGAACAAAGTTGGGATAAAAGTGGGGTAAAGAAAGCTATTGAGAAAGATGATTTCTAAAAGTTATATTAAATCTATTATAAAAGATTAAGATTTTATTTAAATCGAGTTAATTCTATTCTTTAACTTTATAAAAAATTCTTTTAAATTTTGTAATATAGGTATATAAAGAATTGATTCCTTGTTTGAGATTAAATAATCTATTTTTAATTTCTTAAATTTTATTTGGATTATTATAGATATATATAAGTTAATTTAGAATTGTTATATAATCTAATAGAATGTTTTGATTAAAAAAAAAATTGAAATAGGATTATAATTTATATATAAAATTTGAGATTGAAATAAATATAATAAAATTGAGCTATAGAGTTATCAATTACAATATTATTTATCTATAATTTTGTTTAAATTGAAGATAACTATATATCAAATTTCTGGAAATTATTATTAAATTTTTTGGAATTAGGGAAAAAGGGTTTTAAATGGAAAGATATATATAATATAAAAGTGTAATCAAGGATTAGGGAGTATAAAAAGGAGATTTTATTATATTATTAGATTATTTTGTTATAAAACTTTTTAATTATATATAAAATTATATTAATCTTTATAGTTTAAGAATTTAAGGATAAAAAAAAGATAATATTTTTAAATAGTATTAAGAAGATTTATATATAAACAAAAAAACTGGAATGATATGTCTAAATAAAAAGCAAATAGAATATACATAAAAGCTTTATTTATAAATATATACTAATATTATTCTATTTCTTATTTGAAAAAGCTTTTAATAATATAATGAATCTAATAAGTATTTAAAGATCAATCTTAGAATTAAAAGCTATAAAGTTAAAGAAAGTGTGCTATGAAATTATATATGTGATTGGCTTAAAGCTTAGTACTGTACTAGCCTGATCGAACACGATCATGTGTATAGCGTGATATAAATTAAATAAATAATAGAATTAATCAAAAAAGTATTTTTAATAAAGTAATAATATTTTATAATGAATTAATTTTATAAGCGAATAAGAAATAAATATCTATAATTATATCTAATACAAAAGCTGAATATATTTCTATCACGGAATTCACCATATAGTATAACCTCATAAGTACTAATCCCAATACTCCTTCTAAATACTCACTCCTATAATTACTAATATTATTTTATTTATTTCATTTGTATATCCTATATATCTAATTAGGCGAGTATCTTGTTTAATTAGAATATATATAGTAGGTATAATTATTAAAATTATATCTCAAGTTAATTTAATTTATTATTATTCTATATATTTATTCCTAAATTAAAGTAACTATTAGATATAATTATTACTTTTGTAATAGTTATAAGCTTAATTAGCACTTATACTATACTTTTATTATATATATATATCTTTTAATCATTCTAATTTATATATATTTTCTTTTATTTCTTTTTAAAATTTTATTATATCAAAATTCAATTTTTTAGAAATTATTTGACTCATTATTTATAAATACTAATTAAAATAGTTTTTAAATTTATAATATTTTTATATATCGAAAGGTATTTAAAAGGACATTAAGTTATTTAATATTAAATCTATTCTAATTATTTTAATCAGTTTTAGAGTATTTTTGAAAAATGGAAAAACTCTTTATTAATTAATTTATATTTATAATAAAGATTAGTTTATTAAGGATTCATTTGAATTTATTATAATTATTGATTTTATAAGAAAATATAATTTAAATAATTAAGCAAAGTATTTTTCTAATCTTAATATTTATAAATAATTTTAATAAAAGGATTTGAAAGGAAATATTAAAATAACTTTATTATTATTTTTTAAGAAGCTAATGCTTAAATTTGTAAAGTCTAAAATAATCATCTTCCAAAATATCTTAATTGAATATTTTGTATTTCAAAAAGAATATTAATATCAAAAGATAAGTATAATATTATATATAAATTATATTAGAATGTTTATGAATAAATTATAGAAATAGTGGATATATTCTATTTTATGGAATTTATTTTTGAAAACGATAATATTAAAGTTTTATTATTCAAGATAATTATTTAGAAATTATAGGATAAGTTTGTATTTATAATAATAATTATAAAATTTATTATTATTCAAAAATATTGAAATGTTTTTTAATAAGTAATTGTAAATTGAATTAATCTAATTAAATGATATAATAAATGAATTAGAGTTTATATAATTATAAAGTTGTATTATATTGAAATAGAAGATGATTTAGCAATTATCAATTTTCTGTAAGCTGTGGGAATATGTATACTTTTTATTTAGGTAAGTATTATATTTATTCAGATTGAAATTAATAATCAATTTGGAATTTCTAATTATTTTTTGAAGTAATTTGGGGATATTTTTGGTGGTTTAGTTTATTAGGACTCTTTAGTTTTTAAAGGTAAGGGTATATTCTCGATTATTAATTTTGAATTTAAATAGAATTTTGATAATTTATAAGGAAAGCAAAGTAATATTTGAAAAAGAGTTTCTAAAAGGTAGGTGGTTGATATAAATATTCTTATAAATCAGAATTTGATTAGAAAAATGGAAAAGTGGGTGGAAATTATTATTTCAAGATATATTAATTAATAGAATTTGTATTTATTAGAAAATATAATTTTTGAAATCTGATTTTATTAATAGAAAAGAAATGTAATAATATATAAAAAGAATTAAGGATAATTGATAATTAAATATATATAAAATATAAAAATAGAAAGGATAAATGAATTTAAAAGGTAATAGTTTTCAATTCTATAATTTACAAGATTTTAAATTAAGAATAATTGTTTATTTTATTCAAAGTTTTATTAGTTATAGAATTTATATTATTATTTTTAATTTATTTTATTAATTTTTTAATAGTACCATACTTGATAATAATAGTATAATATATTTTATTAATAATATTGATTTTTTTGATAAATATAAATATATTTTTTTATTAGTATTGAATTATATTAAAATAGGAATATCAAAAATATAAATTATTAAATAAAATATTTATATAATTAAAAATATCCTTTAAAAATTTCAAGGTTTAAAAAGTGATTTGGGTTTTTTTAATATTATATATATTCCCGGATTTTATATTAATATTGTTTTGAAAATAAAGTTTTTAGATACTAGAATATAGTTTTTAGAAATAGATTTTATATTATAAAAAGACAATTTTGAAAATAATTATATTATTATTTAATATATTTATAAAAATAATCTTTTATTTTTAGAATGTAAACTATTTTTCCTTTTATTTAATCAATCTAAATATAATATCTATAAATCTAAATCTTTTAATATATTCTATATTCAATTTTAATATTAAAAAACCATTTTATTAATTAAAAGATTTATTTAAATTTTAAAAAGATTTTATAGAATTTTAATATAAATAATTAGAATATTTGAATAAAGAAATTCTTGAATATTTCGTTTTTTTAATAAAAAATATAAAAATTAAAGGATTTTTTAGAATTGAATATATTGATTATTTATATATATATAAAATAAATAATATTATAAGTTTTTAATAAATCCCAATTATTATATCTTTTCTACAAAATCCAATGGGATTTATTTAATTTCCTATATACATATATTAAAATATTCTAGCTTTTAATTATCAAAAATATATTTAATAAAAAGATTTTTAATTTTTTATTATATCAAAAGATTTATTATAAAATATTTAATATAATTTAGAACTTTCTTACTTAAATATTCAGAAAATATAATCTTTTAATAATTTATATTAAATAGGATAATAATATTTTAATTATTAATATTATAGAAAATATTATATTCGAAAATTAAATCAAAATCAAAAATATAGAATTTGAATTATTTCTATTAAATATATATAAATCAAATAATAAATCGAAATAAATAGGATAAAAAATAATTATTAAACAAATTAAAATACAAATCTCCATAAATATATCTAATTTTTTATAAATTAAAATAATATAAACTACTATTTATCTATATAATATTAATCCTTTTAAAACTCGATTTTTCAAATCTCTAAATAAAATATTAAATACTTGATTTTAAAAATATTTATAATTATTTATTCTAATAATCACAAATTATTTAAATATCGATTTTTATTTAAATTAGAATAGAATATATTAATATAGATATTGTTGGAAGTTGTGGCACGTGCGCTATGCTACTGTACATATATCACGTCTACTTTATAGTTAGATTTTATTTTAGTATAATTAATCTATATAGTCAATATTATATATATTCCATTAGTTTGCTTTTTTATTATAAATAGATTATAAGCCCGGTAGCTTTATAGTAAAATTAAGACTAAAAGTTCTTTGAATAATTTGTATTGTTAAAGTAAAGATTAATAATAAAAAGCTTTTATATAATACAATATTAATATACAAGATATATATAGTAAATAGATTGCTAAGTAATAATAACAAAATAATTATTTATATTATATTCTTTTTTTAAATAAAAAAACTACAAGTTATTATTAAAAGAATAATCTATTTCAGTTTGATATTGAAAAGTATTACTAATTATATAATATTCGATATCATTCTAAAAATTATTATTTATAAATCAAAATTTATTATTTCTAATATCACGCTAAAAGTGATATCACCAAGAGCATTAAGCTAATTGGATTTATATAGATATATATTCTCTCATAACACACCCCCGAGATTGCTGACTAGCTGGTTATAGGCAGTAATCTCTGTACTAGCCTCAATTGAGTCATATATACACAAATCTCTTCCTATCTTCATATAATACCAAATCTAGGTTCTCTAATTGGATCCAACTAAACTAGGTTCTCTAAAAATACATCTAATAAGCTGAACAGAGATAGTAAGACAACAAAGCAGGGTCCTCATATTAGCTCTAATAGGCTAAGATCAAATGACTAATATAAGCCTATTGAAATACTCTCTTATAAATAAACCCACAAACCCTACAAGAGAATACAATCAAATGAAGAATTATACCACTACGCTATAAACGCATACCGGGCTCATAACTATCACGCTAAAAGTGATATCACCAAGAGCATTAAGCTAATTGGGTTTATATAGGTATATATTCTCTCGTAACATCTAATTATTTCATTTTAAAGAGAATTTCTTTTTATAATATTAATATATCCAAAACTAGAAAAGTTAAATCAAAATAGTTTCTTTTTCTCTTTTACTTTTTTATTTTATTATCAAAATATATACTAACTATTAATACAAGTTTTTTATTTATAAAACTTCAAAATGAATAAAGATACTAGATTTAAGGATTATTTTAAATATATTCCTCCCCTTATTTAAAAAAATCATAAACATTGAATTTATCAAATAAGAATTCAATTCTAAGGAAAAAACTAATTCTATATATATAAAAAAACATTACAGGAATATATATAAATTACAGATACCAATAGATTAACTAAAAATTTCAAAAAACTCCAAATCTCCAGTAGTAGCAATAATACTACAACAAAAATTCGATTTAATATTAATAAAAAAACCATCTTTCTTAAAAACAATATTAATACATTATCTTATATCTATTATTCATTATTTAATAATAATAAAATTTTAATAAACAAATACAATACAATAAAAAAACTTTGGAATTATCTAGCCATCAAATATTCCAGAATTAATAATATAATAATAAACAAATACCTTCTTAAAATCAAGACCTTCTTTTTTAATAATATCCCTAATATAACTATCATAAATATATAAAATAAGCTTAAGGATTTTCAAAAAAAACTTTTATTTACAGATACTTCAGCTAAAGCTTTGTATATAAATAAATTACTTTTTCAAAGTTTGACCTTATCTCTCCCTAATAAATACAAAGTCATTATTGATATAATTCGTATTATCAATTTTATTTTAAATATTGATAATAAAATCAAGTATTTACAGATTAAAAAAACCGAAATACAAAACTCTGTAAATACAGTATATCTTATAAAAGAAAAAAAATATATTCTATTTTATTATCAATATAAAATTAATACAAATTTAGAGTTTGATATATCTATTATCACTTACAAACTTTATAACAAACCTAATCATTCAATTCTAAAATACTTTTAGTTTTAATATATCAAACATTTTTTGAAATCCGATTTAAAATATAAATAAAAGAAAAAATAATTTATTTCTTTATTACAAAGAAACAAAAAGTATAAAGAATATAAAGCTTATATTACTAAATTAAGCTCTAATATTACTAAAAATATTATTAATAATGAATCTGATTCTGAATATTATCATTTTATTAAAGAAAGTATTAATAAGATATTTTTATTATAATAATATGCTAATATTGATACTATCTTATATATATCTAATCAACATTCTTTTTTTAGAAGTTTAATTTATACTCTACAATAAAAAATAATAATTGATAGAGGAGCTATATACTCGAATAAACAAGGAATAATAAATATAATATATAAAAATGAAACAAGAATATTATTAGCTGAAATATTATATATACCAAAATTAAAGGTTAACCTGCTTTCAGTTAAAAGAATTTATAAAATAAAGTTTAAAAATACATTCAATTTCAAAGAAATATATTTTACATCAAAAAATAATAAAAATAATAAAATTATCAAAACTATAATAAAAAATAGAATATATATTATTTCATATATAAAACCAGAATATAAGAATTCTATATTCTTTGTATTCTCTACAAAAGTGATTAATAAAACAAAAGGAAAAGTTGAAAAATTGATTATAACAAAAAAGAAAAGATATCTTCTTTAATATAAATAATTTAATTATTTTGGTTTTGATAAAATCAAAAATCTATACAAAATCATTATACTCTAAAGATTAATTAAGATTTTTTTAATTCTGGATATTTATAAAATATATATTCTCATAAAGATAATCAATAGAATTCTAAGCTAATTAAGTATATAGAAGTTTAAAAAGCTAGAGTTGATTCATTTTGATATTATTAATTTTTTTCTAAAGATTATTCGAGGATACAGATATTTTCTTTTTATTATCGATAATATTACAAAAGTAAATTAAGTTATCTTATTAAAACAGAAAAGTAATATAATACTTTTACTGAAAGTCTGAAAGCAGAAAATTGAACTTATTACAAAAGTAGTTATAATTACTACTAGAACTGATAATATATTAGAGCTTTTTCAAACTATCCGGAAATAGAAGATTAGTATACAATCAGAAATTACAGTGGTTATATTATTTTATCAAAATAGCTTAGTTGAATGTAATATATATATTACAAAAACTGATATAAGAATAATATTAAAGGAAGTTTATTTACTATTAGAATTTTGGAATAAAATTATCGAATATAATATATATATTCGAAACTGTATTAGTATTAATCCAAATATAAATAGAATCAATTAAAGTTTGTTTAAAATATTTATAAGCATATTACTAAATATCGATATATATAAGATTTGGGGGAATTGATATTATATTTATATTAATTTCAAAACTATTCTAATAAAATAAAGGTATAATAAACTTTACAATACAATAAAAATTAGAATATTTCTAGAATATTTAAAAAACATTATTAAATATATAAAGATTTATTTATTAGAATTAGATTATATTTATTATATTTATTATATTATAATTAACAAAAACTATAAAGGAAGAGATATAAATCTAAAATTCAGAAACTATATAGCCAGATCGCAAAATATTAAGAATATAGAATCTGATTGTAAGCCTTGTAATAAACCTAAAAATATCCTTGAATTATTATTTCTTTTAATTGATTTATTAATATTATTAAATAAAATAATTATAGATTTAATAAAAATATATTTATTAATATCAAAATAAACAAAGATTGGAATATTATATTTTGATAAAGACAAGTATGGAAATATTCAACAAATAATAAATAATTTATCAAAATCAGAAAAGAATAATAAAGAAATAAAGATTATTTTATTTAAGATTATTTTAATTTCTAATTCTGTATTATTGAATTTGATTATAATTTTATTATTTATAATATTTATATCTATATTTATTTTTATATCTATTTTTATATTATTAAATTCAAGGTATAATCTTAGAAAAAGAAAGAGAGATAATGATGATAATATAGAAAGGTATATTTCCAAAATTATCTGGTTTTTGCTTGTCTTTTTGAATGAATTAGTATTAAAATTAATCAAATATATTATAATTACAATTCTAAATATTTATTAATTCGAAAAGAAAACGAATAATAAAATTACTTCCAAAATCTTAATTCTTTTAAAGAATATATCAACAGAAATTAAAACCATTTTATCAATAATAGAAATATTCGGAATTAAGATATTAAATATATATAAAAATATAATAATAAATAAAAAGTATATAAAGAACTAGTAAACTACAATTTAAGAAAAAGTAGATTTATTAATTAAAAATAATATTTAAAAATTTTTTATTTTATTACAAAAAAATAATCTAATTTCAACAAAATGAATATTTATTATCAAAACAAAAGATAATAAAGTAAAGCAATTCAAAACTAAATTAATAACTAGAAAATTCAATCAAGTTTTAGGAAAAGATTATAATGAAATCTTTATTTCTATAATTCGTTTTGATATTCTTTATCTTTTCTTTACAATCATTACAAGAAAAGATCTTGAATATTCTCATTTTGATATCAAAAATATATTTACCGAATTACATTTAAAAAAAGAAATCTATTTAGCGTTTTTTCAAGATATCCAAGTTTATCGAAATTGTATTTTATATATACTTCGAAACCTTTACAGATTAAAGCAAGCTAGTAAAGATTGAAATCTTTTTCTAAAAGGAAAATTAATCAAAATAAGTTTTGTATAAAATCTTACAGATTTATATTTATATATTAATTATTTATGATAATTGTTTTTTCTAATTTATATAAATAATATTATTATTATTGTTATATAAAAACAGAATATTAAATAGTTTTATAATAACCTTTCGGCTTGTTTCAATACCAAAGACCTAAGAGAGATTAGTAAAATCTTAGAAGTATATATTATTTATAATAGATTTAAAAAAATATTAATTATAAATCAAAAAAAGTATCTAAATACAATGTTTACCTATTTTGGGATTTCCTATAATCAATATATTCCAAGAAAAATATCAATCTCGGATTATAATTAATTATAATTGATGTTTTTAGATAATGAGCTTATTAATATAAACAAATATTAATAAGCAATTAGTAATGTGATTTATTTTATGGTTTATATTAGATTAGATATTGTATTTAGTTTTGGGAGATTAGTACAAGCTATATCGAATCCTACCAAACATTATAATGTTATATTCAAAAACCTTATAAGATATTTAAGATTGATTATTAATTAGAAACTATATTTTGGGTTTGAGGAAATTCAATCAGATATCTATAAAAAATATAATCTTCTATAACAAATCATCAAAATATATATTAATACAGATTGAGTAAATAATAGAACCGATCAAAAAAGTATTTCTAATAAAGTAATAATGTTCTATAATAGATTAATTTTATAAACAAATAAGAAATAGATATCTATAATTATATCTAATATAAAAGCTAAGTATATTTTTATAACAATATTTATTAAATAAAAGTAATAGATAGTTTAATTCTTAAAAAACTTAAAGCAATTACAATATATCGGAAGGAATAGTGAAATTCAAATATTAAAAGATAATTAAAAAGTGTTAATACTAATTAAGAATCCTTATTTATACAAATAATCAAAGCATATTAATATATATTATTACTTTATTCAGGATTTTACAGAAAAACGTTTAATCAATACTAATTATATCAATACAAACAATATAACTACAAATAGATTAACAAAACTATATACAAAAATAATATTTGAAAGATTCAAGAATATACTAAGACTTCAAACCTAACTATAAAAACTAAAAGAATAAACTCTCTAAAGGAGTATTGGAAGTTATAGCACATACGCTACACTACTATACATATATCACATCTACTTCATAATTAGATTTTACCTTAATACAATTAATCTACATAGTCAATATTACATGCATTCTACTAGCCTGCTCCTTCATTGTGAACAGATATAGGATATATTTTTTGAATAAAAAAAGAAAATTAGGTATAAATAAAAGAATTTATAAAACTAATTTTAAAATAAATATTAAATATTTTATTGGATATATATCAAATTCCTTAATCTATTATATCTAAATATTTAAGTTTAAATAGATTATTGTTATTTAAAATATTATTTTTTTTAAAAAAAGAATATATAAAATAAATGAATTAAATAAAATTATTAATATATATATAAATCAAAAGCTATAGTAATTTATATTAATTTTTAATATTTAATGAATAATTAATATTAATAATATTATTATTAATTAAAAGAATAATATATTAATTTTTATTATTATTAATTTTATTGATATTATTATATATATTTTAAATATATCTTAATATACACAGAATTTGGAAATATCTTTGAAAGATGGAAGTTTATATAGGAATATCAAAAGTAATAGTATATATAAGGTTTTATATTTTGGAAAGGTTTTAGAAATAAAAGATTGATTTCAAAAACAAATAATTATTATTAATCAGTTATAGGAGTTTATAAATTCTATTTCGATATCAAATAATTATAATAATCAATTTGAAAATATAGAATATAAATATATTAATAATACTATTCAAGTTATATATAAAAAATATAAAAACAGTTCAAATATTTATTGTATTAATATTATAAATACCTATATTATAAAAAAAGTAATATTATTAGAAAGATTACTTTTTTCAATATATATAATCGATTAATTTAAGAAAAATGAAATTCTATTTTTTTCTAATTAAAAATCTAAAAGATAAAGAACTATAAAAATCGAAATTTCTTGTTTAATTTTTAATTTATTTAAATATTAATTCTTTACTTTTGATAATACAATTTTTAATATTAATATTTTTATAAATTATTATTATTAAATCCAATAATAAAAGAGATTGTAAAACAATTCCTTTATAAATAATTATATATTTATAGATATTCTTATTACAAATTTATTATTAAAAAGTGATTTTTGTATTAAAGATTTTTATTTAATATTTTAGTTTAACTATCTAAATATAAATATATAGAAAAATATCTATTTATTTATTACTATATATAATATAATTGTTTCTATTATATAAACAAAATTAAGTTTTTTTAATATATTTAAGAAAAAAGCTTTAAAGAAATTATTCAATCTGTATCTATTAGAATTATTTAAATTATTTTAATATTATTATTAATTTAAGAATTATTTTTTAGAAAAATGATTTAAATATAAATATAAGATTAAAATCAATAATCTGAAAAATCGCAAAATATAATATAAGATTAATATATAAGATATATTAATTATTTTAATATTATTATAATAAGTATTTATATATAAATATAATAAATAAAGATTCTTAATATAATATCAAACTAGATTAATTATTCATAATAATCTTCAAGCGAAAAATAGAATCAAATTAATTTATATTATAATATTTATTGAAAGATTATTCAGAATTATAATAGTACTAATAGTAAAGTATAATCTAAAAATAAAACAATTTAATATTATTAATATATTTATTAATATTTATAAAAATCTATTAAAAATATTTATAATTTGTTATTTATTAAATGAATTCAAAAAATCAAATAAATATAAAATTTTTAATTATATATTATATAATCTTCAAGATTTCCTTGTATTATAGTTTAAGGATTTTAATAAAATATTTAAAAATTTAGATTTAAATTAATATAAAAAGGAATTCTGTTTTTTTATAAATTTAAATCAGATTATTTTGATATTATTCTTTATAAATAATATACAGATTGTATATTATTATAAGAATATATTAATAATTGATAATATTATTTTTGATATCAAAACTATTTATGAATTGAAAGATTTAGATAATATAAAATAGTTTTTAAATATTTGAATTATTTGTAATTAGAAAATAAAAAAACTTTAATTAGTATATAATATTTATATTAAAAAGATTATAAAAAAGTTTAATTTTAATAATAATAATATATATATATTTTTATTAATAATAAAATTTATAAAATATAATAGAAATATAATTATTATATTTATATAAATCTATTAAAAGAAAATAGAATTAATATTATATATAATAATTATAATTAGAATAGATATTATATTTGTAGTTTTATAATTTAATTATTTTTTAATTAATTTATTTTTGAATTATATGAAAATAATTGATTATTATATATAATATTTTTGAAATATAAGATATTATTTAATTGAATATGATTGAAAATAGATTTTATAACTTTTGTTCTTTTTAAATACTTTATTTGCTAATAACAAGAAATTACAAAAATCATTTTAAGATTTTGTAATTTTATTATTTAATAAATTAATAATATAAAAGCTTTAAAATAAAATATAGTAATTATATTTATTTTTGAAATTGAATTATTTAGTATTGAATATATATTAAAAAAAAATTAATTATATTATAATTTCTTAAAAAAATCAATTTTATAATTAAATAATTAGTTAAATTTTTTATAATAATTAGTAAACAATTAGATTAATAGTAAAAGAAAATAAGAGAATTATTATTAAATTGAAATATATTAATATATAGAATATATAATTATATTAAAATATTTAAAGAAAAATTTTTATTTTATATATTTATTTATAATAAAGATAATAATAAATAAATTAATTCAAAATTTATTATAATAAAAGTTTAATTATTTTATATTTCTTTTAAATTTATAAAATATAAATATTAAAATTAATAGAATTAAATAAATTCTTTTTTTTCAATTTATACTTTTTTTTAATATATTTAATATTAAGTTATATCAAATTAAGCTATTTTTTTTCATTAATTAGTTTATTATTAAAATTAATTATATTATTTTTATTAATAATATTATATTTATTATTAAGATTATTATTATTATTAATATCAAATATTATTTTATCTTTATTTTTTGAAATAAAATAAATAAATTGTAATCAAATTTTTGGATTTGCTATAAAAATATATATTTCAATTTTTGTATACTTAATTATAGAAAATTTGGGAATAAAAAAAAATCTTTGTTTTTTAATCGGAAAAAGAAATAATGATTTTAATAAAAAAAATAGATAAATGGATGATTATAATAATCAAATAGAAAAAGGAAATATAATTTATATGAATAATAAAAAAGAATTAAGATTAATAAACTTATTATTCTCTTTAATTATTATTAATATGATTATTATTATAATATAAATCAATTTCTGGTTGGGATAATTTTTTAAAAATATATTAATAGATTATAATAAAATAAAAAAATTAGAATATATCTTTTCAAAAAGTATAATAAACTCAGAATTATAAAGTTTTAATAATTGAATAGTTAAAGGTTTTAAATATATCAAAAAGATATATAAATATATATAGTATATTTTCAGTATCAAAGAAAAAAAGTATTTTTCTATTTAAAATATTTACTATATTTTTTATAATAATTAAAAAAAAAAAAATATATTTTATATAGGAAATAGAGTTTTGTATATTTTTATTTTTAAGATTATATTTAGAATCTTTTTGCTTATATTTATTATAAGTTTTATAAATAGATATTTAGGATTTACTTAATCTAAATATAAAGGTAGATTTATTCAAAAAGAAAAATATTTTTAATAAAAAACTCTTATTATTGAAAAAAAGGTTAGAAAAATAATATTTGTTTTTGTTATTAATCAAAAAATTATTATAATTTATAAAAATAATTACTATATAATATTTGTTTATTTCAATTTGGTAATTGTAAATAATCTTAATCCTTTTTAAAAAATTATTATTAAGATTTTGTTGAAATTTATTAAAAAAAAATCTTATTTATAAAAACTTTTTGTTAAAAAATAATAGAACTTTAGTTGGAGGCAATAATTTAGTTGAAAATAATAATTAATTAGGAATATACTAAGTATTGGATTTATTAAATCGAATATTACCTTTCAATATATTATATAAAGAGATGATAATATATCGATTAGAAATATTAATGGAATTAGGGGATTTTTTGATAGGAGAAAGTATATTTAAAGATGTCACGGAATTCACCGTATAGTATAACCTCACAAGCACTAATCCCGGTACTCCTTCTGAGTACTTACTCCTATAATTACTAATATTATTTTATTCATTTCATTTGTATATTCTATATATCTAATTAAACAAATATCTTACTTGATTAGGGTATATATAGTAAATATAATTATTAGAATTATATCTTAAGTTAATTTAATTTATTATTATTTTATATATCTATTCCTAAATCAAAGTGATTATTAAATATAGCTATTATTTTTATAATAATTATAAACCTAATTGATATTTATACTGCACTCTTATTATATATATATATTTTTAATCATTTTGATTTATATATATTCTTTTTTATTTCTCTTTAAAAAACCTTGTTATATCAAAATCCAATTCCTTAGAAATCACTTAATTTGTTATTTATAAATACTAATTAAAATGGTTTTTAAATTTATAATACTTCTATATATTGAAAGGTATTTGAAAGGATATTAAACTATTTGATTTCAAATCTATTTCGATTATTCTAATTAGTTTTGGAAAATCTTTAAAAAATAGAAAAACTTTTTATTAGTTGATTTATATTTATAATAAAAATTAGTTTATTAAAAATCTATCTAAATTTATTATAATTATTAATTTTATAAGAAAAATATAATTTGAATAATTAAATAAAATATCTTTTTGATTTTAATATTTATAAATAATCTTAATAAAAGGACTTGAAAAGAAATATTAAAATGATTTTATTATTATTTTTTAAAAAATTAATATTTAAATTTATAAGGTTTAAAATAATTATTTTTTAAGATATCTTGATTGAATATTTTGTATTTTAAGGAGAATATTGATATTAAAAAGATAAGTATAATATTATATATAAATTGTATCAAAACGTTTATAAATAGATTACAGAAATAATAGATATATTCTATTTTATAAAATTCACTTTTAAAAACAATAATATTAAAACCTTATTATTCAAAATAATTATTTAAAAGCTATAAAATAAACTTATATTTATAACAATAATTGCAAAATTTGCTATTATTTAAGAATATCGAAATATTTTTTAATAAACAATTATAGATCAAATCAATCTAATTAAATAATATAATAAATAAATTAGAATTTATATAATTATAAAATTATATTATATTAAAATAAAAAACAATTTAGTAATTATCAATTTTCTATAAGCTGTGGGAATATGTATATTTTCTATTTGTATAAATATTATATTTATTTAAATCAAAATTAATAATTAATTTAGAGTTTTTAATTACTTTTTAAAACAATTTGGGAATATTTTTAATAATTTAATTTATTAGAATTTTTTAGTTTTTAAAGGTAAGGGTATATTTTTAATTATTAATTTTGAATTTAAATAAAACTCTAGTAATTTGTAAGGAAAGTAAAGCAATATTTGGAAAAAAGTTTTTAAAAGAGTAAATGGTTAATATAAATATTTTTATAGATTAAAATTTAATTAAAAAAATATAAAAGTGAGTGGGAATTATTATTTTAAGATATATTAATTAATAGAGTTTATATTTATTAAGAAATACAATTTCCGGAATTTGATTTTATTAATAGAAAAGGAATGTAATAATATATAAAAAAGGATTAAGGACAATTAATAATTGAATATATATAAAATATAAAAATAGAAAAAATAAATTAATTTAAAAAATAATAGTTTTCAATTTTATAATTCATAAAACTCTAAATCAAAAATAATTATTTATTTTATTTAAGGTTTTATTAATTATAAGATTTATATTATTATTTTTAATTTATTCTATTAATTTTTTAATAATATTATATTTAATAATAATAATATAATATATTTTATTAATAATATTAATCTTTTTAATAAATATAAATATATTTTTTTATTAATATCAAATTATATTGAAATAGAAATATTAAAAATATAGGTTATTGGATAAGGTACTTATATAATTAAGAATATCTTTTAAAAATCTTAGGGTTTAAAAGATAATCTAATTCTTTTTAATATTATATATATTTCTGAATTTCATATTAATATTATTTTGAAAATAAAGCTTTTAGATATTAAAATATAGTTTTTAGAAATAAACTTCATATTATAAAAAAGTAATTTTAAAAATAATTATATTATTATTTAATATATTCATAAAAATAATTTTTTATTTTTAGAATACAAATCACTTTTTTTCTATTTAATTAATTTAAATATAATATTTATAAATCTAAATTTTTTGATATATTTTATATTCAATTTTAATATTAAAAAATTATTTTGTTAATTAAAAAATCTATTTAAATTTCAAAAGGATTTTGTAGAATTTTAATATAAATAATTAGAATATTTAAATAAAAAAGTTTTCGAATATTTTGTTTTTTAAAAAGGAATGTAAAGATTAAAGGATTTTTTAGGATTGAATGTATTAATTGTTTATATATATATATAAAGCAAATAATATTATAAGTTTTTAATAAATTCTAATTATTATATTTTTTTATAAAATTCAATAGGATTTATTTAATTTTTTATATATATATATTGGAATGTTCTGGCTTTTAGTTATCAAAAATATATTTAATAGAAAAATCTTTAGTTTTTTATTATATTAAAAGATTTATTATAAAATGTTTAATATAATTCAAAACTTCTTTATTTAAATATTCAAAAAGTATAATTTTTTAATAATTTATATTAAGTAGAATAATAATATTTTAATTATTAATATTATAAAAAATATTATATTTAAAAATTAAATTAAAATTGAAGGTATAAAACTTGAATTATTTTTATTAAATATATATAAATTAAATAATAAATCGAAATAAGTAGAATAAAAAATAATTATTAAATAAATCAAAATATGGATTTTTATAGGTATATTTAATTTTTTATAAATTGAAATAGTATAAATTGTTATTTATTTATATAATATTAATTCTTTTAAAATTCAATCTTTCAAATCCCTAAATAAAATACTAGATATTTGATTTCAGGAATACTTATAATCATTTACTTTAACAATTATAAATCATTTAAATATTAATCTCTATTTAAATTGGAATAGAATATATTGATATAAATATAAAACATACTTTTTGAATAAAAAAAAACTAGATATAAATAAAAGAATTTATAAAACTAATTTTAGAATAAATATTGAATATTTTATTAAATATATATTAGATTTTTTAATCTATTATATTTAAATATTTAAATTTAAATAAATTATTATTACTTAAAATATTTTTTTTTTGAAAAAAGGATATATAAAATAAATTAATTAAATAAAATCATTAATATATATATAGATCAAGAGTTATAATAATTTATATTAGCTTTTAATATTTAATAAATAATTAATATTAATAATATTATTATTTATTAAAAGGATAATATATTGACTTTTATTATTATTAATTTTATTAATATTATTATATATATTTTAAATATATTTCAATATAAATAGAATTTAGAGATATCTTTAAAAAATAAAAGCTTATATAGGAATATTGAAAATAATAGTATATATAAGATTCTGTATTTTAAAAAGATTTTAAAAATAAAAAACTAATTTCAAGAATAAATAATTATTATTAATTAATTATAGAAGTTTATAAGTTTTATTTTGATATTAAGTAATTATAGTAATCAATCTGAAAATATAGAATATGAATATATTAATAATATTATTTAAATTATATATAAAGAATATAAAAGCAATTTAGATATTTATTTTATTAATATTATAGATATCTATATTGTAGAAAAAGTAATATTATTGGAAAGATTATTTTCTTTAATATATATAATTGATTAATTAAGGAAAATGAAATTCTATTTTTTTTAATCGAAAATCTAAAAAACAAAGAATTGTAAAAATCGAAATCTTTTATTTAATTTTCAATTTATTTAAATATTAATTTTTTATTTTTGATAATACAATTTCTAATATTAATATATTTATAGATTATTATTATTAAATCTAATAATAAAAAAGATTATAAAATAATTCTTTTATAAATAATTATATATTTATAAATATTCTTATTATAAATTTATTATTAAAAAGTGATTTTTGTATTAAAGATTTCTATTTAATATTTTAGTTTAATTATTTAAATATAGATATATAAAGGAATATTCATTTATTTATTATTGTATATAATATAATCGCCTTTATTATATAAATAAAATCAAATTCTTTTAATATATTTAAAAAAAAAGCTTTAAAAAAGTTATTCAATTTATATCTATTAGGCTTATTTAAATTATTTTAATATTATTATTAATTTAAAAATTATTTTTTAAAAAAATAGTTTAAATATAAATATAAGATTGAAATCAATAATTTAAAAGATTACAAAATATAATATAAGATTAATATATAAAACATATCAATTACCCTAATATTATTATAATAAATATTTATATATAAATATAATAAATAGAAATTCTTAATATAATATTAAACTAGATTAATTATTTATAATAATCTTCAAGTGAAGGATATAATCGAGTTAATTTATATTATAATATTTATCAAAAAATTATTTAGAATTATAATAATATTGATAGTAAAATATAATTTAAAAACAAAGCAATTTAATATTGTTAATATATTTATCAATATTTATAAGAATTTATTAAAAATATTTATGATTTATTATTTATTAAATGAATTTAAGAAATTAAATAAATATATAATTCTTGATTGTATATTATATAATCTTTAAGATTTTTTTGTATTATAGTTTAAGGATTTTAATAAAATAATTAAAAATCTAGATCTAAATTAATATAAAAAGAAATCTTGTTTTTTTATAAATTTAAATCAAATTATTTTGGTATTATTTTTTGTAGATAATATATAGATTATATATTATTATAAAAATATATTAATAATTGATAATATTATTTTTAATATTAAAGTTATTTATAAATTAAAAGATTTAAATAATATAAAGTGGTTTTTGGATATCCAAATTATTTGTAATTGAAAAATGAGAAAACTTTAATTAATATATAATATTTATATTAAAAAAATTATAAAAAAGTTTAATTTTAATAATAGTAATATATATATATTTTTATTAATAATAGAATTTGTAAAATATAATAAAAATATAATTATTATATTTATACAAATCTATTAAAAGAAGATAAAATTAGTATTATATATAATAATTATAGTTAGAATAGATATTGTATTTATAGTTTTATAATTTAATTACTTTTTAATTAATCTATTTTCAAATTATATAAAAATAATTAATCATTATATATAATATTTTTGAAATACAAAATATTATTTAATTAGATATAATTAAAAGTAGATTTTATAACTTTTGTTTTTTTTAAATATCTTATTTATTAACAACAAGGAATTACAAAAATCATTTCAAGATTTTATAATCTTATTATTTAATAAATTAATAATATAGAAAGCTTTAAAGTAAAATATAATAATTATACTTATTATCAAAATTGAATTACTTAATATTAAATATATATTAAAAAAAATATTAATTATATTATAATTTTTTAAAAAAATCAATTTTGTAATTAAATAATTAGTTATGATTTTTTGTAATAATCAATAAACAATTAGATTAATAATAAAAAAAAACAAAAAAATTATTATTAAATTGAAATATATCAATATACAAAATATATAATTATATCAGAAATATTCAAAAGAAAGTTTTTATTTTATATATTTACTTATAATAGAAATAATAGCAAATAAATTAATTAAAAATTTATTATAACAAAAATTCAATTATTTTATATTTCTTTTAAATTTATAAAATATAAATATTAGAATTAATAGAATTAAATAAAAAATTTTCTTTTCAATTTATATTTTTTTTCAATATATTTAATATCAAATTATATTAAATCAAACTATTTTCTTTTATTAATTAGTTTATTATTAGAATTCATTATATTATTTTTATTAATAATATTATACTTATTATTAAGATTATTATTATTATTAATATCAAATATTATTTTATTTTTATTTTTTAAAATAAAATAAATAGGTTATAATCGAGTTTTTAGATTTACTATAAAAATATATATTTTGATTTTTATATATTTAATTATAAAGAATTTAGGGATAAAAAAGGGTTTTTGTTTTTTAATTAAAGAAAAAAATAATAATTTTGATAAAAGGAATAGATAAATAAATAATTATAATAATTGAATAAAAAGAGAAAATATAATTTACATTAATAATAAAAAAAAATTAAGATTAATAAATTCATTATTTTCTTTAATTATTGCTAATATAATTATTATTATAATATAAATCAATTTCTAATTTAAAATAATCTTTTAAAAAATATATCAATAAATTATAATAAATAAAAAAATCAGAATATATCTTTCTAAAAAGTATAATAAATTCAGAATTATAAAGTTTCAATAATCAAATAATTAAAAGTTTTAAATATATTGAAAAAGATATATAGATATATATAATATATTTTTAATATTAAAAAAAAAAGCATTTTTTTATTTAAAATATTTATTATATTTTTTATAATAATTAGAAAAAAGAAAACAAATATATTTTGCATAGAAAATAGAGTTTTGTATATTCTTATTCCTAAAATCATATTTAAAATCTTTCTGTTTATATTTATTATAAGTTTTGTAAATAAATATCCAAAACTTGTTTAATTTAAATGTAGGAATAGATTTATTTAAGAAAAAAGGTATTTTTGATAAAAAACTTTTATTATTAAAAGGAAAATTAAAAAGATAATATTTATTCTTATTATTAATAAAGAGATTATTATAATCTATAGAAATAATTATTATATAATATTTATTTATTTTAATCTAGCAATTATAAATAGTTTTAACTTTTTTTAAAAAGTTATTATTAGAATTTTGTTGAAATTTATTAAAAAAAAGCTTTATTTATAAAAACTTTTTATTAAAAAATAATAAAATCTTAATTAAAAACAATAATTTAATTGAAGATAATAATTAATCAGAAATATACTGAATACTAGATTTACCAGATTGAATATCACTCTTTAATATATTATATAAAAAGGTGGTAATATATTAACCAGAAATATTAATAGAATTAGGGGATTCTTTAATAGGAGAAGGTATATTTAAAAAATATATCGAACTATTGAATATAAAGATTAAGAAAAGGGAACTATTTCTTTTTTATAATCATTTCAATTTATTATATTTTTTCAAAAAATCCATTGATTTCTATTCAATTTTATTATTGCTATAAAAACATTGTATATACAGATTAATCAAATTAATTGATATAAATATCTAGCTAATAATAATCAATATGACTTAGAACTTCTGATATATATTAATTCAAAAAATTAATTTCTTTATTCTAATATTATTATTTTCTTATAGGTTATTTAAATTAATAATACAATTTACTTTTTTTTTTTATAAAAAACTCTATATATTTATATACTTTATATTCCTTTATTTGATAAATAAATCTATTTAACAAGCAAGTTTATAGCAACTATTTGAATAAAGTATTCACCGATTCTTATATTATTTACTGTTTAAGAATTTTTTATTTATTTATTATACAGATCTTTTGATATAATTATCAAAGCATTTAGCGATTTGGGGGATGTATTACGGAATTTACTATATAGTATAACCTTACAAGTACTAATCCCGGTATTTCTTTTGAATATTTATTTCTATGATTATTAATATTATTTTATTTATTTTATTTGTGTATCCTATATACCTAATTAGGCGAATACTTCGTTTAATCAGGGTATATATAATAGGTATTTATTTATTTATTTATTTATTTTAATTTACATCCAGGGGGCAAGCTACAGGAACTCGCTATAACCTCTTAGGGGGTATTAGGGATAGACTATATTAGCGGGGATGCTGGTATAGTTATATATTTTATTTTTCTATAATTATAATACAAACTAAGGGAAAAGTAATTAGGAGTATTGTGTATACTTTTGCTGTTTGTTTTCCATTTATAATATTTGTATTATTTAATTTACTTTATGCTAGGTAGTTTAGATTTATAATTAATCAGAAAACCCTATATTATCAGTTTTTGTTTAATACAGTTTGTATATAATAATAAAAAAAGGAAAAGCAACTTTAAAAGGAAATGTAGCTTCAATTGATAATATAAAAATAAAAGATTAAAGAATTTCTAGAAAGATTGAGTATAATTACTCAAAATAATTGATAATCACTAGAAAGATTACAAAATCTATTAGAATTTTTAAAAAAAGGGAGAAATAATTGATTATATTTTTTATATTTTGTAAAATTAAGCTGGATTTATTTAATCAATAATTGAATTAGATATGAAAATATTAATAAAATATTAAATACTTAGACTTTTTGCTATATCTATAAAAGTATTTTAAAGTAATATTATTGTACTGAAAGTATTAATGGTAGGATATAAAGTTTTTATATTCAATTTTAAATATTATTAATTATTAAAGAATAGGATAAAGAAAAATAAATTTTTTAGATTTTTTGATTTGATAGTTGAGGTATTAATAATAATATTGGTTAGCGAAGGTAATTTCATTTCATTTTTATTATTTCTGTTTTATTCCTTGTTTGAGGGTTTTAATTATTAAGTTTATTTTATTGATAGTAAGGAATAATAAATTATTATTTTCAATATAATTATTATAAATATTTAGATTAATAAGTTAATTGATTTTTTCATTTTTAAAAATTCCAGTATGTTTAGATGATTATTGGATTACTATTTGCCTATTTCTTATAATTTTATGATAATATAGAAATACCTATTGGGATAAATTGAAAATATTGTTTTTGATATACTAAATAACTAAAATACTATTAATATATATTATAATCTATTCAGCCAGCTTCAGTCGGATAACACACTCCAAATCTTTTAGAGTACCTATTATCTCAATATCAAAGATATACAAAAACAAATTAATTGTTTTATAGTCGAATATTATTAGAAATTGTCCCCAATAGATTGCATAGCTATAACCAACTATCTTTTGCCCTCAGTAATATTATTCAATACTATCCGAAAAGATTATAATATAGTTATTAGGCAAATAATCCCATTATTATATAAATTACAACTGTTTCTTTCTTTACATCTCCTATAGGATCATTGCAGCTCCCTATAGAGAAATGTGATAAGAAAAGTATTGATCTTAATACTTTCAAGATTAATCTAATTAGTTTGTAAAAGTTAATATTATTTATTTTATATTGAAATATTCATACTAAATGAATTGTTAATAAATAGTTTTCATTTATTTTGCAAAATCAAAACGCAAATCTTATTTATATCTATTCAAATACTAATTTACTAAATAATAATCCAAAATCTTTCAAAATCATAATAATCAGAATTGTATACTAAACAAATAAAACTCTTTTTATTATTAAAATAATCGCTTAATCAATCTTAATAATATAACTGTCTAATCTTGTATTTATTATTATACTATAAGCAATTCCTTCTACCCAGTTTGGCTTTATTCGATTTGTATATTATATCTTGGATTTATAGAGAGTAATAAAGAGAATATAAATAATTATTATTTTGTATAGTACTACAACTAATAGACTATAATATATCTATACAAACCCTTTAATATACTTCATAGCCTTATAAACTTTTATTTCTTGTTTTATTATATATCTTTTAAAAAAGAGTTTTTAATTAAACTAGATTTCTAATTAGTATAAAATTAATTGAATAGTTTTATTACTCATTTTATTAATTAAACAAATTATTATTTTATTGTTTATTTCTAAATATAGAATATATACCTCTTTTTTTCAAAAGAAATATATTATCTCTAGCTTTTCTGATATAAATATTATATAATTTTGTTTACTCTATTAAAAAATCTAACAAAAAACATATTTAAGAAAATCAATATTTTTGTAAATATTCTTGGATGTATAGTAAATATAGATATTATCAATATATCTAAAATACAATTTAATATTTTAATTCAAAAACTTAGCAAGATATAGAATATATAATATAAATAAAAATAAAAAGTTCTATAAAATATTGTATTTAATATAATTATATTTTATAATTATATTTTTTAGTTGAATTTTTATTAAATAATTATTTAAAAAGATTTAAATTAATTATAAAAAAAAACAGAACTATTCTTATTGGTGTATGTGTTTTAGTAATCTGTTTGGCAAAAGTGTGTTGAATATATCTTATATGTTTAGTATAATCATTATAACTTTTTATTTGTGAATAAAGATTTTTTCGATATTATATACAAATGAAATAATTAGATTTATTACTATTTGCTTAGGGAATACTTTATTATATTAAAGATTGAATATATTTATTATTATTACAATCTATAAGATATATCAAATAATTATGCGTTCCAATTCCTTCGAGATATATGAGAGTAGGGCTATCGATTACCAGAATCGTATTGACAATTTATCTTTCTTTCCGATTTTAGAGATTATTATTATTTTTATTTATCTTTATCTATTTAGAAAATAATTAAATTATAGGTATCTATTGAAAATCCTAGTAATTACTAATCCAATAAAGTTCTAACAAGTTTTTAGAAGGTGAATAATAATCTGGTTAGATTTTAATAAGGTGTTCGAAACTTTTATAATATTCTTTTTTATTTTTTTGAGGGACATTTCTATGTTTTATGAAAGTTCATTAGGTATATAGTTTAACCAAAATAAATTCGTTATAAAATTATTACTATTATCAAAACATTTGAGGATTTCTTTTTATAGAATTTAAGCTTTTTCTATAATATTTTTAATTACTATATTATTAATAACCAAAAGTAATACTTTGAGGTTAATAGTGAGTTTGTACTAGCTAATTATTTTATATAAATCTTTATTATAATTAATTCTGTTAATAATTCTATATCAATACTAGCATTTTGTTTTTCTAATTGTAATTATATCACGGAGGTAATAGCTATATCTAATGATCACTTTGATCTGGGAATAGATATATAAAATAATAATAAACTAGATTAATTTGAAATATAATTTTAATAATTATATTTACTTTATATATTCTAATCAAACAAAATATTTATTTAATTAGGTATATAAAATATATAAATAAAATAAATAAAATAATGTTAGTAATTATAGAAATAAATACTCCAAAGAAATACCGGGATTAGTATCTGTAAGGTTACATTATATAATCAATTCTGTAATATATCCTTCAAATCATTAAATACTTTAATGGTTATATTAAGTGATTTATATAGTAAATAAAGAAAAAATTCTTAAACAATAAGTAGTATAAAAGTTAGTAAGCAATTTATTCAAATAGTTATTATAAACTTGTCTACCGGATAGACTTATTCATTAAACAAAGAAATGTGAAGTATATAAATATATAGAGTTTTTTATAAAAAAAAAGAATAAATTATATTGTTAATCCGGGCAACCTATAAAAGAGTAATAATATTGGAGTAAGGGAATTAATCTTTCGAATTGATATATATCAGAAGTTTTGAATTATATTAATTATTATTAGCTGAATATTTATATTAATTAATTTAATCGATTTATATATATAACACTTTTGTAATAGTAATAGAATTAAATAGAAATCAATAGATTTTTTGAAAAAATATAATAAATCGAAATGATTATAAAAGAAAGATAATTTCTTTTTTTTAATTTTTATATTCAATAATTCAATATATTCTTTAAATATACCTTTTCCTATCAGAAAATCCTTTGATTCTGTTGATATTTCTGATCAATATATTATTGTCTTCCTGTATAATATATCAAAGAGTGATATTTAATTTAATGAATCTAATGCTTAATATGCTTTTGATTAATTATTATTTCTAGTTGAATTGTTGTCTTCGATTAAGATTCTATTATCTTTTAGCAAAAAGTCTTTATAAATAAAATCTTTTTTTAATAAATTTTAACAAAATCTTGATAATAATTTTTTAAAAAAGGTTGAGGCTGTTTGCGATTGTTGGATTGAAGTAAATAAATATTATATAATAATTACTTCTATAGATTATAATAATCTCTTTATTGATAATAAAAACAAATATTATTTTCCCAATCTTTTTTTTAATAATAAGAGTTTCTTATTAGAAATACTTTTCTTCTCGAATAAATCTATTTCTGTATTTAGATTAAATAAATCCTGAATTCCTACTTGTAAAGCTTATAGTAAGTACAAGTGGAAAGGTTTTAAATGTAATTTTAGAAATAAAGGTATATAAAACTCTATTCCTTGTATGGAATGTATTTATTCTTTTTTTTTTAATTATTATAAAAAGTATAATAAGTATTTCAAATAGAAAAATGCTTTTTCTCTTTAATACTAAAAGTGTACTATATATATCTATATATTTTTTCTAGTATATTTGAGATCTTTAATTATCCGATTATTGGAATTTTGTGATTTTAAATTTGTTATACTTTTTGAAAA
Source organism: Botrytis squamosa (assembly GCA_014898485.2). Classification (NCBI taxonomy): domain Eukaryota; kingdom Fungi; phylum Ascomycota; class Leotiomycetes; order Helotiales; family Sclerotiniaceae; genus Botrytis; species Botrytis squamosa. Next base: position 391,147 of record RCTC02000002.1, read on the forward strand.
AGTATATTTTAATCTTTTTATTTTATTATAATTTATTAATATATTTTTTAAAGAATTATTCTAAATTAGAAATCAGTTTATATTGTAATAATGATTATATTAGTAATAATTAAAAAAAATAGTGAATTTATTAATTTTAACTTTCTTTTATTATTAATACAAATTATATCTTTTTTTTCTATTCGATTATCGCGATTATTTATTTATTTATTCTCCTTATTGAAATTATTATTTCTCTTTTTAATTAAGAAATGGAGACTTTTTTTTATTTTTAAATTCCTTATAGTTAAGTATATAAAAATCGAAATATATATTTCTATAATAAGTTTAAAGATTTAATTGTAATTTATTTATTCTATTTTAAAAAATAAAAATAAGATAGTGTTTGATATTAATAATGATAATGATTTTGATAATAAATATAATACTATTGATAAGGATAATGTGATTAATTTTAGTAATAAGCTAATTAATAAGAGAAAATAGCTTAATTTAATATAGCTTGATATTGAGTATACTAAAAGAAAGTATGAACTGAAGAGAAAAACTTCTATTTGATTTTGTTAATTTTGATATTTATATCTTATAGATTTAAAAGGGATATAAAATAATTAAACTTTTATTATAATAAATTCTTAATTAATTTATCTATTATTATCTTTGTTATAAGTAAATATATGAAATAAAAACTTTTCTTTAAATATTCTTAATATAATTATATATTCTATATATCGATATATCTCAGTTTAATAATGATTTTCTTGTTTTCTTTTATTATTAATCTAATTGTTTATTAATTATTATAAAAGATTATAACTAATTGTTTAATTATAAGATTGATTTCTTTAAGGAATTACAATATAGCTAATATTTCTTTCGATATATGCTTAATATCAAGTAATTTGGCTTTGGTAATAGATATAATTATTATATCTTGTTTTAAAACTTTTTATACTATTGGTTTATCAAATAATAAGATTACAAAATCTTGAAATAATTTTCGTAATTCTTTATTGTTAGCAAATAAGATATTTGAAAAGAACAAAAGTTATAGAATCTGTTCTTAACTATATTCAATTGAGTAATATTTTGTATTTTAGAAATATTGTATATAGTAATTAATTGCTTTTATATAATCTGGAAATAAATTAATTAGAAAATGATTGAATTACAAAACTATAAATATAATATCTACTCCCTACTTTTATATATCTCGAAGGGACTAAAACGCATAATCGCTTAACGCATCTTATGAACTACGATAATAGCAGGCATATTCAGCCTTCAGTATAATAAAATACTTCTTAAGTGAGTAGTAATGGATTTAATCACTTTATTTATATATAATATCAAAAAAACCTTTACCTACAAATAAAAAGTTACAATAATTACACTAAATATACAAAATATATTTGATATATTTCTATTAAATAGATTATTGAAATGTATATATTAGCAAAAATAGCTCTGCTTTTTTTTATAATTAATCTAAATCTTTTTAAGTAATTACTTAATAAGAGTTCGATTGAAAAATATAACTATAGAATACAGTTGTATTAAGTATAATACCTCACAAGGCTTTCTACTTTTATCTATATTATATATTCTATATCTTATTAAACTTTTAAATTAAAATATCAAACTATATTTCGAATATATTAATAATATCTACATCTATTATATATCCAAAAATGTTTATAAGAATATTGATTTTTTTAAACATAATTTCTATTAGATTTTTTAATAAAATAAACAAAACTATATAATATTTATATTAAAAAAATTAAAAATAATATATTTTTTTTAAAAGAAAAAGGTATACACTCTATATTTGAAAATAAATAATAAGATAATAATTTATTTAATTAATAAAACAAACAATAAAATTATTTAATTAATCTTATATTAACTAAGAGTCTAATTTGATTGAAAGCTTTTCTTTAAAAGATATATAGTAGAATGAGAAATAAAAATTTGTAAGGTTATAAAGTATATTAAAGGATTTATATAAATATATTATAATCTGCTAATTGTGGTGTTATATAAAGTGATAATTATTTATATTCTTTTTATTGTTTTTTATAAATCCGAGGTATAATATATAGACCAAATAAAGCCAAATTAGGTAAAAAAGATTATTTATAGTATAATAATAAATATAAGATTAGGCAATTATATTATCAAGATTGATTAAATAATTATTTTAATAATAAAAGAAATTCTATTTGTTTGATATATAATTTTGATTATTATAATTCTAAAAAACTCTAGATTATCGCTTAATAAGCTAATATTCGAATAAATACGAATATAATTTACACTCCGATTTTGTAAGGTAAACGAAAATTATTTATTAATAATTCATTTAATATAAGTATTTCAATATAAAATGAATAATATTAATCTTTATAAATTAATTAGATTAATTCTGAAAATATTAAGATTAATACTCTCCCCATTATATTTCTCTGTAGGGAGCCGTAATAACCCTATAGAAAATATGACAAAAAAAGTAATTGCAATTGAATTTATATAATAATAAAACTATTTGTCTAATAGCTATATTATAGTCTTCTCGGATGGTATTAAATAATATTATTAAAAGCAAAAGATAATTGGCTATAGCTATACAATTTATTAGGAATAATTTCTAGTAGTATTTGGTTATAGGGTAATTAATTTGCTTTTATATATTTTTAATATTAAGGTAATAAATACTTTAAAAGATTTGAAATATATTGTTTAACTAAAACTAACTAAATAGATCACAATATATATTAATAATACTTTAATTATTTGATATATTAAAAGCAATGTCTTCAATTTATTCTAATAGATGTTTCTATACTATTATAAAATTATAAGAAATAAATAAATAGCAATCCAATAATTATCTGGATATACTGAAATCCTTAAAAACAAAAAGACTAATTAACTTACTAATTTGAATATTTATAATAATTATATTAAAAACAATAATTTATCGTTTTTTATTATTAATAGGATAAGTTTAATAACCAAAATCCTTAAATAAAAAGCAGAATAAAGATAATAAAAGCAAAATGAGGTTACCTTTATTGACTAATACTGTTACTAGTATTTTAACTATTAAATTAAGAAATCTAAGAAATTTGCCTTTTCCCACTCTATTCTTCAGCAACTAGTAATGCTCAGAATTGGATATAGGGATTTTATATCCTACCACCAATACTTTCAATATAACAACACTATTTCAGAATATTCCTACAGATATAATAAAAAGCCTGAATACCTGATATTCTATCAACACTCTCATACCCAATTCAACCACTAGCTAAACAAACCCGGTTTAATCCTACGAGATATAAAAAGTACAATCGATTATTTCTCTTTTCTTCTAAAGATTCCAATAGACTTTGTAATCTTTCTAATAATTATTAATCACTTCAAGCAACTATACTCAATCTCTCCGGAGATCCTCTAATCTCCCATTTTCACATTGCCAACCAGAACTACAACCCCCCTCTAAAGCCATTTTCCCCCCCCTCCATCGCCACATACAAATTATACTAAATAAAAACTAATAATATAGGGCTTTTTGGCTAGCCATAAACCTGAGCTACCCAGCATAAAGTAGATTAAACAATATCGATATTGTAAACAAAAAATAAATAGTAGAAGTATGCACAGCACTCCTAATCACTTTTTTTTTAGTTTGCATTATAGCCATAGAAGAACGGAATATATAGTTATATCAGTACCTTTGCTAGTATAATCCATTTCTAGTATTCCCTGGGAGGTTGTAGTAAGCCCCTGCAGCTTGCCCCCTGGATGTAAATTAAAATAAATAAATAAATAAATAAATAAAATATAATATCTACTCTAATTATAATTACAATATATAACACTAATTCTATTTTCTTTTAATAGATTTATATAAATATAATAATTATATTTCTATTATATTTTACAAATTCTATTATTAATAAAGAAATATATATATTACTATTATTAAAATTAAACTTTTTTGTAATCTTTTTAATATAGATATTATATACTAATTAAAGTTTTCTTATTTTCTGATTGCAAATGATTTGAATATTCAAAAACTATTCTATATTATTTAAATCTTTCAATTTATAAATAGCTTTGATATTAAAGATAATATTATTAGTTGTTGATATATTCTTATAGTAATATACAATCTATATATTATTTATAAAAAATAATATTAAAACAATTTGATCTAGATTTATAAAAAAATAAGATTTCTCTTTATATTAATTTAAATCTAAATTCTTAAATATCTTATTAAAATCCTTAAATTATAATATAAGGGAATCTTGAAGATTATATAATATATAATTAAGAATTATATATTTATTTGGTTTTTTAAATCTATTTAGTAAATAGCAAATTATAGATATATTTAATGGATTTCTATAAGTATTAATAAATATATTAATAATATTAAATTGTTTTATTTTCAGGTTGTATTTTATTATTAATATTATTATAATTTTAAATAATCTTTTGGTAAGTGTTATAATATAAATTAATTCAATTATATTTTTCATTTAAAGATTATTATAAATAACTAATTTTATTCAATATTATATTAAGAATTTCTATTTATTATATTTGTATATAAATATTCATTGTAATAATATAGGAATAATTAATATATTTTGTATATTAATTTTATATTATATTTTACAATCTTTTAGATTATTAATTTCAATCTTATATTTATATTTAAATTATTTTTTCAAAAAGTAATTTTTAAGTTGGTAATAGTATTAAAATAGTTTGAATAAATCTAATAGATGTAAGTTAGGTAGTTTTTCCAAAGCTTCTTTTTCAGGTATATTAAAAGGGTTTGGTTTTGTTTATATAGTAAAAGCAATTATATTATATATAATAACAAATGAGTGGATATTCCTTTGTATATCTATATTTAAATAGTTAGGCTAAAATATTGAATGGAAATTTTTAATACGGGAATTACTTTCTAATAAAAAGTTTGTAATAAGAATATTTATAAATATATAATTATTTATAAATAAATTATTTTGTAATTTTTTTTATTATTAGATTTAATAATAATAATCTATAAATATATTAATATTAGAAATTATATTACTAAAATCAAAGAACTAATATTTAGATAAATTAAGAATTAGATAAGGGATTTCAATTTTTATAATTTTTTATTTTTTAGATTTTCGATTAGAAAAAAATAGAATTTCATTTTTCTTAAATTGATTGATTGTATATATTGGAGGAGGTAATCTTTTCAGTAATATTATTTTCTTTATAATGTAGATGTCTATAATATTAGTAGAATAAGTATTTAAATTACTTTTATACTTCTTATATATAATTTAAATAGTATTATTAATATACTTATATTTTATACTTTCAGGTTAATTATTATAATTACTCGATATCAAAATAGAATTTATAGATTCCTATAATTAATTAATAATAATTATTTGTTTTTAAAATTAATCTTTTATTTCTAAAACCTTTTCAAAATACAAAATCTTGTATATACTATTATTTGTAATATTCCTATATAAACTTTTATTTTCTAGAAATACTCCCAAGTTTTATTTGTATTGAGGTGTATTTAAAGTATATATGATAATATTAATAGAATTAGTAATAATACAAGTTAATATATTATTCTTTTAATTAATAATAGTATTATCAATATCAATTATTTATTAAATATCAAAAGCTAATGTAAATTGCTGTAGTTTTTGATTTATATATATATTAATAGTTTTATTTGATTAATTTATTTTATATATCCTTTTCTCAAAAAAAATAATATTTCGAGTAATAATAATTTACTTAAATTTGGGTATTCAGATATAGTAAATTAGAGAATCTAGTATATATCTAACAAGATATCTAATATTTGTTTTAGAATTAGTTTTATAAATTCTTTTATTTATATTTAATTCTCTTTTTTTATTTAGAAGGTATATTTTATATTTATATTAATATATTCTATTTTAATTTAAATGGAGATTAATATTTAAATAATCTATAATTGTTAGAATAAATAATTATAAATATTCCTGAAATTAAATATTTAATATTTTATTTAAGGATTTGAAAAATCAAGTTTTAAAAGGATTAATATTATATAAATAAATAATAACTTGTATTATTTTAATTTATAAAAGATTAGATATATTTATAGAAATTCATATTTTGATTTATTTAGTGATTATTTTTTATCCTACTCATTTTGATTTACTATTTGATTTATATATATTTAATAAAAATAACTCAAATTCTATACCTTCAATTTTAATTCAATTTTCGAATATAATATTTTTTATAATATTAATAACTGAGATATTATTATTCTGTTTAATATAAACTATTAAAAGATTATATTTTCTAAATACCCAAATAAAGAAGTTTTGAATTATATCAAATACTTTATAATAAATCTTTTAATATAATAAAAAGCTAAAAATCTTCTTATTAAATATATCTTTAATAATTAAGAGTTAGGATATTTTAGTATATATATATAAGAAATCGAATAAATCCTATTGAATTTTATAAAAAGAATATAATAATCAGGATTTACTAAAAGCTTATAATATTATTTGTTTTGTATATATACAAAAGTAATTAATATATTCAATTCTAAAAAATCTTTTAATTTTTATATTCCTTACTAAAAAAACAAAATATTCGAAAACTTTTTTATTCAAATATTCTGATTATTTATATCAAAATTCTATAGAATTCTTTCAAGATTTAAATAAATCTTTTAATTAATAAAATAATCTTTTGATATTGAAATTAAATATAAAATATATTAAAAGATTTGAATTTACAAATATTGTATTTAGATTGATTAAATAAAAAAAAAATGGTTTATATTCTAAAAACAAGAAATTATTTTTATAAATATATTAAGTGATAATATAATTATTTTTAAGATTATTTTTTTATAATATAGAATCCATTTCTAAAAACTATATTCCAATATCTAAAAGCTTTATTTCTAAAATAATATTAATATAAAATCCAGAAATATATACAATATTAGAAAAAATCAGATTACTTTTTGAATTCTAAGATCTTTAAAGAATATTTTTAATTGTATAAATGCTTTATCTAATAATCTGTATTTTTGATATTCCTACTTTAATATAATCTAATACTGATGAAGGTATATATTTATATCTATTAAGAAAATCGATATTATTAACAAAATATATTATACTATTATTATTAAGTATAATACTATTAAAAAGTTAATAAAGTAAATTAGAAATAGTAATATAAATCCTATAATTAATAGAATCTTAAATAAGATAGGCAATTGTTTTTGATTTAAGGTTTTGTAAATTATAAGATTAATAATTATTACTTTTTGAATTAATCCATCCTTTCTTTTCTTATTCTTTATATATATTCAATTATTAATTATTCTTAATTCTTTTTTGTATATTATTATATTCCTTTTTTATCAATAAAATTGGATTTTAGAAATTATATTTTCTAATAAATATAAATTCTATTAATTAATATATTTTAAAATAATAATTTCTATCTATTTTTTTATTTTTTTAATTAAACTTTAATTTACAAGAATATTTATATCGATTATTTATTCTTTTAAAAACTCTTTTCTAAATATTGCTTTATTTTCCTTATAGATTGCCAGGATTCTATTTAAATTTAAAATTAATAATTGAGAATATACTCTTATCTTTAGAAATTAAAGAATTCTAATAAACTAAACTACCAAAGATATCCCCAAATTGCTTTAAAAAGTAATTAGGAATTCTAAATTGATTATTAATCTCAATCTAAATAAATATAATATTTACCTAAATGAAAAATATCTATATTTCTATTACTTACAGAAAATTGATAATTACTAAATCATCTTCTATTTCAATATAATACAATTTTGTAATTATATAAACTCTAATTTATTTATTATATCATTTAATTAAATCGATTTGATTTATAATTATTTATTAAAGAATATTTTGATATTCTTGAGTAATAGTAGATTTTATAGTTATTATTATAGATATAAGCTTATTCTATAGCTTTTAAATAATTGTTTTGAATAATAAGGTTTTAGTATTATTGTTTTCAAAAATGAGTTTTATAAAATAGAATATATTTATTGTTTTTATAATTTATTTATAGATATTCTGATATAATTTATATATAATATTATACTTATCTCTCTAATATCGATATTCTCTTTGAAATATAAAATGCTTGATTGAAATATTTTGAAAAGTGATTGCTTTAGATTTTATAGATTTAAATATTAGTTTTTTAGAAAATAATAATAGAATTATTTTAATATTTCTTTCTGAATCCTTTTATTAAGATTATTTATAAATATTAAAATTAGAAAGATATTTTGCTTAATTATTCAAATCGTATTTTCTCATAAAATCAATAATTGTAATAAGTTCAGATAAATCCTTAATAAGTCAGTTTTTATTATAAGTATAAATCAATTAATAAAAAGTTTTTCTATTTTCTAAAGATTCTTTAAAATTGATTAGAATAATTGGAATAGATTTGGAATTAGATGGTTTAATATTCTTTTAGATATCTTTCAATATATAAAAATATTATAGATTTAAAAACTATTTTGATTAATATTTATAGATAATAAGTCAAATAACTTCTAAGAAATTGAATTTCAATATAACAAAATTCTAAAAAGAAATAAAAGAGAATATATATAAATCAAAGTAATTAAAAGATATATATATATAATAAAAATATAATATAAATACTAACTAGGCTCATAACTATTATAGAAATAATAATTATATCTAATAATCATTTTGATTTAAGAATAGATATATAAAATGATAATAAACTAGATTGATTTAAAATATGATCCTAATAATCATATCTATTTTATATACCCTGATCAAACAAGGTACTCACCTAATTAGATATATAAAGCATATAAATAAAATAGATAAAATAGTATTAATAATTATAGGAATAAGTACTCCGAAGGAGTACTGGAATTAGTGCCTGTAAGATTACACTATACAGTGAATTCCGTGATAAATTATCAATCCCTATTATTATTATTTCATTTAATCAATATTCTTAGTTTTAATTGTTTTATATTTTTAATATATTGTTTTGTATTTATTTATCTATTAAGGGGTAAAATATTTAAAAATACTTTTTTCTTTTCTATTAAATAAATCACTAATTCAAATAAAGAATTCAGTATTCCTATTAATTTATTAATCTATTCGGTAAGTATATTTATTGAATTTGAAAAATAAAAAACTTTATTTTTTATAATCTTTTAAAAAACTAAAAAGCTTTTTTTATTGATTATATAATCAAAAAGCTTGGTAATAAATAAAGTAAAATTCGGAATTGTAGTTATCTGTATTTTATAATTAGAACTATTTTTTAGATTAATATTAATAATAATATTAATAAAAGAAATATTAGAAAAGGTTAAATCAATTATATAATCTGCTTTATAAATAAAAATTCCTAAAGTCCTGATAAAGTTTATCTTATTCAAAATAAACTATTCTACAAAAAGAGTTTCTTGACCAGCTAAAGCTATATCAGGTTCGAATAGATTATACTTAATATTAAAGTTGTTATTTATTACTATATAATCAAAAAATATTATAAAAATTATTAAATCTATTATTTTTCTAATATCTAATTATCAATATATATTAATAATTTGTATATTGTTTATTTCTATTTAAAGAAAATTCCGGTATAATTAAATACATTTTTATTAAATATATAATTACTTGCTTTTGTATATATATATTATTGTTTTTGATTTCTTCCTTTCTTTTTCGAGGCTATCCAGATTATTCCAATTATCCATTAGTATAAAGAGATTATACCCCAAATAATTCTGGGTCCGAGTTCTAGGGTATATAAAGGGTTTCTGTATATATAGGATCTCCAAATCTTGTTTGTATACTATTTGTAATATTGTAATATGCACTCCTATCTTTTTCTATATATTTGCCCAATTGATTTGTATAGATTAAATTATAGCTATTTAGTGATTAATATCATAATACTGAAAAAAATAATTATTTATTTAGATTAATATTAATATTCATATTATTATACTACAATAACATAACATTAAAAAGTATTTTTTTATTCAGATTACCTTTATTTGAATATTTCCTTTTAAAACAACAAAAATCTTTAAGCAAACTATTAGCCAGAAAGATATTCTAAAGAGTATATTCAGAACTACTTAGATTTTTATATATAATAATATATTCCCTACAAATCAAAAAGGATATCTCTATTACAACATTTCGAAAAACTGTTATAATCAAAACAAATATTTTATTAATTAATATTTCAACAATCAAATAAGTTTTTTAATTATATTTTTTAATTTTATAAATTTCAGATTTTATAAAACACACAACTTTCCTATTAATTCAGCACAATATTACAGAATAGTCATTATACCCAGCTTAAAATAATTTTGCACAATTTATATATTCAATTTTAACCTTATACTCAAATTTAGATAAATTATTGTAATTTGTTTATAAAACACTACAATTATTATATCTTGGAATACTCTTATATATCATTGAATTACAAAAACCCTAATATTTTAGATTATAATAAATAATATATTACTTTAACTTAATATATTAAATTTATTTAAAACTATTAAAAAATCTGAAAAAAAAGATTTTTTTTAATAAACTAACAATTCAAATCTATTTATAAAAATTAATTGTACAAATAATAATTCAATAATTAATTAAAGAAATACCTATTTGTATTAATATTTTCTTAACTACTATTTCCTTAATAATAAATATTCTATCTCCATTTAAACTATAAAAAGAAATTGGAATTCTCTCTAACACATAACAATACCAGATTATAGATTATTCTAGATTATTACAATTCAAAATCTTCTTAATCTTTTTCACATTCTCGATTTCAAGAAGTTTATTATATATAACATTACTGATAATATATATTACCCAACCAATAACTATAAAAATAATAATCGCTATATTAGTATTTTTTAGATTAAAGATAACTTTATCAATCGCTTTTCTTAATATATAAATATTCAGATGACTTATTATTGATATAATAATTCCTGTTATTAATAAATAAATATTTATTCTAGTTTTTCAAGATTTAACTAATCTCTATTTATTAATCTACTCTTATATATATACATTCACATTCATAAACACACTCAAGTTTTTTAGAATTTTTATAATATCCGCATAGATACAATTTGAATTGTTAATATTCTTATTTCCAATTATAAATTATATTATACTTTATAATAATCTAATTTTGATATTATTTATTACTATATTACATACTTTTTTACTGAAAACTGCTTTCTTTAATATATTATCAATTTCAAATTGATAAAATATTATTTCAAATACTTTATAAATCTCATATTTAAATCATATTTGCTTATTAAAAGTATTAAATTATATTATAATAAAGAATCTCTTTATTATTTGTAGATTTAATATAATAATTCTTGTAGCTTTTATACTATAAATATTTATATTATTATAATTGAATAATAAAAATAAAAGTAATAATCAATCACAAATAAATTAAGGATTGATTACAATTAGCACCTTTATAGAGATAGTCACCATAACATTTACACCATTGGCAACAACTATAGCTATATCTGATACTAGAATTTACATAATCGGAAGGTGCGGCTTAGTACGATCTAAGCTCGCTGATGTGAACGTTGCAAGCTGATTGTATATATAGTTTTTGATATGTATATAATAGGTATAATCATTAGAATTATATTTCAAGTCAATCTAGTTTATTATCACTCTACATACTTATTCCCAGATTAAAGTGATTATTAGATATAGCTATTACCTCCGTGATAAAAGAATATATTGAATTATTGAATATAAAGATTAAGAAAAGGGAATTGTTTTTCTTTTATAATTATTTTAATTTATTATATTTCCTTAAAAATCTATTGATTTCTATTTATTTCTATTATTGCTACAAAGTATTATATATGCAAATCAATTAAATCAATTAATATAAATATCTAGTTAATAATAATTAATATAATTTAGAGTTTTTGATATATATTAATCCAAAGGATTAATTTCCTTATTCCAATATTGTTATTTTTTATAAATTATCTGAATCAATAATACAATTTTTTTTTTTTTTATAAAAAACTTTATATATTTATATATCTTATATTTCTTTGTTTAATGAATAAGCCTGTTTGGTAGGTAAGTTTATAGTAACTATTCGAATAAAGTATTCATTAATTTTTATACTGTTTATTACCTAAGAATTTTTTCTTTATTTATTATACAAATTCCTTAATATAATCATTAAAGTATTTAGTAATTTAGGAGATATATCACAGAATTTATTATATAATATAACCTTATAAGTATTAATTCTGGTACTCCTTTTGAGTATTCATTTCTATGATTATTAATATTATTTTATTTATTTTATTTGTGTACTCTACATACCTAATTAGGTGAGTACCTTGTCTAATTAGGATATATATAATAGGTATGATTATTAGGATTATACCTCAAGTTAATCTAGTTTATTATTACTTTATATATCTATTTTTAGATCAAAGTAATTATTAGATATAGCTATTACCTCCATAATAATTTCTATAATAATATTTATTAAACAAAAACAATAGGTAATTCAATTTTTGAGAGATTTAAAGTGATCATAATATATCAAAAAGAATAGTGAAGTTCAAATACTAAAAAACAATCAAGAAATATTAATATTAACTAAGAATCTTTATTTACACAAACAATCAAAGCATATTAACATATATCATTACTTTATTCAAAATCTTACAGAAAAATATTTAATTAATATTAGTTATATTAATATAAATGATATAGCTATAAATAGATTAATAAAACTATATATAAAAATAATATTTAAAAAATTCAAAAATATATTAAGATTTTAAATTTAATTATAAAAGCTAAAAGAATAAGTTTTTTAGAAGAATATTAAAAGTTATAGCACATGCACTACACTACTATACATATATCACTTCCACTTTATAATTAGATTTTACCTTAATACAATTAATCTACATAATCAATATTACATGAATTCCACTGGCCTGCTCCTTCATTGTGAACATATAGTTATAATACTATAAAAAAGAAATGAAAATAAATTTATCTTTAAATATATTAAATATAATTTGATAGATTTTATTAAAGTGAAATTTGATATTCGCTTTTATTAATTTATAAAAAGATTTTATTATTATATTATAATTTTTAATAAATTAATAATAAAAGTTATAAAAATCTAAAAATAACTAAATATCTTTTATAATAATAGAATAAATTCAAATAATGATTATTTCGATTTTCTTTAAATCAATTTACACTCCATTAATAAAAATAATAAAATCTAAATACTTAATATATTTAATATTGAATTTGTATTTTTTAAAATCTATTTATAATCCAACAAACTCAAATTGCTTGAAAATATATTTAATATATTTTTTATATTCATTTTTGTTTTCAAAATATATTAATATATTATTAAAATAGATAATACAAAAGTTATTTAAATAATTAAATAAAATATTATTTATATATTATTAATAAATTACAAGGCTATTTATTAATTTAAAGAATAAAATTTTATATTTATAGAAATTATATTAGATATAAAAGATAATATATTCTTTAGAAATAAGATTTATATATATATAATGAAATACTTATTGAATATCTAATTTAGTATATACTTTTATATCAATAAATTATATAAATATTTTATTGATAAAAAACAAAGGATATTTATTTTTATATATTAAAGAATTTAATAATTTAAAGTTTATATAAAACCTTAAACTTTTATTTAGTTTTTTTATAAAAAAAATCAATATTGTAAACAATATTTAACTGGGTTTTATAAATCCTTTAACAAAATTTTTAGTAATATATTCTTTAACAACTTTAAACTATTCAAATAATATTTTATATAATAAACTATATTTAAAAACTTTCTTATCTTTTTTTCAAAAATAATTTTATACTTATATAATCAAAAAGAAAATAGAATATTGAATTTATATTTAAAAAATACTTAGTAATATTATTAATAAACTTTAAGAATTAAAGGTTTTATTTCAATATTTGTAATAACGTAATTGAAAGTAGTAATAATTTCTAATTTAAAACTATTTAGGGAAATAATTATAATTATAATTCAATAATTATTATTCTAACTAGATTTACAATTTGAAATAACATTATCAATTTTTTTATAAATAATTATAAAGATTTTATAGTTCTTATTTCTTTTATAAATAAACTGGAATTAAATTAATTTAAATGTATATATATTATATATATCAAAAATATATAATTAAAAAGATTTATAAACAAATTAAATATAAACTTGATTAAAAGCAGATTTCTTCTTTAGATTAATTGAAATCGGGAATTCGACTATATTAAAGATTATTATATTAAACTTTTAAAAAGATATAATAAATATTATAAATATAATCAATACTATTTTTTACTATCCGTTATTAATATAATGATATATATCTTCTAATTAAATATTCTAATTATTAATATCTTTTTGTTTTAAACAATTGATTTTAAATTATTATAAACTATTTCTAATTAGAAATATATTTTTTAATAAAGAAATAATAAAAGAATATTCAAAAAACCATTTAAAATATTATTTAAAATAATTGATTTTAATTTAAATCTCCATTAATTATTTATAATCTAAAATTACATTATATAATTTTAAATTAATAATAAGAAATAATAAATAGAATTATTATTAAATATTAATTATAAAATTAAAAAAGATTAAATAAATAATAACTTTATTTTTTATATTATTATGATTTTTCATTTTAATAAATAATTCAAATAATATAAAGTAAAATTTAAATATAGAAAATAATAATAAAAGAAATATTTTATTAATAAAAGTATGATTATTTACTCTGAAATCTATAAACATTTGAATATAATATAAATATTCATTTCTTGAAAATATATATAATAGATTTATAAAATTATCTTTTATAAGTTTTATTAAATCAAAAAATCTTATATTTTGAATTATATTTAAAAAGAAACTTTTATTTAAATATTTTAATTTAAATATTGATTTTTGATAATACAAATAAATTCAATAATTTTTATTTGTATATCTAAATTGATATTTTTCTTAATATTCTTTTTTATATTATAAAACTTTTTATTTTTTTTAATCTCTTAGATTTTGATTATAATATTTATATTATCTATATATAAAATGGAATTATAATTTATTTCTAATGTAGAAATAATAATATTACAATTGAAATTGTTTTCTAAAAATAGAATATTATTGGGTTTAAAGATTTTTATATAACCAATAAAAATATAAAGAGAATATAAAATCTAAATGAATAGATTTAGATTTTTTAACAAATAAAAAGTAATTTTAGAAAAAATTGATAAGAGAATTTTATTAAACAACTTTTTAAAAGAAGTTTTTTTAATCATTTTATTATAATTATATTCCCAAAATATAACTTTAAATTTATCAATTTCAATAAATTTATTAACTAAATCTTTCATAATATAGTATTATTGAATATAAAGACCAATAATTTATTGAAGAAAATCGAAGATCTTTCTTTCCAAATTGTGAAAGAAAGTTATTGGATTGATAATTCCTGTTATTACACTAAAAGTGATATCACCAAGAGCATTAAGCTAATTGGGTTTATATAGGCTTATTCTCTCGTGACACCTGTTTATATAATTAATAGTCTAAACTTATAATATTATACCAGAAAATTCCTATATTACATATTATTCGATATAACCCAGTATTTATACTCAATACGAATATGATTAGCCTCAATCAGATTCTTATAAATAATTATAAACTAGTTAATTAATTACTGATTTATTAAATAAGGGATTTATATATACAATAAGAATATATATTCTTACATTTCTTTTTCGATTTGTTCTACTATATAGAATCGTTATTATAGTTTCGAAATAAATAAGTTTTCATAAAGTTCAAATCGTTCCATAATTAATAACTATTAAAAGCTTACTTTCAATTCTACACTATCCTTGAATTTAAATAAAAGATTAATAGACTTCGAAATATATA
Organism: Botrytis squamosa; assembly: GCA_014898485.2. Lineage (NCBI taxonomy): Eukaryota > Fungi > Ascomycota > Leotiomycetes > Helotiales > Sclerotiniaceae > Botrytis > Botrytis squamosa. Next base: position 407,356 of record RCTC02000002.1, read on the forward strand.
AATATTCTATTACAATAATAAGAAAGCGAAAAAGGGGTATTCATTGAATTTGTAAATCGTTTAATAAAATAATTAGAATTAAGGGAAATCTATTATTAGTATTTGGAAAAGATTATTGCAAAAATTGATTATATAAACAGGGTTTTTTTTAATTCTTTTTTTTTCTAATAATAAAAGATATTTTTTTAATAAAGATAACTAGAATATTAGGAATCCGGACTTTACAATCCTTTAAGAAATCTATATAATATTATTATTAGAATTAAAGAAATTAAGATAAATAAATAATATTAGAATTACATTATAATATTTCTTCTTTGAACTTGACTATTTTATTCTATAAGATTTTATAATCTATAAGAATCAATAATTACTTTTTCTGAAATAAATAAATATATATCAATATACTACCCTCAAAAGTTAATTTCTCGATTGAAAAATCATTTTCCAATTATTTACTCTTTTTATATTTATCAGTATTTACATTAGAATTATAAAAACTGTATTTATTACTTGTTACAGGGTATATATATAGTAATAAGCTATTAGAACTTCGATCCCTGATATTATGCTTTTTGTGGATAGATTGTGTATATGGTGTAGTGATAAAACTTACAACTATTATTGTGTTCGTTTTGTAACAGAGTATTAGGGATCTTATTTTGTGGGTATTGTTTTGAGATTCTTATTGGTTACACTTTGATTGGAATTGGGTTAACAACTAATGATTAAAGCTAATTAATGATTAAAGCTAGTTAATGATTAATTATTAAAATTAGTTAATTATTAATTAGAAAGTAGATTTATAAGGGTAAGAATATATTTGTTTAATAATTGAATATTCTAAATTTATTAATAATAGGATTATTAATAATAAGGATATTAAATAATAGATTAAATTGATTATTATTATAAATCATATAATTAACTATATATTATTAATAATAATCCCTATTTAGCTAGTCTTTTTGGGATGAAAAGATTAAAAAGGAAAGCTCTGTTACAGAATATATATATAATAATAAGCTATTAGAACTTCGATTTCTGATACTATGCCTTTTATGGATAAATTACATGCGTGGTGTAGTGGTAAAGCTTACAATTATTATTGTGTTTGTTCTGTAATATTACTTTATCAAAATTAATTATCGTTAATTAAAGGAACTTGATTAATTATAGAAAAAAAGCAATAAAGTTTTTTTAAGATAAATAGATTGAATATAATAATAGTATTTATAACTTAATATATTTGGAGGAAATATTTTTATTAAGTTTTAGTTAAAATAAATCTTTTTTTTATAAATAATATTGATGTATAATTTATTCAAAAAGGTATTATAATTATAAAGTATTATTTGAATAGTTATTAAATAATTGTATAATTATATAAAAATTATAAATAATATAACACTTTATCTTAAAAGAATTATAAGAACAGAATACAATTTATTCTTAGAATCTATAATTATAAAACTAGAAATAAAGTGCTTATTGAGTGTATTTATATATTAATTATATATACATAATTATATATATATACGCATGCGTATATGAGTGATTGCAATTGCGATTGGGTGCCGATCCGTGATAATATTTATTTTAAAAATCAAATTTCTATATAAAATTTTATTATCAATTCAATTCAAAAATTCAAAATTCTAATATCAAGTTAATTATTAATTAAATTTTTTTATATTCTTTAAATTTCAAAGTTTTATAATAAATATTCGAATTATTATATATTTATAAATATATAAAATAAAGTATAGTTTTGGTAAGAAAATTCGCTTAAATTTCAGCCCGGCAATTATCAAAAACACGCCCTCGTATGTTGTTTCAAGATCTTACAAACGAATGCAAATGGAGAAATGGTTACGAATCGACATAAATTTCTGATTGGTTATCCGTGAATGTATTGTGGGGAAAAGTTGATATGGGGCTCAATCATCAGTCTTTCAAAGTTTGAGGTTGGATGAGCTAATTATAGAAATATCAAAGTCATCAGAATTTACTTCGATGTTGAAGAAGATCAAAAATTGTTAAGCGATTTCTTCGATTGGTAACTACATACCTAGGTATGTATTGGCAATTATGTATCAACGTTTGCTACAACAGAGGCTTGGATAAGATCCATGTCACTTTTCCATAGCTATTCCAGTATTTGGCTCACGATGATCAATATATTTGGACAAATGGTCTTGTTTCATGTTTCTTCAACATGGTGGTCGGAACACACATCCACGTCCTTGGATAATCAAGAAGCGTTGTCTTATCTGCTTATCTATACCAATATGCTTGAAGCCATGCCATTACCATGGAACCGATAGATAATCTTCAACCTGATCTATAGCATCATCGTCTATACTTTGTAAGGTTGAGGTTGTATGGAACTACTAAGTACAAGCATTAGTCTTGTTGAGATGTAACCTCACAGCACTACCAAAGACTCTTCAGAACCAAACCGGATTCCGAGATGTGTGAAATACATGATCTTCGCTCTTCGGTCTTTCGGAAAACAAGAGGCTATAATTTAATTGAATTTTCAACGAAGTACACGACAATACGAAATCTTAATATGTTCCCTGTAGCGATCGATAAGGCGTTCGTTTATCGACGCTCGACTATCGTTACACATCCTCACATCCTCGAGACATCCAAGCTAACTTTTGATAGCTTTTTTTTTCTTTCCATTTCTTACTAAACATACATTAGGTGCGACTAGTTAGGACCACGTAGACACTCGGTGATATGAGCTTTAAAGTTACGAAACAACATACCAAAATACCAGACAACGAACCAAGCAGACTCATGAAAGATATCCCCATCTCGTTTTGGGTAAGAGATTCTGAGTCAACCATTTCATCCACTGGCATATACTTTGCTTTTTGACAGGAAATTGGTTAGAGAAAGTCTAATAGAAAAAAACACATACCTACGTCTCGTATCTAGATATGCCGTCGTTATCCAGTCCATACATGTTCTCTATCACACTCGAGCTAAAGTTGGAATTATTGGTTGTCTCACGATGCCTATCCAACAATTGGTAAAGTTACTCTCGTACCTAAATATACAGACATGAGATCAGAGATTCAAGTATGCAATTTCGAAAATGTTCAAGAGCGCAGAGCCCCGTGCGACACGCTTTGCATCATTAAGCTTTTTGACGGTCCGCGGGGTAAAATTTTCATTGCGCTTGTACTCCGTACATATTGACTTTGTGATAGCTCGACATCTGTTTGTTGTCAATCTGTAGATAATCACAAACGCACGCAAGTTCTCAAAGCATCGATGGATAAGAATGACAAGTAAGCATACTACTAATCGACTAAATTCAGCCCTGCACGCGACGTCGTGAAGAAATCTGCCAGCCCCCAAAAGTCTGACACGAATGTGGGGGGTACAGCCAACATCTACAATGATGCATCACAATCATCCTCGTTCTACATAAGCTGAAAGGACGAGACAGGACAAACTTCAAACAAGCAATGTATTTATGTATGCAGCATTGGGCCAAGCTATACGAAGGTCGGCACGCAAAAGGGGCACTAGGGGTTTAGCGGATCATCTCTAGTATCCGTGCTTCGGAACATAGCGCGTCGAGGATGTTTCAGCAACGGAAACAATCGTCCCTTGTTACGTGATCGACATGGAGCTGGAAAGCATGTTTTGGGTGTTGTTGTGCAAGGCTCGAGAGAGGCTTGGTCGTTCTCGTCAGATGAAATGTAGGTATATGGGAGGAAAATGACTAGTTTGTCTTAGTGTGGATGGATCTGTTGGTGTTGGAGAAACTAGTGTAGTACTACTGGATTCGTATTTCTTTTTTTTCTTTTGGGTTCCTTTTTCTCGTTTCCCAGGAGCTGGATGGACAGGCTGCAATTTTTGTTTTAATATCAAGTCTCCCATCTCTCTTTTTTCTACATTCCAGAATTCTATAGTCGATCGTTTCGTCATAGGCAAGCATGGCATACTCATTGTTGCTGCTTGGGTTTTCTGCTGCGATTTTTATATGTTATGTATCTTATGAGCGTCTGTTCAAGAAAGTCAAGATACCTGATGGCGCCAAAACATTGCCGGGTCCAAAAGGTAAGAGAATATGTATGATACCTCAATGATGAATCTTTACTGATGTTTTGTTACAGGATACCCAATCATTGGGTCAGTTCCTGATCTCGACCCGAAGAATCCATGGATGAAAATGGTGGATTGGAGTAAGGAATATGGAACCATGTACCAAGTGAATCTGAACGGTGATACTACCGTCTGGATTACCTCTCATAAAATTTGCGAAGACCTGTTTGTCAAGAGAGGAGCCATCTATTCGGATAGACCATTCCTTGCAGCTATCGGAGATGATTGCAGATACACAAATCGATACATTCCCCTCGTCACCAATGGCGGTATGTCTCCCAGTATCTGAAATTTCCTCCCACAATACTAATATCCATCCAGATGACATGAGGCGCATCAAAACTTGGATGAAGGCCACCATGTCCAGCATGCCCCCCGATCGTCTCAAGGGCCTTTCTCAAAAAGGCGCCGCAACATTCGTCACTCGTCTCATCGCCCAACCACACCTCTTCAAACAATTCTGCGAAGAATGCACCGCTCAAATCTCATCGCAAATGGCCTGGAATGATCGCCGTCTCTCCACCGCCAAAGAAACCATCATGCGTGCTAACCAACTCCTCCGCCGTATCTCAGCCGATGGTGATATCCAAAACAAGCTTCCATTCCTCCGCAATATTCCAGACTGGGTTCCCGATTTCCTCCAACCATGGAAAGTAGCAGAACGAGTACGTTATCAACGGGAGAGAAACTTTTGGTTTGGAGAGAAAGAGGAAGTCAGAAAGTCACTTTTAAATGAGAAACCGGATCCATCCTGGATGGCGCGACATCTCAGCATGCCTACTACTCCTAAATTTGAAGAAGATAATACCTATTCGATCGGCATGTTGGCGTTGATCGGAAGTATTCTTACGTCGTCGCCTATTCAAAGTTTCTTCCACGCTATGATTGTTAGTCCAGAGTGGCAGGCCAAGGGACAAGAAGAGGTCGATAGAGTGTGTGGGGACCGTCCACCTTCTGTTGATGATATCCAGCAATTGCCTGTAGTGAGAGCGATCATTAGAGAAATTTTCAGGTGGAGAAGTCCTGCTCCTGCTGGTATGTGTGATTCTTATTTTCCTCCCCTTCTTTTATTCTAGCAATTTATATTTCCCTGTTTCGAAACTATCCCCAAAATGACTTGATAAACTGACAAAATTTATCAGGCGTTCCTCACGTACTCTCCCAAGACGATGTATACGACGGCTACTTCCTCGCCAAAGGCACCACCTGTTTCGCACTCGAATGGGGTCTCTGCCGTGATCCAGTCCTCTACCCCGATCCCGAAAACTTCCGTCCGGAGCGCTGGCTATCCCCCGAATTTCCCACATACAGAGAACCGCTTACCCATTTCCCATCCATCAAAGCCAACCACGGATTTGGTTGGGGAAGACGCGCTTGTATTGGACAGGATCATGTCGAGATGGTGTTGCTTACTGTTATCGCGACGATCTTGTGGAGTGTGAGTATTAGGAAGCAGAAGAATGAGAAGGGTGAGGATATCGAAGTGCCTTGGTATGATTATACCGCGTATGTGATTGTCAGGCCGGAGTGGTTTCCTTTTGATTTGGTGGAGCGCAAGGGCGGAATGGATAGATCTGCTTTGTTGAGGGAAAGAGCGGATATAGAGATGGTTAGTGGAGAGGATGGAGTTCTTAATGGGAGGGCGGTGGGGTATGAGAAGAGGGAGATTTCTTTAATATAGATTTTGGGGTGTATATGGGAAGGAAAAGATGTATCAATCGTGGTCATTATAATTTTGTTGTCCTTACCTGCTTACATTTAGGTTGTTCTCTATGTAGCAAATTATATAAATAATTTAGATCAACTCAGCATTATAATTGGGTTTTTCGCAGATTAAAACTGATTGAAGAATGTTGGAGTGTATTGAATTTCTATACTCCTCCCTATTGAAGGTAGTCATAATACACACCACGAAATTTGTGAATGCCTAGGTAGGCTCGGGGTAAATCTTTCGCACACAATTCAAGATTGAATTTGAAATGATCATTGAAATGATCATTGAAATGATCATTGAAATGAAGACTCGAGAAACCCAGGATATTCACTTCTGCGTATCTCACATCTCAGTTTACCCATCGACGATTAACCTATGACTTTTCATAGCCACTGCAGTTTACGGAAGATTATCTCAAATACAGCGTCTAATGAACCTTCCAGACTACAGTAACAGGATAATAAAAGTATACACTCTTCTCAATCTTCGACATCAAACCAAACCATCATCACTTTCAATCGAAATGTAAGTCTTTCCGATGTATGATTCAGCCAGACTTGGTGAACCGCTGTCTCGTCCACGTGGAGATATCCTTAGTATTCAGTCACCACTTAGTGACACGAAAACGACGAGTAATGTACCTTACTTCCCTTCGTCATACCTGCCCAAAGCTTAACAAGTAGTGGATGTACTGCCGAAAAGATCTCAACGAGACGTGGCAATGCAACCAGGGTTGAGAGATAGACGTAAAAACACAGCAAAAAAGCGGCAACTAAGACCCTTGACGTTGATCGACCAGACATTTTGATCTCCAGCATCGGCATACTTCCCTTGTCTATCGCGATTGTTAACCTTGAGATTCCAACTCATATCGTAGAATCTCGTCGAGGTTGACGTGCATTTATGTACCCCTCGGACAAGTTCAGCATTAATTTTCCCAGTGGTAATCTCTGCCATTGTCGCACTTTTTGCATGACGAGAAGTGCTTTTTTCATACCGATAATGTGCTTTATGAGGAAAAGCATGCGGTCAAAATAGAACATCTTCTGCTGGCCATGCAAGTGATGGAGATCTCGGGAGATCAATGGTGATCAGTTGGTCGAAACAGGGGTGGAGCAATTTAGCTCTTTTGACAAGCGGGAAGTCGTGATTGACAGCGGATGTTCAGTGTCGGAATAGACTGACTCAATTCGAACACCAGAAAATGGAAGATCGATGAGGTAGACGATAGAAATATAGAAGATGATATAGCGCTGTGAGTCTTCCTGTCATCGTGCTGACTTGTTCTTATAGAATATCTTTCTCGATTGGTCCTAGGTGTCGTATCACTTCAGCTTGGTGTGAATTTATAGAATTATACCTAAGATGGCTGGCTGGGTCATGTGATAGCTCTTGCGTATCGATAAATTCGCACCCCAATGATTGCTAGAATGAATCTGACTCGCATCTTTCTCATGGTGTCTAACAGCCTTCTCATACAATCCATCAAAAATAAATGTCTTGATCATATTCATCAACAGGCCAATATCCATAATGAATAATAAGACTTCGACTTTTCGGACTTCGGTGTGCCATAAAACCTCGTCGGAATGCCTTATTGATGCAAAGGTAGGTTATGTGGTTGAATGTTGTTGTTTGTTAGAGGAGTGGAATTCTGTGCGATTTACCAAGAAAGCGGAAAAGATATTCATACTTCAATTTATCAAGCACTTGCAGGGTGTCAGTGTCATCTTTCATTGCCCTCGTGTCCAAATGCCCCATCGAGCTCGAATGCCGAACCTACTTGTCGTATCAAAATGGCATGACGATATAACAAACATCAGCAAGAAATCGATGCGAGCGAATCTTGAAAATTTGGCAAAAACTGCCGAGCAAAAATCAAAACACATCTGAAGTAGCTTAAAGGTTAAATCAAAGTGGATCTGAACCTGGAGGAACGCTTCTCTCTACGAATCGCATATCGAGAAATCAAACTGTCTAACCATCCCAACTCTAAAGAGTATATCGTCCGGTTTGCAGTTTGGATTCTGATAATACAAGCATTTGTGTCTTTACTTTATACCCACAAACTCGTCGCAAACGCGTCGTATGCAGAATGACTACCGAGGCATAAACTTCATTCCGCTTTCTCAATTGATGAGGCTCGTCGCACAGACAAATGCCAATGAAAATGTGGTTTTGATTTCTTCCATTCAGTTGGGATCTGTAGTATCAGACTGTAGACTTGTCGAGCCACACGATCTTGTAAAAGTTTACATATTCAAAGTCAGTCGGTGTGAAGATTCTGATGGAGATTTGCAAAAGATACTTCCATCTTTAATTCAGTGGAAATCTAAAATATGCAATAACTGATCCTTCTTTCATCAGTACTAGACACCGAAGTATTGAAATATCTTCATCGATCGGCGATACAACCTCATTATTCTCAAGTTGATGAATTTTGATGTACACAGCCTTAACGCCCAGATTTCAAACGTTGGAGTCTAAACATCTAAGATTTTAAATGTCAGGCTAGAAGGAACGATTTCCTTATTACCTCGGTGTTAGTGATAATGGGGTTATGGTTGAGACGAGTTTCATGTTGGAGAAATCCTGTATCTGTCTGTGCCTCCGCCGCTCACACAGATTCATCCCATCCATCTTTCTAGAATGTCACTACCGTCATATTTGCATGAGAAATTTCAACCAATCGCAACCTTTCTTTTCATTCCTTTCCGCCGTCACGGGATTATTTGCGATGTTGATATGTGTTATTGTAACTGAGGATCTTGGTATGATTGAATATATAAATTCATGTAAGCCCCAATGGATGACCGTTTCTTTTTTAATTTATCCATCCGATACAGCTTACTTTTAATCGCTTTCTTCACTACTTCAAGAAAATAATAATCATTTCGAAAATTCAATTCATACAACAACAAGACTCCAAAATGAAGGTTTCACAGTCTCTATCTCTTTTGCTCCTCCCTCTTACCGCGCTAGCCGCGCCAATTCTCGAGGGCACTGGAAATGTTAAAGCTGCAGCTGGAGCATGCGCACCAATGATGCTTATTTTTGCCCGTGGAACTACGGAAACTGGGACTATGGGTACCGTGGCAGGACCTCCATTAGTTGCTGCTCTTGGTAAAGCCGTTGGTGCTGGCAATGTGGCTACCCAAGGTGTTCCATACCCCGCCGATATCCCTGGATTTTTGGCAGGAGGTGATGCAGCTGGAAGCAAGATGATGTATGTACCTCCAATGTTTATTAAATTCTAGCCACTAATTCCTATGACAGGGCTCAAATGATCACAACTGCCGTTACAAACTGTCCCGATTCCAAAGTCGTCATGGCAGGTTACTCTCAAGGCGGTCAACTCGTACACAACGCTGCAAAAATGGTTCCCGCAGCCACCATGGCGAAAGTGAGCTCCGCTATCATTTTCGGAGACCCAAGTAAGTAAAGCTGTTACTAAATCATTTATAACACTCACTAACATACATATCAGACAATGGAAGTCCAGTCGCAGGCGTATCAGCTGCAAATACAAAAGTTATCTGCCATACCGGTGATAACATTTGCGCCCACGGAGATCTTATTCTGGCACCTCATTTAACTTATGGAATGGATGCCGGTACAGCTGCTGCTTTTGCTAAGACTGCTGCTGGTATGTGATGGGTGGGCTGGGCCGACTTGAATCACCATCTTATTTCATCACGATCTTTTACAAAGTTATTACGATACCCGTGCTAGTGTTCTTTGAGACATTGGATTTGGATTTGGATGATGACCAATTGTTGCATTGATTGCACATCTTATTTATATTTGTTCTAATTATTTACATGGTGGAGACCACTCGGTCGGGAATTAATTTATTGTTGTATCATTTATTTGGAACATTCTTCTCCTTTGATTGTCGCTCTGTTGACAGATGTAAAATGAAGAATCTCTTAATTTTGGCTTTATATCATTAGTGCTATATTTTATCATGTAAGGGTCTAATGGATGCTCAAGATAGAGATCGAGATTGATAGAAAACTGATAAGCAAGATGCTTGAATAAAAAGGATATAAAATCTAATCATACATGTATACCAGTAGATGAAAGAACTGGCGTTACTTTGTAGCCAGGCCCACATTTGCAACCATTCTCAACGCAATGTTTCCTAAAGGAAGCTTAAAGTAGTATGGCCCAGCCTCAATATCCCCCACCAAAATATCAACCGCTTTATCCCAATTCTCTCCATCCTCCGGATCCCATCCATCAGCTCGCGCCCCAAAAAGCTATAGGTAGCAGACATGAGATGGCGTAAATCCTTCGCTTCAATATAAACATCACAGGTCGTGATCTCGATATCCTCCTCCCTGAATCCCCCAACAATTTAAAAATTCTTCAATGCATCTTTTTCATACCAATGTGTTGGCATAGCCATAGGGAATGGAACATCAGACCCTCGTGTTTCAAGATGCGCTCTTTTGATCGGTTCTCCATGGGCCATTGCAGCCCATGTAGAAACTATCGCTGTGCCTCCCGACTTCAAAGCTCAAGTCCGATAGACTTGCTTCGCTGCTAGATCGTGATTGTCATCGAGATGGGAAATGAAGAAGTTGCTGAATGAATGCGTGAAGTGGTTATCGGGAAAGGTGAGTGATTGGGCTGGCTAAACAGTTGCTTCCACGGGCCAGTTTCCCGCTGGGGCAAACTCGCGACAGCCATATATCATGTATTGATTGCGATCGGTGGCTTGGATTAGGATACTCTCGGGGATGGGATTTCATGATCGCTTTTGTGACTTCGCCGGTGACACAGCCGTTGTTGTGGACTAGGTTGGGGATTAATGAGGTTTCAATATGGATTTTATTTAAAGGTGATGATATCACGGGCACTAATATTCTTACTAATAGCATCTGCAGTAATTCGAGGCAGAAGATGAGTTATCGCATGCGCAGCAGCATGGATCGAGGAATCGCCAGTGAGTTCCTTGTAGAGGGCCGCGGTCTTGGTCATCATTTGCTTGGGATGAATGGCTCTTTTACTGGCGCTGTTTATGTTTCTGACATGATGAGGTTGGGTTACTGCTGTTGAACTTTTATATCTTTGTGATATTGGGGATGTTGATCGATGTTCAGTTTCTTGCAAAGATTTAAAAGGTCATGTAATTATTGATAATATTCTTATACTCCGATCTCAATATAAAGTAAGATAGATAAGAAATAAAGCGAACTCAAAGGGAAGAAAGAAACACTTGTTAAAGATTATGATGACCAACTAACGACCAACTAACGACCAACTAACGACCAACTAACTAATTAATACTGTGAAGCTGCGGCGAAGAAACGCCATAGTTATCGAATCATACAGATAAGAGGTTTTTGAATGATAGAGATATTGGATCTTTTCTTATACTGAAATTGAAGGGGGAATAAATTATTATTGCACTGAGATCTTTGCGGAAAGGTTCGGGTATGATATAGAGTCTTTTCCACTTGGTGGGATAAATTGTATGGTTATATGATAGATTTGTGGTAATGTTTGAGTATATGAGAACGATTGTGTGATATCAATTGCAAAAATCATAAGCCTTAAGAGAGGGGAGTAGAGGAGGGGGGAGGAGGGGTTATAGAGGGTTTCACTTTTACAATCACATTCTCATTTTCTCGCATACATTGATATAAAGGAGATATTTTTGTACTAGATGAAATCATAAAGTTATATGGTAAAACTGTATAGTAATACAAAAGTATAAAGGTGATTGAATGATATAAGGTGAGATAATTATGAGATTTTAAAGAGAGCTTTTTATAAAGGAGCTCGCTTTTATAACTATGCTCTCAGTATTAGTTTAAGAAATAAGACCTCTAAAACAATATGAGCGCTAGCTCGTATATAATAAGTGTATATCCTAATAATTAAGCTAGGTAGCTAGTATATACGTAGGATAGGAAATTCTTTAATATACATTATAAGTGAAGAGGAAAATAAGAGGAGGGAGACTTGAATATAAGTTTATATAAGCGAAAATGAGATAGAGAAGCATGAAATAAATTAGGGTATAATGTATGATCTAACGTGTTATTCAATCTATTCATACATTATATGCCTATTCAGGCTAACTCTTTTTTCTATGCTCCAAATTGATCAACGAGTACCCGCGAATCTAAACTATTCTAACATATGAATATCCAACCAATCAAATCTGCCCTCCTGGCTCCTAGTCTTTAACTCTCAGTTACCCCTTCCATATACAACCATCTTAGTCCTGATTTGTTTATATATAGCGATACAGGCTGCAAGGCTGAAGTAATGTGAATTCGTATATGACGAAGGGTTTTCGATTCGCAAACCGCCTAAAACCATTGCATTATATACATATTTTGACTGATCACATTCTGCCTTTCTGTTATCTAGCTTTGAACTTCCAGTAACCCCTTCCACAAGCAAACATCCTAGACTTGGTTTGTTTATATACGATAAGCAGGCTAAGAGGTTGATTGGCGCGTCTGATATAATCTAAATTTGATTGATTGTGTAGCTGCTTTCCGACAAGTTTCTCTCCGTCCGGAATTCTCCCCAGCTTGTGGTTGTGAAGTGATGATTTCGATAACGAGGGTCAGGTTCTTAGGAATCAGCAATTAAAACACTTTTAGATGTATATCTCAGCTCTTTTCTGTAACAAAGCTTTCAATAAATTAAAAAAAGAAAGGAAGACTAATCTCAACCCAAACAATGGAATTGAAGAAGACACCCCCTCGTTGGGCTCCAGAAATTTGGATTCTATTACAATAGATTTGACTACCATTATGCCAGCCATACCCCCAAGGGCTTTAGAACCGATCTAATCATACATTATATGCCTGTTCAGACTAGCTCCTTCTTCTCATACCTGTCTTACATCTTAATTTAATAAGATGTCCGTTTATACAACAGATGTTATCGTTCACCTCCTCGATAAAAGTGCTTCAAAAAATTTACCATTTAGCGAGTTCAGCACCGGTTATTTCTTCCTCCTGAAGGTTACTAGACCTCCTAGTTCCCAACCAGTATCAGTCCAAGGACATTCATACAACGATCGTAATTTCATACACAAATAATCAATTCTACAAATATCTACCTATCCCATGCAAACACTTCCCTCTCATCCACAACCCACCATTTCCAACAATCGCAAGAAAAATGGCAGATATCACATACGAATTCGGAGCTCTTGAAAAGCTTCATTCTAATATTACTAGCTAAGCCCCCATCATTACCCGAACCATTGTTAAATTCGTAGTTCCTACTACCACCGCCATCATCCCCACCATCACCGCCATCATTACCACCACGATAGTAAAAACCAGCTCCGACCAATCGATCTCTTGTAAACAGGAATCAACAATCCAAATCGAGGAATCGGATCGAGCTTTTCTTGCTCGACCTCTCGACGGTCTTGCCATTCTGGTTCCTGTTTTGCTTGCGGGATTGGGTGGTATGATTTTGCTATGGATGATCGTGGCGACTATTAATGATTGTAGGCATCATTGGAAGTCTAAAGGGAATAGAAGGAGCAACACACAAAGCGTATGAATCAAAAAATTAATAGATATGTGGATTTGGATTTAGGTTTGGGTTGGAAGTGGAGGATCTTTGATTCGAGGGGAAGGGTAACCGATAGGGGTTCTTGATATACAGAGGTATGGAATACATAATTTTTAATCTCAAGTGACGGATTTGAGGGGTTCGTTACTCTATCATCATGACTCTCAAGTCTTGTGATATCGAACTGTGTCGGTCTGAACGGGATGCTGAGTTTCAAGAAAAGATAGGGAGAATCAATTGGTATTGTTAGTAGCTGTTGAAAAAATACAACACTCCATTATACAGTCATTATTCAAAATGAAGTATAAAGAATGAAATAAATAAACCTCAACGAAAAAAACACAGATTGAACCTTGAGATAATGACGTTCAAATAGATAGTATTTATATCTGACGTATATATTAGGTTGGTTGAATGATCCCCTGTAGTAACATTCCATACATAATCCAACGTCATCGCTACACACCGTTACCAAAAACGGTCTACCTTCCCTTTCACATACCATCCCCTCATTTCCGATCAGATATTCACCTTCCCAATCAATCCAAATCTATTCTAATTCATTCCAAGCAACCAATATACTTGTACACGTTTACCGAGCCCCACGATCTCCGACCCCTATATCCGAAAATTCCTCCCGGATCCGAACAACGTCATGCAACAAAACTTCAATTCCCATCACCAACTATCCATTCCAACATATCTCCTGCCTTTTTCAGAAACTCTCCACTTCATTTAAATAGGAAATCCTGTTCGTGGGATTTGAATTCTAGAATCTTACTCATCCAAGGAGAAATGAGCTTACTCGGGAATTTCTTACGTTATCGGGTTCTCAGCCATCTCGATTCTAGATCAGAACATGGACCTGAGTTTTTCTCCGCGGTAAATTCTGATATGCATAGATATGATATCATGCAATATTCATTAATTCTTTACATAGGTATGAAAAAGAAAACTCATAGGTGAAAGAAGGCTAGAGGAAAAACTCGGAAGTCCGAGACTCCCAAACCTTCGGAGCCGGTGTAGATGTGCAACACAAGATTTTTGGAAAAGGCATGGGAGATAGAGATTGGTTGGGATAGAGATGTAGTTATGTTTTCATGGAAATATCTGCGGAGATGCTGGGTTAGTCGTTGGGAATGAGGATGAGTGTGGGTATTGGGATTCTGATCTGAGTCGCGGCTGAAGTTTTTCGGCCGAAAAATTGAAAAATTCGGAGATGGATTGAGATCGAGGGGGAGTTTCAGAGAGGGTGGTGATGGATGGAAAGTTGTGAGTATTGGTTATAATGATGCGTTGGAAGATGTGAATTTACTTGTAAGTGTAGATATGAATGGATTTCTTCTTTTGTGGAGATATGAATTTTTTCGCTTCGTTCAATTTCGATTTTACCGGAGAAAGTCCATGTATGTACGGTGCCATGTGATACTTCCTTCTATTCTGCACATCTACTCTCTACCAAGCATTGTTGGATATCTCTCCAATCGACTGGTAGTAAGAATTATAAATATCTGTTGTTAAGAATCATCTCAACTTTCCAGATACAAGATAAAACTTTGCATTGATGACCTTCTAAGGCATTTGAATTGATTTCAATGAGACAAGAGTCTTCGATTCAAATGCAAAAGAGAATTTTGATTGTAAATCCAAGATACCAAAATGTTTCCTTCCGGACTCTGTAGCTCAGACCAACTTATAAACATCACCAGATATGTATCAGAAAGCTAGGATCTATCATTGGGATCGAAACGGTCAGGAGCCAATCTCTGAGATGATGCGCCAATCCAACCTGTGTGATTTTCTCCTGCTCGTCCATCGATAATTTCAGCTGCACAGCTGCAGCATAGTCCTCCAGTCGACCAACCTTCATAGTCGTTGTCGTCACCACAACACTCTGAGCAATCTGCCAGCTAATCAGTACAGCATTCTCAGAAGCCTGGTATCGGGCTGCAATCTCTGCAAGTATGTTGTCGAGAGGCCCGGGCCGTGCTTTGAGGATTGGTGTTAACCCGTTGAAACTAGTAACGTCGATCCCATTGCACCCGCATCTTGGAGAGACAATCGTGTGCGCGCTGCAGGTAAGGATGGAATTCCAATTGATTGAGGGCAGGGATGATGGTGGCGACTTTCAGTATTTCTTCGATGTGCAGACGTTGGTGATCTGATACTCCAATGGATTTGGCCTTTCCAGAGGCTTTTACCTGCTCCATCGACAGCCAGATCTGTTGAAGATCAGAAGACTTTTTAGCGAGATAGGTTGAATGGAGCAAGTATCTACAGAGTTAGTGATTATATACACAATGGAACGTTTGACTCACATGTCCACGTATTTCGTAGAAACCCCCGAAGACTTTCGTCGTTACGAAAATTTCCTCAGGCGGTATGCCGCATTCTTTGATAGCAACACCGACCTTTTCCTCCGTGCCGCAAGTATCAGAAGCGTCGATATGACGAAAACCCCGCTCAATAGCTGCCTTCAAAATATCGATAAGATCTCGGTTTAAGGGTTCTTCGGGATCCTCTTTGTACCACGCAGTACCTGTGCCAAATCCTATCTTAATTTTGTTAGTATTCTACTCTATGCAGAGAATGGTATAGAATCGCTCACCAGCGGAATAGAGTTACCATCTTTGAGTGGGAGTGGGGGGATTTCATCATTGAAGAACTTGGTGCTTTCCAAACCCAACTTTATAGAAATCTCAAGTTATTAGGAGAATCTTTGAGATACGGTAGAGCTGGTATCAGAATTGAGAGGGTTGTGAAGACCGGGAGATTTGTGAGGGAACAGTGCTGAGATATAACCAGATCCAAATCTACCATAATTCACTATTCCATACAATTTGGGTAAATACCTATCGTAGGTATCCATGGATCATCACATCCCCTCCATTCACTTTACTAGCTCCTCAATTTGTACCTCTCTTTCCGTGCTAGTGCTTCCAACAGCTCGAACTACCTAAGATATACATGATATTTGAATTCTTATTTTGGTATACATACCTAGGTAGAGAGAGAAAACCAGGTTCTATGTGCGGGGTTGTTCAATGGATATATGATCGATTAAGATTTCTCTGTTGTTCCACATCAGCTCAGCCAATCACTCGTTTATCCCAATAATATCCTAAGTCTTGAAAATAGAAGTTTACACTGGCTCTGGTTTGTAAAGTTGCGCAAGCGGTGTATTAATGACAAGCGACAGAGCTCGAGGACATGAGAGCAGGAGGCATGTGTATGCAGAGATCGTGGGTAAGATAATGAAGTCAATTGGGTATACCGGTTTGCCCTTTGAGACGTTGATAACCGACACGTCTTACAATTCGTAGGACTGTCATCAATCTTGGTTACAAGCGCAATAAAAAGAGTGTTTGGCCCATTTCGTGGTTCCCCGCCCCCAAATCAATCGGAACTCCATATCTTGAGACTCTGAATAGATCATCCAGCATCGCCACGAAATTAACAACCAAATTTGTTTCATTCCAACAAAAGCTAACAAAAGTGATGTTCTTTTTCTATTCCCCATCCATATCAATTGCACCCCAATTAAGCAAAAGGGCCATTCGCCGAGAAGCTACCTTTCCCGATGCGAAGCCTTAAATTTCTGCCATAGTGTTCTTCCTGTATGATCTTTTGTTTCAAGCAAAAGCTGGACAATATGTGGTATCTGACCCTTTTCATCTTTGCTTTCAAGCCCAAACCTCTTCTTGATAAATGGCTTGATTAATTTGATTAATTGGACGTTCCTGAGTTCAGCCGCCGACCGTAGACTTGTTCCGCGATTCGTAGCGTGTGTGGCTCTATTGTAATCATCCAAGGACTCAACCATACTATCGTTTCCAGATTCGAGAGCTAACAATAAGTCCTTATCCTCGAGCTCTGCACCATAGTTGAGTAATAATTTAGCGATATCGCAATTTCCGATTTCAATTGCAAATGATAATGGAAGTGGACTTTTTTGAATTGAAAGTGAGGATATGGACTGGCCAGATCTATCGCTTTCTTGTGATAACATACCGGAGCTACTCACGCTTTGTGCTTTATATTTAGCACCTCTCTGAAGAAGCAAGTCAACAATATTGATTTTGTCCTTTTCAATAGCTAGTAACAATGGTGTTAAACCGTTCGAGCATATTGCCTCAATGTCTGCGCCTGCATTAAGAACTAACGCGACAATTTTAGCGTCTCCTGTTTGAATAGCTAACGACAATGGTTTTTGCTTATCTGAATCTTTCTTCTCGAAACTGCACAGATATGCGTCAAGTAGTATCTTTAAAATGGTGAGCCGGTCTCTTTGAATGGCCCAATGCACCGGAATTCGATCATGAAAGCCTCTCGAGCTGATTTGACACACATCTATTTCAATAAAGAGCTTGAGGAATCCTTTTTCTGCTCCCGCAAACGCATCCATCAAAATAGCACCTTCTAAACCTTCCAAATTATCTAAAAATTTCGTCAAATTCCAGTTAAGAAATTGATAGAGTGTCGCATCATCTACCAGTTGAGGATACCTTTCAGATAACATGAATGAGACGGCTTCTCGAATGACCTGTTGGGATGACTTGTCGCACTTTTGGTCTAAGATTTTACTCCTATGTGCGTCTGAAGACATACCCAGTAATGCATATATCTTATCTCGATCATCAGTCGCCTCGCTTTCGCGAAACTTTACTAGTAACGTGTGAAGCTTCTGACCTTGCGCCCACCAAGACTCTTTCCGCGAAACTTCAGACATTATATCCAGAACTGATTGACAATGTACGGCAGGTTTTAAAGCAATCAGAGCCGGAAACTGGGAGAAGATCGTAGCGGTGATAGATCTGTTACCACAATGTACTGTCGTTGATTGCCGAGCATTGGCAACTTCTTGCAAGATCCAGATTCTTCGAAACCATGGTCGGTCCAATATCAACCTCATTTGCTCGCGCGAATTCGTCAAGTGTTCATTGTTTTCATCGACCCAGCCATGGGCCTTATATTTCCACTCTGTCGAATGCCAACTTAAACTTGCCTTTCGCAGCCTGGTCATGGCATCCATCACCAGGTTGGTTTCTTCAGTCCCTTGACCTAACCAAACCACGACCTTTTCAGCCTTCTTGTATATATCGCCCATCTGTCTGATTTGATGGATTTTCTCGTGGACATTTTCTTGATTGATACACAAAGCATCAATCCAAAATACTTGATCTCCTTCGTCAGATCTTAAATGCTGAAGTGCCATGTGTAAGTTGATAGTCACTTTGATTCTGGCGCGGTCAATTATAACCTCTTCCACTTTGTCAATGTTACCCCAGGTATAAGACAATGCGAAATATGGGATGATACTATCGGAATCGTCAAACCAAGCACTGATAAAATGGCCTTGAATTTCATCGGCCCAATCCCCTTTGTGGAGTTGGAGAAGTCGAATAGAAGGTCGACCAAGATTGATTGGTTGGTACCGATATGGATCCATTTGGGAACTGTTTCCGATGTTCTTGGAGAGTTCAAGATCTAGATATTTGTCTCTCCTGATATAGTAAATCTTGATGGTTTTGATGGTTCAAGTCCTGATCGCTTTGGATTTTGGGAATGAGGCTGATGGATGATATTTTCAATGTAAGAATAAGATGGATTGTTCACCGAATCTTTTCAGACATGACTGAGAACATAATGACCATGAGCAGCCTGTCAGGCCGGTATGGCTTTGAGGCAGTGTCAATAAACATCCATTTATCCCTCCGCCACGCTGAGGTACCTATGAACAGGCTGACAACAAGAGGGGTGGGGGTCTCGCATGTGTCCAGTGCCATGGTTGGTGACAAAATGAAAGCGGTGGACCAAAGCAGTAAGAATCAAGAACATTTGGCAGACACCACTGCAAATAAGATTCGCCAGTCTTGGTCGAACACAATATACCTGGTATATGCTGCGCCCAAATTCTTCAGCTGCACCTTTTTTCGGCCTAGACATACAAGGACCAGGCGATGAATTGTATCGCTGGATCATCCTTTGCCTGTAGAAGCTGCTCACAAACAACTATTCCTGCGACAGCCAGAAAACATGCTGGACAGTGAAATGAATATCTAGAGTGCCCATGGTGTCTAGTAGATTCAAATATCTTATGTAGAGAGTTGAAGAAATTGTGATGTTGTGAATTATCTTCGAAGTTTGGATTGTGGTGGAATAATTCGAGAGTTGAGGTGAAGTCAACGATAACAAGTGCACAAACATCGAAGCTTGACGCACAGACCCTGATGAGCCCACCTGGGCACCCGAGCCACCCCAATCCAGCAAGAACAAGAAAATGGAGATGCCAAAATACACGACGGGTATCTAGGTACCTGTAGTCTTTTCAATATTCGATATCAAATCGAAGAATTGATGTTTTGAGTTTAAATATATGTCAAGGTATTCAATAGCTCCGGACCTACCTATTCACATAAATTTATATCTTGTTAGAAAAGTATGATTCATGTAATGCTAGAGCTTGGGGAGCTCGAGCCAGCCTAGTCAATCTTTAACCTTTGAATGTTCTCATTTTCTGGCCTACAATCCCCATTATACTCTGTTGAGAGACATTTTTTGAACATATCTGTCATGCATTCGGGTTGATGTCGAATTCATGTTTTTATATTGGGATGTTAATGTCTTCAATGTATGGGTTTGCTCGAGTGGTTAGGATATACCTCTTTTTCTGGACATGTGAAGCCATCAAGTCATTCATAGGTACAGAGAGTAAAAGTTGAAGACCATGGACAGTCAGTCATTTGAAAGCCTAAGGCCGATCCGTGGCATACCTTCAAGTAAAGCAACACTACTGATGCAAATGGGTTGATCTCCATGTTTGGTATTGAACCATTGTATGCATGCAACTTGAGAGTCAGATTAGCTTTTGTCTCGTTATGACATTATTATTTGCTAAGAAGTTTTAAGTTAGCGATCTTTAAATATCCATCGATCTAGAAGCCGTTTACGTGTGTGCTACATTCGGTGCCGCGGAAAGAACAGTGGTTTGAGTGAGAGCGTGTAGCACTAGAAGAACACTTCAACGGAGATGAAATGAACATCTCGCCCCCCTCATGATACGCAACCTCTGAGATCGTGCTTCAATCAGCGCGAGTAGAATCCCACTCAAATTTGTTATCTAAGCGATGAGTGTTAACCTCAGATTCGAATCATCAGCTTAGGCATCTAAGAGTGCTAGAAGCAATTTCGTAGTATTCATAGATATCATCATGGCGCGATTGGGCTTTTGGAAATCGATAGACCCAGGACAATGAAGCCACCCCCTCCGACTAAACACAAAACCCTGCGGTCTTCAGTCCCTTTCGATTCAAGACAAAACCAACAAGCATACTACGATATAAAGAACCATTCTCACTCATTCTGTCAATATCTCCAAGCCTCGGTCGATTATGCAAAGACCAGTGATACTCGGACGTGAATGAATTGGCTATGTAAATAATTCAACATGTGCATGTAAATCGGACACTCTTCAAGCTCAGACGAACAACACATTCTTAGATCCTCATATGCTTTGGAATTGCAGTAGGCTTATTATTCTATAACATGATCACCTTCCATGAGTATGCTATCCAATGGACTTTGGAGGATAAACAATAATAATCTTTGCGTACCAAACGAATATTTTGTGTAGGCCATGGAGGCTTGAGACGATTGAAGGACTGCTATACACATCTCTGCCCCAAAAACTAAGAGTTTATGAAATGGACAGTCACAGGACGAGAGCAGCTCGCAATCTAATCCTACAAACTCAAAAAAATCCAACCAAACCCAAAACACCACCCAAGGAAGAACATACCCAAAGCAAGCACGTAGAAAATATACAACAGATAGCAACAGTCCAGTCCAGCCCAGTCCAGTATAAACAACAACCCATACAAAAACCATGCAATCCCACAAACCCCCAAAATCCAAGCAAACCCAACCCCAAATCACCACTCAAGAAACAACACACCCAAAGCGCAGACAACAGCACCACCAATCCAACACCTAGTATATACACCTCTTTCAAAAAACCCCTCAAACCCTAACATCGCGGTACTACCGCACACTACCGCACACTACCCTTAAACACTCGAAAAAGACTCCCATAAAGAATAGAATAGAATATACACTATATACTCTACTCTACCACCCAACCATCCACCACTAGTAATTATCAAAATCAAAACCCACTTCATCAACTAGCTAATCCTTAATAAACTTCAAACCCTTCAACCTTAACCTTATAATAAACAATAAACTTTCCATCGTCCCTTCCTTTCACTTTTCCATCTTCGATGTATATATATATAGCAAAACCTCTCTATAAGGATATCGGTTTTTGTAGTCTTTTTTAAGAATATATAGAGGTATTTTTATATAGAGGTATCCGATTAATCCCGACCTGGTAATAATTGACTACCGATTAGTCCCGATTGGGACATATTCTGTAACAATTTCGAAACTTTTTTTATTTTTACAAAATGTAATTAAATTCTTTATATAAAATTATATTATAATTCAAATCCTGATAATTTTATTAACCTAATAAGGATATACATAATTCTGAAACCGGAATTTATAAGGATATTCTAATAAAAGGGTTTTAAGAATATAGATCTTTTTTAGTCCTAAAAAATTTTGGAACCGAAAAATATATCCTTATAGAGAGGTTATCCTTATAGAAGGGATCCTTATAGAGAGGTTTTGCTGTATATATATATATACACCCCACGACCCCGTATCGATGACTCACTCATTCCAAATCAACACTTAAGCATCCATCCTATCACTCCAAACGAAGAACCCCGCCTCGCATTCAGCCCTACCTAACTATCTAATAATAGGTAGGTATTGAAGAAACCCTTGAAAATGTAAAACTGTAATGGGAGGTAGATACCTAGGTAGATAGGTAGAAAGTATAAAGTAAAGTAAAGTAAAGTAAATTAAAGTTAGATAATACTAAAAAATCTAGATCCTTCAAATCTCTATTATATCTGTGATCACACATACACACACACATACACACATACCTACCTAATACATACCCACTCCTCCCCAGTACCTTACCAAACATCCACGTGAAAATCACGTGTCTCATCCTGATCAAGCAATTTCATCTCATCTCATCCCATCCCATCCTATCCATCTCCGCATAGTAGGAACGAAAACAAAACAAACAAAGTCACAAGCAGTACAGTGCACAATACGAAAAGGAAAATGAAAACTGGTTGAGCTTCACGCCAGATACCTACAGATAAACAATCCAATCCAATCCAATCCATAGACAACAAGAACACATAACCTTACCAATCGATCCACCACTTCATAAGCAAAAGTGCAAGTAAAATGTAGAAAGCAGGATGCAGAATACAGATATAGATATAGATATAAATATATCTACCCAGTATCCAGACAACCGCTTCAATTCAATTCCCCAATCAACAATGGTGATTTCGCTGGATGAATTGATGAATGGATGAGATGTAATTTCATTTCTCACGGAGTATCGTAC
The DNA here is from genome assembly GCA_014898485.2 of Botrytis squamosa. NCBI lineage: Eukaryota > Fungi > Ascomycota > Leotiomycetes > Helotiales > Sclerotiniaceae > Botrytis > Botrytis squamosa. The sequence goes on from RCTC02000002.1 coordinate 430,251, forward strand.
ATACTACAAGATAGTAAACTACAAGAGGACGCTAGGACTGATCTGGTTTTCATAGCGTCGGAGTTGTATACTTTCTGGTTGTACGAGTACCCTACTCTACTCTACTCTACGAGTCTACCTCGTACTCCATATAATATACTTTTTTGCTTAGAAATGGAGATTCGAGACTCGAGGGGGTTGACGTTTCATAGTTTGATTGTTTGATTGTTTGAGTGAGTGGGTGAGTGGGTGGTATGTATGTATGTAAGTCTTACTATGTACTTTGTACTGCTAGGTCTGCAGACTCCAGAGATATGTACCTAGTATGCAGAAGTGATTGTGAGTCATACGGTATGGTACTCCGTACACCCACCGTTTTTGACAGGGGGAAAGAGGGAAAGGGAGTGAGTGGAATGGAGGAATGGAAGGTGCGGGGATAAATGGATGAATGATGGATGGATGGATGAATGGATGGATGATGAATATGAAGATTAGGTAGGTAGTAGGTAGATAGATAGTAGGTAGATAGATAATCAATAACTAGATGTCTACTATCTAACTACCGTATAGGGAATGGGGGTTATATATAGTAGTTATACTACCCTATAGAATCTATAGTAAAAGTTGAGGCCCCGGCTTATTGCATACTACCCTTTTTCGTAACAAAATCCCTGCAAAAAAGTCGTTTTTCTATACAAACTTATTTCTTTTATAATTTATTTAATAATTAAAAAATTGATTTGAAAATCTCTTATATAAGAAATTATTATATTTGAAATCTTAAAAAATGAATGAATTATTTTTAGCATTTTTTTTGATATAATTATAGGTTTTCAAAGTTGAAATTTTTCCAAATTTATTATATGTAATGCTTTTCCTATACAAAAAAATCGATTTTTTTGGATTTTTTGGAAATTCTAATTTTAAAAACCTATAATTATATCAAAAAAAATATTAAAAATAATTCATTCATTTTTTTGAGTAATTTTAATAATTAATTATAATATATATCAATTTCGATAATTTAATTTCTATATTTATTGAAATAATATATAGTTCAAAAGTTGAAGAAATGAAGGTTTTTGGTGTGTTTTCGGCTAGTGTGCGATAAGCCGGGGCCTCAACTCTTACAACGGATATAATTATTGAAATGAATATACAATAGATATGAGTTCGAAGTTATTATAATCTTTTAATTCAAAATAATATAATCTAATTGAAGCTAATAATAGATTTAAATTCGAAAAGTAATTAAAGAATAAAACAATTATAGAGATTAATCTGTAATATACCTTAGATTTAAGATTGATTATAGTTATATTCAATAGCTTTAATTTAATTAATAAAGATATTACACTTTCTTTTCTTCTTTTATTCAATTATTATATAATATGAATAGAATAATATATAAAAGTTATATTAAACTAACTAATATTTACTCATTATTATTATAGAGTTTTAGAATCAATATAATTTAGATTTTTAAATTCAGAATAATTCGAATTAATCAAAGTTCACTCTAATAATATTATACGAAATATAGAGAAGGTATAATAATTAATATATAAACAATAATTAATTAAACTCCCTATATCAAATTCTGAATACCTTTAAAAATTAAAGATTATTAAGTATTTAAAAAAAACATTCATTCTATATTCATTAAATCACTTACATTTATAGATTTTTTTATATTTATTATAGCATTTAATTAATTACTTGATAACTTTTTTTTAAATCAAATAAAAGTATTTAATTGACTATATAGTAATTCTAGAGATATAATACTCTGTATTTTTCAAATATAGATATAGAGAATAGAATACTAAATATAAAATACAGAATATATACTAAATACCTAATACTAAATACAAGAAAATACATACAATTAACCAATCACCCACACACACATACAACATTTCTTTCCCCTACTCCGTACACACTACATCGCTACATCGCACCCAAAGGAAAGAAGGGGGCTTAGTTCACAAAGAGAATCCATTCATCATACCTCGATACCTACAGATACAGATACGGCACGGTATCTCGAGACGACACGACCTACTACAGTATTTCTTAGTATGCATGTTATTGGATATCTAGAAGGCTAGGTACTTGTAGAAGAGAATGTGATGGTGATGACGAATGAGATTTTGATAGACTCGTAAAACCTACGAGTATTCAAAAATACTCGTAGGCAGAAACTAAAATCTATACACACCTCTCTCCTCGCTATATGTATTGTATGTATTGTATGTAAGTAAACGGGTAAGATATATGAGAGCCTGAATGGATATGGATATGTATGAAACAATCCAATCCACCACCACCAAAATCCGTAAAAAGATAATCAAATGCAAAGTAAAGCAAAGCAAAGTAAAGTAAAGTAAAGTAAAGGGCGTAGTGTGTGTATGCGTGTACGTATGTGTATACGCAATCCACTTATAATCCATTCATTCATTCACCCTCTTCTTACTTCTTACTTCTTACTTCTTACATAGAGTACCTACGAATCACAATGGAAATGGAAAGTGGGGGGGTGAGGTTAGGATTGATCAGATCAGATCAGATCAGATCAGAGGATTTGTTTAATTTTTGCAGAGGAGAGGAGAGGGAGGCCTTCTGGTGTGGGTATGAGAGGTTAGCTTGGGGAGGTTAGGTAGATAGATAGAAAGAGGGAAATTCTTCAGTTATTTTATTTTATTTTATTGTATTTTATTGTATTGTATTGTACCTAGTGTTTTATTGTATGTATTGTATTATATGTATTATATTACGGCGTTCCTCGGTCGGTCGGCGAGATGGTTTGGGTTAAGGAAGGTCGACTGCGTGTGGATGATCGACGCGGTGGGCGTGCTGTTTTAAGGGAGAGAGAGGAGTGAGGGTTGAGGAGTGAGGGTTGAGGAGTGAGGGTTGAGGAGTGAGGGTTGAGGAGTGAGGATTGAGGAGTGAGGGGGTACTGTACTGTAGTTTGACATGAAAAATTACGAGGGAGAAATGCAAGACGGATTTAAAGGGTCGGATGAAGGATATAGGGAAGTAGGGAAGTAGGAAGTATCGGTGTTATGATTTTGTAGAAGGGAGAAAGAAAGAAAGAAAGAAAGAAAGAAAGAAGAAAGTACGGTAGTCTTCAAATAGTAGTTTCTCATTTTATATACGAGTACCTACTCAGTTATGTGTGTGGGAAAAGGGCATCTGACTATCAGGTAGGGTAGGTATCTGACTTGATATTGGTTGGTTCAAGTGACCTACCGTATGGATTGTTCTTTACCCTCCTTGAGAGAGATCTGTCTGATCTTTGCTAGATCTTCCCGTCGAGTTGGGAATCATGCGTGGGATGAATTGAATATCAGATGGTTCCTAGTTATGTCGAAGTTCTAGATTACATTACAGTATCTGTATATATCAACTGCTCACATCAATCACAGAGTAAAAGTTATGGTATATTTGTTATGATATATTTGATCAAAGTCTAAAATCCAAGTCAAGAAATGTTTCGTTCTCTACCCTATCATATCTCTTCCCATCATCCCCGATTCTACGAGGTAATGGCGGCATGAGATGTCATCTTAAAATGGAGCCAGGCGTTTTCACAGGGCGTAACCTTGGTGGGAGGGTGTAGAACAAGGATTAATAGGCCACCAAGAAGGGTCAATATGAAGAGAAAATAGAACATCGAACATGTTTAGGACTAGTCGAGAGGAGAGAGAGGAGAGAGAGGAGAGAGAAAAGAAAAATTAGGGCTGGGAGACCTTATCTTAAGTGGATATGGAAAGGAATGATGTGTGTGTAGAGTGAAGTGAAGTGAAGTGAGGGAAGGGAAGAAAGGAAGAATGAATGAATGAATGAATGAATGAATGAATGAATGAATGAATGAATGAATGAATGAATGAATGAATGAATGAATGATAGGAATATCTCCTCTCAGACTTCACTTTATCAAAGGTACCTACAGCCTACCTACCTAGTACCTACCTAGTATACAAGGGATAAAATAACAGCCACCACCACCACCACCACCACCACATCTTTCACACCTCACTCTCACTCTCACTCTCACTCAATTCAATCCTCACTCCCCCGGGCCCCCAGATACTCAAGACTGACGGCTGATATAATACGGACAACAATACAGACCAAAGCAACCATAACTGTGACTGTGACTCATACCTCCAAAGATTACCTAGGTAAACTAATCTCGAAACATACTAAGGTAAAGCATCGAAGAAAAGGATCCAATTAGATTCATCGACGGCGCATGTCATGGATTTCCCGATGAAAAATATTAAAAATCGAATTAAATTTATTCCCAGTGAAGTAACAAATAAACTTTCTCGGTAGGAACCATTTGCTTACTACGAAACTCCCACACTTTCACACAAGTCGCATAAGAATATCCTTTTCCCCAGGCATACCACATTCTTTTTTGAAATCTTTTTCTCTCATCATTTTTTTTATCTTTCAACCACACAATACAACAACATCAAGAACATCAACAACAACAACAACAACAACACCTTCCCACCGTCACAACCAAACCACCGCCAAAATAACTGATTACAATAATACATTACATGAGAGAACAGGTTATCCAACATGTTCTAAATCATTGATCCTCCAGATCATCCCTCAGTTGACTCCATCAGTCAATATTACTTCCTCACCCAATCAAACCATTCCCACCTCACTCAACCCCCCTTCAACTCCAAATTTTCCCTCCCAGGAAAATCTGACTTCTAGCAACGCTTTCAGCAGCTTTAGTCCTTCCACCGCAACAATACTCCCACAAGAGTTCAACTCTTTCACCACGGATTCTCAATCACCATGGCTTCCCAACTCCAATTCATCGAGCCTGCCGGCATCAACACATCAACCATCCAACAATCAGTATCTGAACAATCCCGTTCAGCCAGATCAACCTCAACAGGACTTTGTTCTTTACGAGAGCAGAACACCGAACGTTCATCGTACCCCTAGTTTGTCCACCGCATCTGCCCTAACAGCTCAAAATCGTCGTCACTCATCTCATCTCGCATCTGCTTCCCCATTGCCTCAGAATCAGAGAGTTGCAGCGATCATACAATCTACTGGACATTCTTCTAACTCGGCTTTCACAAATCGGTTCAACTCTCCTGCGCAGCTTGTTCAGCATCAGCATTTTTACGCTTCTGCACCTGTTTCTCCAGCAATTTTGCAACAACCTCAGCGATCTCGTCCTCAAGTACCCTTGTTTTCACAATCAACTGGGAGCATACCGCGAACTCCAAACATGGCATTCCAAGGTAATTCAATAAACGATCATTCACATTTACGTTTGCGCAATGACTCACATTCACATTCAGACATGGATCTTTTCGGTGATGAATTCACTCCTTTCGAGGGTGGTTCCTCGACACAAAACTCATACTCTTCGGCCTTTTCTTCCCCTGCCATTCCAACACTGTATGATCCAATCAACAACTTGTCGTCTTCAAGCTCCACCACCAATATGAGTTTCGTTTCACCTCGAGATCTTTCTCTTCGCGATTCTTTCGCCACTGCCTCTGCTCCCAACTCGGCTGCGTTTACAAACCTCACTACTCCATCAACCTACAACGAGTCCCCAGCTTTCGAATACCAAGATTCGCCTTTTATCGGTCAAGATGGACTCAACGACAACACCACCGTTCAAACTGGTGATGCTTGGTTCTCTCTCTTCCCAGACGCAGAGAACTTTGAGCAAGCAAATGCCACCAACTCTCCTTTATTAGTCGAAGAAGAACTCGAAGTCGCCGAACAATTAAATGCTAAAAAGGATACCCGTCGCAAATCTGGTTCTGCAACATCTCCCATGTCAGCTACTTCTGGTATTCGAAAACCATCCAAGGCTCTACCACCCATCATCGTTGAGGATTCTAACGACACCGTCGCAATGAAACGTGCTCGCAACACTCTTGCTGCTCGAAAATCTCGTCAGAGAAAAATGCAAAGAATGGAAGAACTTGAAGATGAAATCACGAGGTTAACTGCCGAAGTGGCTCACTGGAAAGAAAAGGCTTTACGAAGAACTTAAATGGATAATAAAGACTGTCTTCTTTCAGTCGCCGGCACAATCATGGATTGGAGGGAGGGATTTTGGGTACCCTTTACTTCGAGGAGATTATAGTAGCAGCTATCGCATAGGGGCAATAGTCATGACGTTATAATTGTGGATTTCTTTGGTTCGAAAAGTATTGTTATATTCTCTTTTCTTTTTCATACTATGATATTTGGAGTGGTTTGGGAGGGAAATGTGGGATGGTTTAACTTCTTTCGTGTTGCCTTTACAATAAATGATTTTAGGGATATGTATGGGGATATCATTGAATGAGTGGCTCTTTTGCCGTGGGTTTACAGATACATTTTTATCGTTTTTCTCATATTCTTTTTTTCCTTGGCTGGAATTGGCTTGTTATGGGGGAAGTTGTTTTTTGGTGAGTCTCCCGTTTGAATCCTAATTGATTCAAATTGTGTGTGTGACCCAAACGTTGTTGTTGTGTTGGTTAGTTTTATTATCGATGAAGAAGAATCTATATGTTTCTGCAACAATTTTATTTGCTTGATTGATTATGATGTGGTGATGTATGTGTGTAATGTGCTATGATGTGTTGTAATGTGTATATGTCTGTGATATATGTGTTGTTCTATTCATCTATCCATCTACGTAACTATTTGCTTGAAACTTTTTTAATACTTACTTCGTAATACCTTGTCGCTGTCCGTTTGTCTATCTGTCTATCTGTCTACCGTAAAAACTCGATAAACCCAGAATCTACTTAACCACATTTAGCCTAACATATTATCGATCTTCCTAATCGAATTTATTGAAATCCAATATTTTTTCCACTTTTTCTAATCATTTACATATCTAAAATATATAAATTATTTTTCGAAATTAAAAAAAAAAATGATTTTGATTTCTTTCTATTATTGATTATTAATAAAATCTTTAATTTGAAAACAAAATATTGATTATTAATTTAATAATAATTTATTAAAATTCTTCAAAAAAATATTTCTTATTTATAAATTGATTTAGTTTATAAAGTAAAGCATTTATACTAGACTAAATGCGATTAAGTAGATTCTGAGTTTATCGAGTTTTTATAATATCTATCTATCTATCTATTTATCTATCTATCTATCTATCTATCTATCTATCTATCTATCTATCTATTTATTTATTTATTTATTTATTTATTTATTTATTTATTTATTTATTTATTTATTTATTTATTTATTTATTTATTTAT